>CM030172.1:44637917-44704834 GCA_017639675.1 Aplochiton taeniatus
CCATACCACAGGGCTATTGTGTTGCAGGTAGGAACAAGCTGCTCCTCTGGAATTCCCAGCCTCTCTGTCCATCATTCTGACAGCTGTGGAAATACATTCGCCACGCAGTATTTAGAAGCATCCGCTCTGTTCATCCCTACTTAGAGCACAAAAGCAACCTATTACTCAACCACAAAGCCTTAGGCCCTTTTGTGACTTGTTTCCATTTTTGGCAACTCAGTCTCAAGCATTAACTTTTATAGATAGTGTTTTAAATACATATATATTTCTACTCACAGGAAATAGAGGACATTTTGAGCATGTGATTTTTTTAATGATGAGGAAGAGGAGGTGATAAAGTATTACTCAACCAAGATTGTTGGATAAAGTCAAAATGAAACTTTCTGAGCTGAGCGATGTCACATTTCTTTTCTCCTACCAGAGCAAAACACAATGAGGGCCAATTAGACATGAGTGTGTGCAGAACCGATGTGTGTGAGGTGCCGAGGACAAGCAAAGGGCCCGGTGTCAGGGGGACACGGGTGGGCGGGATGGTGCCTGTCAGTAGTGCATTGGGAAAGATAACAATAAATGGCTAATAATGACACTTAATGAGCTTGATTAAGTTGATTTGTTATGGGGGAAAAAATGAAGTAGCAAAGGTTGAATGTAGGCAATGTAAAGGGAGATTGGTTTTAATAGATATGAAATTCTGCAGGGGCTTTGAAACACAATGGGACTGGTGGAAAATTAGAGTGAGGTACAAAGGGATGCTAAATGAATTCTTACCAGACATATTTTAGATAATTAGATAAAATGAGGACCATTTCTCATTCAACCAAGAACACATTGAATATGATATGATTTCCACTGCTCTTTGTGTGCTCATGCACTGCATAGTATTTCTCAGATATGGCTGGGTTGATTATTTTGAACAGACATATTTCCTGCAGGAAACAAGTGGAATATGTTCGTATATGAATGTCTCTAAATGCTATTATGGGTGCAGTAATGACTGTCAGATGATTATCCCTCCCACACAGCCTTAACGGCTGCAGAATTTCTTTAATTTCATGGAATAATTGTCTGTGATTGGGTTTGGAAATTGTATATACTGTTCATATAAGCTCCCTTTGCACAGCAATGGTGGAAGTTATTACAGATCCTACAAGTTCATGAATGGCTGTGTAAACAAAATGCCATATTGCACAAAGTTTCCCTGGCTTTGAATGGGCCTCACCCAATTTTTCCTCGAAAGTCAGATGAAGGGAAGTTTAATTAAGTAAGAACCTGTTGAGGAAGATTTCCAATCATGGTCTTCAGAATGAGTGCATTCAGCGTATTCATCTCCAGGCGATATGCTCTCTCTTTATCCGAGTGTGCGCTGGAGTTCTCTAGAGGGACCCTAGTTAATTGAATACATTAAAAGAGAACGCCGGGGGCTTTATTTATTTTTCTACTTTTCTCAGACTTGTTTAAAGGAGACCAACTGCTGGCGTTTGGCTCCCTTCTAGAGTCAGAATGGTCTCTACACTGGGAGTGGTGTGTACCAGTGGTAGCAGTGGCTAGAGCAAAGCCTTGGTGTAATCATGCACAGCCTTATTTATTCAGGATGCGCCCCTGTGGAAGACTGCAGCTCAAGCCTTTGGCAATCATTCGAATATGCTGCTTTTCTATCAGGACTATAGTATGCTCCTATACAACAGCTATACATATATCTTTCAGCTATAGTTTACTGTTGTTATTTTTCTTCAATAATCATTAACTAACGATTCTGTAGTAGGAATTTACCCTTTTATTCTCCAGAACAATAATATTATGAGAGTGGTGTCCTCTTCTCCTCCGAATGACCACTGTCCCCACACAGGCACTGAACTATATGTGGTCATTTCTCCATACACGGTCAAAAGGACAACCAATACATTGAGTCAGTGGACTGGATGTATTTAACTGTATAGAGTACTGTTTACAGTAGAATACAGACCTATACTCATGCTAGAGATTTGAGAGGTACTCAGGATGCACCAGAGACCGGATGGGGAATTGGCTAATGTTATGCTATGTTACGTTAAGGTTGAGATTTTTTATCATCCTTTAACTGTTTGATCAAGGCTTCAAAAAATATAATTTCATTTGAAGCAGATTGTTTATGTATTGTTTATGTATTATTGAAGATAATACAGTCAAAAGGAGTTGAATGAATAAAATACATTTAGAAATATATTAATATAAAATGATCACCCATTGCTTTACCAGTAACAAAATGACCATGGTCACAAAGCATCAATGTGTGGGTGTTGTCTAGCATCTACTTGAGTGGACCTAACACCAGTGCTGTGTTGGTGTGTTAGCACCCGACAGTGGCCTCCCGTCCCCCCAGAGGACACCAGACCCTGTCCCAGGAGACTCCTCATTAGTCACTCAGTATGCCCCTCACCACCAGCTTCATCACATTCATCACAGGGATGCGCAGAAACTTACCCACAAGTGCATGTTTTGCTCATTAATAAATTGGCATGTACTATTCATCTTAAGGATGCAAAATTAATTCCCTCAATATTTTGTCAAAAAAGGGCTGCAGCCCTCCTTTCTTCAGAGAACACGCTGTTGGTAATTTTAAATCATATATTTCAAAGATCTACAATCTACAATGCATAGCGTTTTCTTTAACTATCATGGGATGTTATCCGCAAATTATTTTCATGAAGATGAACAAAGTACAAAGATCTTATCTTTCTGATATCTTGGTTGCCAAAAAAATGGCCTTTGAACGTAATTCTACCTGAATATGTAAAACACTGTAATTTGAGGATTGAGATTCCTTTTAATAAAGAGACTAAAGCAAGATTTAAAATGAACATGGTGATTAAGCGCAAATGTGCTGGGCATTTATACAGCAGGACTGCAGATAATGAATAAAGATTCATGCTTTAGACCGAAATTTTAATTTTGCACCAAATGTGCCTGATGTAGGCAGCATTTAATCACCTACTGACAGGAGTAACTGCTTTCATTTAACCTTGACTGAAGATCATGAATTCTAACGCGTTTAATTGGATACATCATTTAACAGAATGAACAGAGCAAATTTCCTCCAATTCAAAGACTCAGATTGACAGACAGTGGCAGTAAGGCCCGCCACAATTAAAGCTGATCTGTATTCACTGCCCCCGTCACCCAGCACCATAAGTGATGTGACTCTGTTTGATCATCGCTACGGTGAAACTTTGCTGAACTTCACCTTGTTTTGAAAGGGCTAGACACTCAATGAAAGGCAAAGGTTGGGGAGGGGAAGGGGCGCACAAGAATGGGGACACACACAAGCCCCTCGGGTACCAAGGCTGCATCTCTTCCACGTCTGGCCTGGCAACAGTCACGAGCCTGACAGGACAAAAGGATACACTGCAAGTCTCACGCCATTATGTTTATTATCTCCATCAGAGCCTTAATTGAAATGTTTCAAAATCAAGGAAAATGACAATGCAGTCTTTATGAGACATTGGAAATAATGACTTTGTCTCATGGCCCTCTGCAGACAATTGCCCAAGTGATGTGAAAACTGTGTCAAGTGGTACAGAGTGAAATATGCAGCCGACACTTAATTGTTTTCTTGCCTTTGACTCCAGAGAGAACAAATTCAATCTGTGTGCCAGACAGTTCCTCTGTGTTGAAGCCTAACCAGCCAAAGCATGTTTGGTTAGGCACCCAGCTCTAGGGTTAAATGTAATATATTGCAATTACAGCTTTTTTATCCCTCAACAAAAAAATGTAATGTGTTATTTAAATGAGCATAGCTTTGGGATGTAACAGGAAAAAAAAAACTGTATTGTGCCTGTAGGGCATTTAAATGCATTTAGGCTGCCATATTCAATATCTGAACAAAAAAAGTCCAGCATATTAGTTAATTCATATTTATGTATCCAGAAGCAATTATTGCTACATACATTTAAAACAATTGAATTCAAATGTAATACACCATTAGAGTTAAGCAAGTCTGTTCCATAATCACTCAAGCCTATCCATGGGAACAGGCAGTCTAAGGATAATACAACTGTGGGATGACACGTAGTGGTTTACGCCAGCTGGAGCTTATCAACACTGACATTTTGGATCAGAAGAAAGGCATGTTAAAGGAAATGCAGATTAAGGAGACCAAATCAAATCCAGTCAAGTGATTCTCATTCTGTTTCCCCCAAACAATGCCAACCATGTGCTTTTAAGTGGTGAAAATAATTTTAAGATTCTAGAGTGATCTCTGGTGCTAATTGTCTAGAGGCTTCTGTTGCTCCCATTCATTCTACTTTGGGGAGGCAAATCCAAACGCAGTGTTTCAGCTTGATTTTCAGAATACTTAATTCAACGCATTCAGCTTGTGTGAAATAACAGATGTCCCCACACCTCAAGATAGTTGTTGTAAACGTGTTTGAAAAGTAGGAACATGTTTAGAGTCTGATACTGCCTTGAGAGAGAACACTTCCTCGATGCTTGCTCAGTCATTTGTTTTAATCTCATGCTCTATGTGCGATGAACATACTATATGTGCAGTATAATCTATTGCACCTCTTTGAACTAGACTAGTTTGTTTTCTATACTTTTTCCTCTTATCAACTAAGTTCATGCAGCAGCTAATTCAGTTATCACTGATACTGGTAAAACTGTTGAACAAGTTGAACCTAAAATTCCACCTAGCAGTCGAGGGTATGCCGCTGCCACCAGCACTGCCTTCCCATGTGAAATCACACTTCCTATGTGTTCCCCTCTAATCATTCTCCCTCCAAGTCAGTCATCAGGTTTTAATGGCTATACTATATATTACAAGGCAGAGGGGCATGCATTGGTGCCTTTCTGGCTGATTGATATTGTTGGGTTTAAGACTTTAATGTTAAACAAATGGTCCTTTAAGAAGTGTATGATCGCGTGCAAGTGGTGGTGGTCCTCAGGAAATGCATTTGTAAAAAACAAAGATTTTGGTGATGATAACATATTTATCTGGTGTGTAAGCATGTTTCCAGTGACCAAACAGTATAACCTCGGATGGAAAATTCTATGATTATTGATTGTTTGGGCAAAAACATTTATCCATGGTGTTTCGTAAAAACAATAACTGTGTCATAGAACAAAATATAATTCAGCAATTGAATCATGTTGATGTTGCAAATCAGGTTAACTATAGCCTCTAAAAACATATATAAAAAAAAATGTCAGACTTAAATCAAGTTCATGCACATTTCACAGATAATGGGAGTGTCTGCGTTTGTATAGATCTCTCCTGTCATTTTGAATGGTAAATAGATTTTTTTTCACAACAGGATTTAATACAGACATCATTATTTTATTCTTTCAGTTGTTGTTTGACTGAAGTTCGTGCTGACATTGGTCAGAGAGAGCTAACCCATAAATGCTGATGACTTTGAGGTGCAGGTATTCGGCTTGTGTTACTGATTTGTTTTGACAGTGTTACTTAGTGTATCCACTCTGCGGAAAGCTGTAGAAGTGTCCATTTACATGTGCTTTGGATTCACGACCAGCAATGAAGTGCATGTTGTAGGCTCCGGAGGAGAAAGTTAATGAAGTAAAAATTAATGAAGCACGTGAGCATCAGCCACCTCAAAGGCTGTAAGCTCCTCCATGCCCCTCTTCATAATGTATGATCTCAATAAAATCAATCCAATGTACCAGTTCTCACTTAAGGTAAGATTAGATTTACACATTACGGCCCTGTTCTACCCTGGTCATAATTACCCCCTCCCTGTGACGGAGAGCCAAAGTATGCCTTTGAACTCTCGACATGCTCCTCAATAATTGAATGACGTTTCACAAGGCTGCAACACACATACAATGTCATCATCAGAGTTAAGGAAATCCAGCTTTATGGATGAAGACACCACTTTAAGCCTAGCGAAGACAGGATAGAAAATGTTTTTGTCCGAAAAGCATATAATACATACCTTAAACTCCAAATGTTTCTCTAACTTTTTCTAACCTTTGTCAAAAGACACTAACGGAACAGTTGTCTTTAAAGGTGATTATCTTGATCATAGTATCTAATACCATAGGTAGCTCCATTTTCGGTGAACTAACTGCTCATGAACACTTGTCAAAACTAAAGTCTCAAGCATATACAGTACATGTCTCCTGTGTGATGGTAAGTTGTCTGTATTAGAGCTCCCCCTTCAGGAACAGAGACAAACAGATTTTTGAGAATCAACCTCTGAGGTGCCCAAAACATTCCAGCTGAGTGATGCACACTGTGATAGGTGTGTTAATTGGAGCACAAGCAATGTTTTTTTCACTTTCCTATTTTGTCTATGCACAAAAAAAGGTACATTGGCTAGTCTTTATGTGTTAGAGTATTGAGCCACACCAGAATGGAGACTTTTGTTTTGCAATTTTATGATTTTATCCCTTTGTTAGATTTCAAATCTCTTTAAAATACTTTAACAATGCCTGAAGCACTAAGTACTGATATATATATACATATATATATATATATATATATATATATATATATGTATATATATATATATATATATATACCATTCCCAAATGCACCAAACATGCAGCTTTAGCAAGCATGCATGGATAACAGAATTATCAAGTTCAGTTCCCTGCGATGTCTCCCCTCCTCCTCCATGAACAATTCTCTATTTATAACGTCCATCTTATCACGCTCCCCTTGAAGGCAGCAGCGAGTGCACTTATGGCTTCCTTTGTTAGGGTGAGTTGGCAATTTCCTCAGAGATGGAGCAACTGCAGGCAGCCTTTTTCCCGTGATAATGTCCCCGACACCTGGACCAAACTGCTGTTTCCATCAGTGGCCAGGATGGAGTGGGGAGGTAGGAAACATGTCATAAGCCTCCTGCCACCCAGAGTCACTTGCTGTGCATCAACAGCACTCTATCCATTCCACTTCCTCGGACACGGGGGTCAGGGGCGAAGGAAGCTTCTCGTCTGGAAACTTGTCTGCCAAAGAAATGATCAAAAAAGAAGATCACTGCAGCAAAGGTCTCCTCTTCTACTCCCTTGGCTCTTTGTCTACTGATTATTCTGGCTATTTAGCCACTCAATTATAATGTTTGTATATACTTCTAATGGATTTTGAGACATTAAACATTTGCTGTTTTGTCCTACACTCTCTAAAAAAAAATATGTTCACTATTAAAATGGCTGAGGGTGAGTGGATTGATATGTAAAGCTGGTTATTTAGCAGTAAGCTCAAAAGGGTGTTTATTAGAGGCCTAACCGTTTTGTTCCACATTATAATTAATCTGTGTATTTTGACCCGTAGATCCTGATTGTGATTGTGCGCTGTGTGTGCAATGTAGGCCTAGGCTATACAGCTTTTCTTTTCGCTCTGTGACAATTACTGTACACCTGCAGGACATTGAAGCAAATTAACAGTAATTTTGTCACCCTGCAGCCCTTTTTTTTTATTTATTTTTTATAAATAAATAAATAAATAAAACCTCAGTAGGACCTGCATGGTCAGGAATCCTACAGAATCACAGCTTCTCCAGTCATACTGCTCACAACTGAACGTACACCGAAACAATCTGCGTGGCTAACAAGGTTGTCAGAAGTACAGCTCCAATTCATGGAGAGGAGAACGAGGGAGAGCAGAGCATGCAGGGCTGTGGGGCCCATCTGCAGCTTGTCTCTTGGTCTGCTGATGGATAGCTGTGGGCTGAACAGCCACTGCCAGGTCCGTATTGCGGCTCAGTGTGCCATGGCACTCAGGGCACTTCAACCCCCCGTCCCTCCTTACAGGTACCCGCCAGCACGCCACCGTGCGCTACTCATTTACTGCTACACTGGTTTTCATAATTAGCGCCGCAAGGCCTCATTAAATCCGCTCTAATGAATAAATATTGTATTTCATAGCCTGATTACCAGATCAGCTCGATGCTTGAGCGTCGTAAACAATTATTTCCTTAAATATTCATCACCCCAAAGTGGATGATCATTGGTATTTAATACCAGTATTTTCAAGTGCATCTTTATCATGCTAATAGTCTTTTGGAATATTTGATTCTGAAGGAGAAAAGTAAAATATATTCAAATAAAAATAAGTTATATTTTCTTGCTATGATGACTTTTGATATGGAAGCAGCAGAAACAAAATATTTTCTATCACTGTACCACATTCCTTTCTAATGCAATTAGTACCCTTTTAGATGAAATATTTGTAGGTTGTGAAATAAAATCCTCTACTAATACATTCCAAATCCTTGTATATTACGAGTAGCACTAGAATACCTTGAGTTGGGAAAGAAACATTTTGCACAATTAGCAAGGAAGAGAAAACCATGCGAAGTTGGACTACAATATCAAGTTACCTGTTTTAAGTCTGAATGAGAGTACAGGCTGACTGGAAATGGTGCAGGTCAAATGAAGTACATCTGGAAGGCTACGGACCAACAAAACCTTGTTTCATGACATTTCTTGAACATTACAAATCAAAAATAAAGACCCCTGTCCCGTTGTCATTTTAGTGACACCCGAGTACCTTACTCTGTTTGCATGGTAAAGTATCACTACAGAAAGAAAGAACAAAAAAAAACATGAATGCAAGGCAAGAAAGTGCTTTAATAGGATGAAATGATTTACAGGTATGAAATTCCCATTAGTCTGCTAATTGTTTCCACACCATTAGTGACAGTTATCTAATGAAGGATTTAACCAGGCGCTGTAGTAGATCACACTGTTCGTGGGCAGAGGAAGGAGAGGGCAACCAACCCCTACTTCTACTTCAACTTTCCTTGCCCTTTTCACCTGCACCGCCTCAGTTGCACCATGGAACAATGGTCAAACACTGAGCAGTGGAAAGACAAAATTATACGTAAGTCCACAGAAGCCAAATCCAGTCTTGTGATTAAAAAGCTTTAGGTAATAACAGCACCCAAACAACCTAGAGTACTTTGTATAAAATAACAAATTAAGAAAGTTGAAAGTTAAAAATATTTTGGAAATACTGTGCTGTAGTCAGGTTTTCCAAAATATAAAATACATACACATTTTCTAAAAAAAAGTTATTTTATAAAAGTCAGTTATGGAACATTTAAAACAATGTAAAAAACAAGGCCTTTCAAAGATTATCATTTAAAAAACAACAATGTAGAGTAAAATGCACATTACATGCAAGCTATTATAACGATAAACTGGCATGTAGGAGAAACAAGGTGAGCAGGGTCCTGAGTCAGCAAGGAAGGAATGAGGGTTTCAGCAACCCTTTACTGGCTCTCCTCCAGTTTCTTGTTAAGACTGCAGAGACAAGAGAAATACATTTAGCTTCATAATTCACTGTGATTCCATTCATTAACATCTCATTCAAACTGTAACCATGTGAATTAAACTAAGGTCAAAACAAATCGTATACAGCACATCGTGGCATCACCTTTTCAGGTAGGCGTGGACATGATCATACCCCCGGTGCTTAGCCTGGTAGACCAACACACCAGTAGCACAACGGCCCTGTCGTGCTCTGCAGAAGCTGCAGTTGCAGATCCCTCTGCATGGGGGGCACAGCCAATCCTACAGGACAGAAACAAAATGATTATTTTGCAGTTATTATTCATTATCAAGTCAGTCTGTGACATCGAGCCTATTACATCCTGAGAACAGCACAGCACTTACCGGTTTCAGCAGAGCATCTCGGACCTCTTCTCCATAGCGGTTGCGGAGGCAGGGACCACAGAACTGACCCCTCACACCAAAACACTCCTGATTACGGCAGTTGGTCTTAGTATCGATTGTCTTCTGCCGGCACTGATGACAAGTTGTCCCCTGAGACAGAACCAAAGCATGGCACGCTAAGCCTTAAGCCAGGACCTCAAAAAGGCTGAATGGGGAATCATCGTGAACGTAGAGGTCTGCTCCACGAATAACAGAGAACTTACGATGGAACGGTTGTAGACCTTCTCCCTCACGTTGGTGCAGATCAGATCCAGCTCCATCGCCGTGATTCCCTCCACAGGGCGCACAATGTGCGGGAGCAAATTACCACAGTGTCTACTCTGTCGTGGCCGTGGCTGAAATACACACAGATATTGCTCTTTAGATCAAGTGTCTGCATATATTTCGGACAAATCGTATTGACCATGAAGCGTTGGACATGTCCTTTTGTCAGGTGACCCTCACCGTCTCATCTACTTCCTCACAGTAGCGGTTCCTGCGGGCCAGGCGCTCCTCAAAGTCCTCTTCCTCTTCAGAAGGGAGACTGGGAGGCCCTTCAACGAGGCTGCGGGAGCGAGTCAGGAGTGGCGTGGTACGATCTGGCCTGATCTTATAAGCTCGTGGGGATCCCAACTGGCGAGAGGTGCGAGTCTAAAACACAGAAGTCAACGAAAACATTGCAAATCATCGCTAAAAATGGCCATTTCTCGACATTAAGAGGTATTCGAAGCTTAGCACACCCCGATGGGGCTTCACATACCTTTAATTCAGGTACTTTGCTCAGATCTGCCATCAGTTTAGCAAGCTAAAGGATCAAAAAAGAGAAGGCAAGTTGAGCTGTTCATATCTACATTGATCAGTCTGTGTCACTAAAGTAAACACACTTATAACATATAAACCACTCATAAAGACACCCTACCATTGCCTTGTTCTGTTGGATGCTTAGGGCTCTCTGGGCAAGAAAATTCTCCTCTTCATCAGACTCTGGTTCTTCTTTGGGCTGTCGGGGCTTCACTAGGGGCTCAGACACGGGTCTCTTCCTCTGGATTACTGTCTTCTTACTAGGGAATTTCATGGCCACCTTTAGGGTGTGCAACCTGCGGCCACTTCGACGGGGCTCCACGTGCTGAAATGGAGCACACATTAAGCAGTTATAAGGGGGAAGACAGTTTAAAACTAAATCACATTTCCTGTTCTGTGGCAATGCTTAAGACTGCGTTTAGGACTCACCATCGCACTCATGCGACAGCTGAAGTCATTGCTCTCAAACCCGCTACACAAATCCTCTTCTGATGTAGCCTCAAATACCTTGGCTGTGTTTACCATCCTCTTGACTGGCTTCAAACTATTCCTCTGGAATCAAAACAATCGTTTGAGAAATCCGGTACAGCGTACACGTGCTAGTCGAATACTGATTATAATTAGGGGAAACATGATTTTACCGTATTTGCATAGCCTCCATCAGAGCCAAAGCTGTCACAGCTGTCATCAGAAGAGGATGTATCCATGGGCACCAGACGGACATTCCGGAAGCTCCTCAAACTCATCCTGGTGGATGGAGGTTGGGGAGCCTAAAGGTGAGATTATGTTAGAATAGTTTGAATCGTCACTGATTGAATTAAATGTAATTTTCGTGTTCATAGCAAAAATATGTTAATATTAAGCATGGTATTTGTACACCTGAAATTATAACCCATAACATATTACAATTATTACACATGTATTAATGCAGTTCAATGTAAATAAAATCAACTCCCTTGAGCCAACCTAAAACATATTTGAATGTCAATCTCAAATAGTCCTTAAATACTGCTGGAAGCTTTAACGTTACTTTCCAGCTAGTTAGTTGCTAGTTAAGCAGCAACATAGGCTAAGTAAGTTACTCGAATGGCGCTTAGCCAAAGTAAAAAAAAAAAAAAGGTTTCAGGTAAACGGGTCATTTGTAATGCCCTAATATATTTCAGTTACTAAAATTGTATTATTTATTAAATATTGTGTCTTACCTTTGAGCGGGATGGCATTTTGATAAAAGTTTGTTCTGTTAACAAATACTCAGTAAAAGTTCCTGCTGCACTTCAGAATGCCTTGACAATGTACTTTGAACTGCAACTGAGCAGCAGAAAACGCTGCAGATTTCCCGCGCCAGTCTTCAATCCTGAAAGCTGTATAAATGTGCGTTAAAATAGAAACTAAGATAAAATACTATGTTTCAAATGTGTACATGGTATCAATTCATGTGTGACTTAAAAGTGTGTTTATGAACAATCATATCATTTTTTGAATAAAAAACTTGGTCAAATATCTTATCATGTAAGAATGGAATAGAGTGCCTTCCATGTTCTTCGACCTGGCGCGAAGATTCTACTAGCTCATTTGAATATAGCGCGGGTAAAAATCTTGGTCATAGGGGAAGAAAAACATCATTCAAATTGCCTTGACAGATATTTTATTTTCAGACGTTATGAAAACATAAATACAGTTAATCATTCTTAAGTAGAAAAATGTATGGGTCATACTAATTACAATAAATATAAGCATACACAGTATGACTGCATGATCCAATGAAAATAAGAATGTCCAAAGGCCATAACCAATTCTTTATTTCAGCAGTTAGAAGATACATACTTATTTGTGTAGATCTCTGAGTTGCATAATGAGTGTGACAGTATAGTCTTAGCAAACAAAAAGATGGAAGGATGTTGTAACTGCATGTTTTAAAGGTTACATTTTTAGTTTCGACCACCACGACCCCCCCTTCCCCCTCTCCTCCCTCGACCTCTGATTGGTTTAATTTCTTGCCGTGGTAACCTTTTCTGCCGCTCCACTTTGATCCACCCGCCCTCACTAACTTTACCCTCCTCCCTTTCCGTGCTGGGCCTTTGCACTATGGCTGGTATGCCTGGTATCATCCTGGGGGGGTTCTGTGGTACTGCACTGCAACTACTAAAGCGAGGCCTTGCGGGTTGGTGAGGGTTTCTGTTGGTCCTGAGGTTAGTCCTTTGTGTCCACATGTCTTTACCGTTTCCCCCTCCTGTCACGGTCAATGTGTTCCCAAAATGGCTGTGTCTGCGGTAGTCCTGCCTTGCCCCAGCACTGAAAGGGCGCTCTCGCTCGGACGCGCTCTCTGAGGTGGTGCTGGAGGGGCTGCTGCCCTTTGACCCCAGGTGGAGGAGGGATACGTTGGCCGACAGGCTGTTGGGAGAAGAACTGCGGGAGTCGTTCCAGGGAGAGTGAGGCCTGCTGCTGGGAGACCGCCGCACTGCAGCGGCATATGAAGAGGCCTGGTCTCCATACGCAGACAGGAAGTGAGGAAGGGTGTCGAGGTCCCTGCCATCAGAAGAAGTCTTAGCAACGGGCTGCTGACCCAACTGGCTCCTCAGTTGCTTCAGCCTCAGCTTGTACATCCATTTAGGATCAACGTCTGCAATAAACATTTTCAGTGAAAAAAAACAGATAAGCGACTGCAAACGGCCTATAAGGGGGGATTGTAAGTGTAGGTGTACTTATATTGCTGTGAACACACGCAGGCAGGACAGTTAGCTTACCAGAGTTGGACCTGCTTCTAGAAACGCCCTCTAGACTGAATGGGGCTGTTTCTATGACCAGTTCCACAGTCTTAATCTCATCTTGTCCCCCACTTGGATTCCACCTCACTGCATGACTGTGTCGTGTGGACTTCGGGGATCTCACCTCCGCCTTACATTTTCATTGAAAAACATGAAACATCTTTAGTCATACAAATATACTGCTATCTTTTATGTCGTCATGTAGAACTGACCTACAATGCTCTACAGGTACGGGCCTACAGAAGGCTTTCCCCCACTCATTTTTTCCCGAGTAACATTAGTTTGTACGGTGCCATTGTCACCAACCTCATAATTGACAATGCAGTCCATGACCTGGTTTCTCTGAATTCCAACTATCCATTTGTCCATAACAAATGGAGGCTGAAATGAAAAGTTAATGATAAACATTATTTAAGCCTTTCGTTATCCACTATTTTATATTACAAAGTTATTAGTGATTAATGATTTACACAGATGATTTTACACATTTAAACAGTCTGGCTATTAAGATGGCCATTGCGTTACTAAATCCCCCCCCCCCCCCCCCCCCAAAAAGCCTGATGATGGGACGGAAGATCCTACCTTAGTCATCTTCACAACATCCACATCCTCTCGGTTGGCATTAAAGGTGACATCCTTAATGTATGTTATTGCAACTTCGTCCCCATCAAGTTCCATGTACATTTTCCATTTGCAGTCCTGCCCCAAACAAATGTACTTTCATTTCTTTTACTTTTGAAGTTCAAAATCGCTATTGGTGTTGAGAAACTGGCTGCTTTAGTACATAAACCAACAGCACAACCTAGAGGTGTTTTGTTGGAAATTAAAAAATTGTATCCTGTTCAAATCAAATCATTGTTATTGCGGACAGATCATTTGCTTTACAAATATAAGATATGAAACCAATTTACCATTCATTACAACACAGGGATATGAAGTTTTTATTTATCATTTGCGGCAAATTGATTGAAATCAAGAGGCCTCTGTTTGATTGGACACAGTTTTCCTTCACATTTTACCACATTAAATCTGATATGTTAAGAATCGGAAAAAAATGACCAGGTTAGGTTGATAAATAAATAATATAAAAAGCTAAAGGAAATAAGTATACATTTGCTATATTTTCACATCATTTATGTATATTGGTTAAAAATAAATAAGAGCAGCTATTTTTTGTTGAAACAAGGTTATAATTTAGATGGCATGAAGAAATACACATAGTTCCATCAGCTCAATGCATGAATAACGCAGATAAAATATTCACGATAGGAGGCACAGTGGGTGAGCCCTCTCTCCCACTCCCATTCTCCTCCTGCATATTGCATGCTGACGAAGCAGTAATGACTGTACCGATCCTTAGACCTCAGCTATGAAGCCACAGGTCACTGCTTAACCACATAGAGTTCACTGTGCAGGCCAATCTATTGTGTGGGGATCACAGAGGAAGACATCAGAGGAGTGGCAGTAACACACTCGTCAGAGGAGTCTCTGCCCTCTCCTGCCTGGTCTCCAGGGGCTGGAAATGGCTCAAAGGGAGGGAGAGCCAGCAAGCCTCTGGCTCAGAGACACACCAGTGGCCCCGTGTCGGGCCTAGTGGCGGCCCTGGCCGGGCGCACCAGGGCTCCCTGGTCCACGCTACTCTAATCACTCCAGCAGAAACAATGTTGCGTAATGATGCCCAGGACCCGAGTGCGTCTAATGACAACTCATACATAATTCAGCACCTTTCACTTGGCTGCACGGTGATCTGCTCATTAGTAGGGGACCCTCAGTGGCTGTCAGATGGTGGCCGCACAATTGCAGGCCCTCATTTTGTCTTTGAGAAGTGCAGCTGCTTCCATGACACCGCCAGCAAAGAGGGGCGAAGAAAAAAAACGCAGTACGGGTTTGTTTTATTTAGTGCAAAAAACCTTCCAGTTTGTAAAAACAAGGCTGACACGGAACCTGACACCAGGCAGGGGAAAATAATTAGCTCTCATTTTCTCAGCCTCCTGTTTCCTTCTCCCTGCTGTGTTTTCTACCCACTAAACCACCACATGTCAGAAGAAATGGGAGGCAATTAGCAGGCTCGTTTTAGCCCTGCCGAACGCACTGAAAGGGGACTATTTATGATGGGACAATGAACAGCTGAAAGATTAAATAACATTTGCCTTTTAAAAAGAAAATGACTTCTGGCTAAATGGGCTATTTCTGATTAAATTCAAACAGCAAGTGGAGAGCCAGGCTTTCTCCACCATTTGAGACCCTAACAAAGGACTGTGAGGGGGGGGGGGGGGGGGCGGTTGATTAAATATTTATTCCTCTGATTCTGTAGCAAGTAAGATGTGGTGTGAAGGAATAGCGTGCTTGGTGTAACAGTGGTCAATATCTGTTTGATCAAATGGACACGTCTTTAGTGAAAGAACAAAAATGGACAGCTCCACCTTGTGATAGCACACAACAATAATGTGTATCTGTATATTCTAGAAGCCTTTTGTATAGACTAGACACATAAATGTTCAGGTTCAGAATAATTTTTCAAATTGGGCATCGATATATATGGAAATTACATTGTAATAACAGTTGGACTTTATGAATATAATATTGGTAAATACTGGTACGTCACAATATAGGCATTTATTGGCTGGTGCTTTTAGGCAATATTTACATGAAGCATCTTTTTTTTAATTATGGACTAACTGTAATTAAACACAATGCTGCATCTCACCTAAACTATAGGTATGTATGGGCACTATATCAATACTAT
This sequence comes from Aplochiton taeniatus, assembly GCA_017639675.1. NCBI lineage: Eukaryota > Metazoa > Chordata > Actinopteri > Galaxiiformes > Galaxiidae > Aplochiton > Aplochiton taeniatus. Next base: position 44,653,881 of record CM030172.1, read on the forward strand.
GTACATGCTATTCATTTTATTTTAGTGTCAGTGGGTGAAATAATGTTTGCCTCTCATTCTCACCTATAGAGCGTATTAAACCCCCTCACAAAATGCCCTTTTCAGGCAATCAGAAGTGGGACAGCATTGGGACAAAACTTGCAATGGAGGTCCAACCAATAACATATAGATTTTGCATAGCTTATACTATCAATATTGTTAATCTCACTAGATATCATTATTGTATGATTTTCCAAAATATTTGTTATTGCTTTTGACCAGTACCATTTATCATGCTAGGTGAGCTTGGATTCCATTACAAACTTACCAAGTAGTCTTTGCCTGCTTTCCAATGGTATCCAAATACTAGTTCCAGGTTCACAATCTTCTTCTCGTCCTCCTCCTCAGCCCACTCATCCTGCAAATGGAAGATGCACATACTACAAGCATTGCAATAGTCAACAACTCAAGCAGCATATAATAAACTTCAATGCATACTTTACCTTCATCAATGGAGGAAAATGGACTAGACCAAGATAGTCATGGGTCAGCTTTTCAATTTTACTCTGTCAGAGGGGAAGAAGAATTGAGTGTCTACAATATTATTTAGTAACAATGTTAAATATTGATCAATTGCTATCACTGACAAAATGAAATGGATGCTTGGGTGCATGATCAATGCTTAGTGTTTCTCAGAGCATTACCTTAAGGTGCATAATATGGCCCTTTGACTTGACCCCCATGTCCCTCATGTCTGTCTCAGTTAACAGCAGCAATCTCTGGCCAGTTATGTGGTTCGCCTTGAAGAGGTCAGCATAACACTGCATGTCAGATGTACCCTCCCCTAAGAGTTGTGGAAGATGAATGCAAACATTGATTAATAAACAAATACAAATACAAATGTTTAACAAAAAATACGATGTTTAATTTATTTGGGTAACTGTTTAGGCTACTGTAAGCAATATTATCAGCAAGTAAAAAAAAGAATTACCTGCTCCAAAGATCTGTTCCATCCAGAAGTGCTGTAGGTGGAAAATGAGCAGATATGAGCAATCATTGGCAGTGATAAATAAAAAAAAATGCTTTATTAAAACATGGTCAATTATATTGACACTAACCACATCTTCCTCTGTCCAGGCATAGATGTCAAGGTTGGGCAACAGCTGAATAAAAAGTCAAAAGACAGATGACAAAAGAGAACACTCAAAGAATCCTAACAGGAAATGTGTTTGTTTTATATGTATTCAAATGAGTTGCCTCCGATTTCTTCTCTCAAGCAAAAACATCACAGGATTCAAATGCATGCTGTTTATCAAGGAAAACCCATGTCCTAAAAGCAATTATTCCTCCAGTTATTCTGTAGCGCAATTAAGATGACTGGGATTTAATGGTCTACATCAAACTAGAATGTGTCTAAAGTCCATCTGACTGATCTAGCGTGATCCATTTGAGTGATAAATCATTTATTGCTCATTAAGTGTAATCAGGCAGAAACTTGCCAGACAAAATAAAGATTTCATCATTATGATCATGAGGCTGGTATGTGGTGACAGAAAACGTTCAATGGGAAATTGGAGGGAAGATGACTAAATGAATGACTAATCTCTCGCATTCACTAGTATCTTCCCACGGCATCTGATAGCAGCTCGGAGCCTGAGCTGAATGCCAAGATCCACAGAATGCTTTCAAAGGGGCCATTTCAGAATCATTGCCATACACTTCTGTACAGCCAGCCGTCTCACAAACTCCCTCACCCCAGCTGCTTTTTCCACCTACTCCAGTGGTATAGCTCGGAAGTAAACACATTCAAAAACAACCCCCTGCTGCCAAAGTTCCATTACAGATATGCCCTAATTAGAGTGACATAATATCACATTTTGAACAGCCGTACTGTATTTCACAAAGGACTTGCCTTCCTCCTTTTATTAAAATTCTAAGCCCACTCTTGACAAGGGGAAACAGATCTTAATAGAGAAGAGGGGGGGTGTCAGCATAAATGGCAGAACGGTTCAAATTGGTTTCAGAGAGCAGGAGTTCAGTATAGTTCATACACTCCTGCCCCCATGTGGACTGGGAAGATGTACATCACATGGATAGGCTGCAAGACACCTGAGAAATGCAAGGTTTGCGAGGTAAAAACGATGTATTCTTATATCCTGTCTGCTACAGATCATTTTTTTGACAACCCTCTCATTATTGATATATGTACTACATAAACAATTGTAATATACATATTGCAAGCAGGGTAGGTTTGAAATGTTAAAACCAAGACTTATCATTTAAAATGGACAAAATGTCACATTGACAATTTGGTCACAAATCACTGATAACCTATGACAAACTAACAAGTAGACAACGGAATTGATCCACTGGATCCTCATCTTGTAATAATTTATACTACAATATAATACATTTATGCACTCCCCACAGTCATGCTTAAAAACAGTCAGTATGTCAATCATGTTTAACTCTTTTCGTAATTGTTCAAGTCATAGTATTTATAGTGCTGTATGCTGTTGCTAACGTTCTTCTGTTGAACACTGTGCTACTATTTTATGCATTCACCCTGTACAGGAATAGACTTCATTCAAGTTTTTCTGATAGGTGTGAACTACTTTAACATCATCTTGTTATTACTGAAAGCATTGGAGAATGTAGATATAGTTAGAAAAAAAGTTGAGTGTTTAATAAGACATTTTTTTATTAAACAAGGAAAAGTTGAAGAAATATGTAAGAAAAAAGTTCACATCCAGAAAATATTGGTTTGGAGAACAGAACACGTCACAATGAGTTTACAGGAAAGAGCTGAAGTTTGAAGGAATTGGTAATAAAGATGCTGAATATCTTAAACAAAGTGGTTGAATGTCACATAAGGGATTGTAAATATGATTATTGAATCCATTAATGAAGAGAGATCTTTACAGATATAAACTAATCAAATGTCCAGGTAAAACAAACATTTAAAATGTATTCACTAGGTCAAGGTATTGGCTCCTGCATATATAGACCTCATGCTGTATCACATGGCTATCAGCAAAGTCTTTCTTTTTCTTTGGATCCAGGTCAGTGTGAGGACACAACATGTACTTTCTCGTCCTGGTGAGAGAGTCTGTCTCAGCAACTGTGCTCCACATACAGAACAAATTGGCCAATCTTAATGTCAGCGAAATGTCACTTCATCATAAAAAGCCTTTCCTCTACACAACTGGCTCACGTTGGTCTTTCTTCACAGCATGGCACTATACATCCAGTACATTAGGCAAAAATGACATCCATAAGGGCCACGGAACAGAAAGGTTTCCTGTTCCATTCAATTGAAGTGACTACATCTCAGAGCTACATTGAATATATTGAATATATATATATATATATATATATATATATATATATATATATATATATTAATAAATATTAGTCAGGGGGTAAGAAGCATAGTGCAAAGGGACGCATTGTTAGGCCTGTTTCATAAAGTAAAAATGGTCATCAGAGAAACAAATTACTAAACAAACTAATGACAATGTGACTTTAAATACAAAACTTGCTTCCTTAACGCCAATGATGTGAGATCTATGCACGGTGGGAAAAGAATGCAGCACCACAATGCTGATGCCAATGGGTTGATGCTACGAAGCCGTCTGTGTCCACTGCAAGGCTCTAATCACCGTCATCGGACCAGCTGAATTGTCCCAGCTTTAGGGCTGTGTTGAGTTTATGTCCCTCTCTGATGCTTCTGGACTTTGAATAGTTCTGCTTTGCCTGCATGTTGACCTGCATGCCTGAGTGTAGGACAGGGGCCCCCATGTCCAAGTCAAACATGTCCCCAAAACCCTTTAACATGGCCTGCAGGTTCATGCTGTCCACCTCTCCGTTACTGGAGGATATGATCTGACAGGTCATCTCCGAGCTGTTTGACTCCTCCATCTTAGACTCATAGAACGACTCAGAGCTTATCTTTGCTGCCACAGGTAAGAATAGCTAGGAGGTAAAGGGGGAGGTGGGGAGAGAGAGGACAGAGGAAAGTGGAGAAACCGCAAAAGAAAGAAAGAACGGAAATTAGTTTTAGACCATATAGACCAAGAGGAACAGAGGAAAGAATTTGACACCCAATACAAGGAAGAAGTCAATAATTCCAGACTTGAAAAAACACACCACAAGTGGAAAGTGAGTAGTGAAGTTAAGAATTGAGGGAAAAAAGAAAAAAACTGAGAATAACCCTAGTACAAATTACACTCTCAAAACAATACAACTTTCTTACATACGGCAAATGTTTGTATTGAGTATGAAAGAAAATGTTGTAAATAGTGCATCATTATAAATGTATCGATACAGGAGTTCGGCTACATGCAAATCCTGTGACAATGAATGATTATCGCATAGATAAGCACAACCTTTGTTGTACACCATCCAGCACTAATCACCCATGTGGGATAAAGTGGTGAAAGGGCTAAAAACGTTTTTGAATGTGAAACAGTTTCAAGTAAAAGGTGAGCAACTAATGCTAGTAATGGCAAACAAGGAAACCCACAGTCAGCGCCTCATCCAAGATGTACACCCGTCTATGAATGTGCACATGCTTTCCTTTTTGACAGTGAGAAATATCTATTCTGAGATAAGTATGAGGAATTCACTGGTACACACTGTAAGTAAAGTGAGTGTCTTCAGTTGACTACACACAGCGTGGGGTGCTTCTGAGGATGTAGGCATAGTACTGTTAGAACAGTAAGAGGAACTCACTGGAGTGTTGGACTGCTCAACGAGCTTGCGCTCCCACATCTTCAGACGGCGTTCTCTCTCCTTCAGCGCTTGCTCTTTGGTGCTCAGGTCTCTCTCCAGCTTTTTCAGTCGTTCCAGAGTGGCCTCAATCTCACACCTACACACAAGGTTGGGAGACACAGTCCAGTTTTAGAAAAATGCAGTTATTAACCATTCCTATGTACATGATTTCTAATGTGTAATAAATCTACTATGGGAGCTTGTTTGACTACATCATACATGAGTGTGACAATTTACTATACTGTTTTACACACAGCAGCTTATAATGTCATACGTTGGACCAGGCAGGCAATGGATGTAGAAACATGTAAAAGCATGTGTATTTTTTCAAATACTCTGAGATTAAAACCCATCTGTTTTGATTTGGTGATTACAAAATATTACGTAATTGTATTTCGGGAAATGTACATGAAATAAAGGCCTCCGTGTCATTTGCAACACAGCTTTGTTGTATTGCTCTAGTGTGTAGCTCATTATGGAAATGGGAGAGACCCTGAATGATCTGTAAATGGTAACAATGGTAATGGTAATTTGCTATGCCCAGCAGGTGGCACTGCATGGTGCTGAGTCACAGGCTAGCATGTTCAACTCTCACACTACTTACAGTCACATGACCTATTCAGGAAGGCCCATCCTATTTCCCCCACACCGTCAGTTTTCCTGTCCATGCCCTCCCCGCCTTCAAGACTTTTCCACTTGTACTCGAAACTTTCGTCATAATTGCTTCTCTTGCTTGCCACTTTTCTGTCGATGTCCCTTGGTATTTCTCGTCCCCTACCCTGCACTTATCCAATTTATCTATCTCATATTTTTACCCTTTTGCCCTTCTACTCCACCCTCACCACACACACCCTGAAAAATGAACAAACTGTCCTTTTCATCTCCACTGAGGGTAACAAAGAAAATAGACGTGCCGCCATGCTCCTCTGGCTTCGAGCCAATCTGCCTCGATATAGATCGTAACAGTAGCCTTCAATTAGTTCTGACACGAGGCAGCAGGCTTTGGACAACAAACTGACCATCTGAGTAAAAATGTACTACTAACAGTACAGTAAATGAGCGGGTTATACGCTGGAAGACAAGGGGGACATTGCTTAGTCAGCCAGTCAGTCAAAACAGTTGCATCAGCTGCTCATTGCTGCTCTGTGTGAAAGCTACAGGAAGGGACACTGAACTGTAGCATGGGTCTTGTTGTGAAGGACAGAAAGTGGAAGACTTACCTGCTGCAGCTGCTCCCCTTTAATAGAGCAAGGTAATGAGAAACACTCCCACTATCCTGCTGGCACACCTGTCTGCCCCAGGGTGTAGTGCCCCTTCTCCCACATGGCTATCTATACCTACAAAGAAGCCACTAGAGCTAAACAACTTCTCCCTTTCTGTATCAAAAACAAGTCTACATTTTCAAGCATTCCCACTCAGTCCACCTGCAGATGGCTGTACGGACGTAGTGCAGCCAGCAAGAGTTCTTCAAGAGAAGCCAAGCAACACTGAAAAGCCCCAGAGAGAAAGAGCCAGGGAGAAGGAACAGCTGAGTCTAAGGCTGTGCTCAACATCAGCCAATCTCCAGCTGCTCATGCGGGCCAATTAAACACTTTGACTTGAAAAATATGGTGATTATTTTTAGGCCTTATGGATAAAGAGAGTAAGTGTATCCAGATGGAGGATTCTTTAGATTTCTGATGTCTTCAGTCTAATTATAAAAGATCTAGATATATGCAAAAGTTCCTACCGCTATTCAACAAGGGGTCTTTGAAAAATATCTACATCTTCCTTTGAAACACAACAAGCAGTATTTATTTTAGTGTCTTTAGGTGCATTTCTTAGACATACTGTAAATTAAATCTCCATATGTAATCCACTTGAACATAAGGATAACTGGTCATTATACAAGTACCTCCATTCAGCCTTGTTGTGGAGGAAGGTGTTGCACTGCTCAGAGAGTTGACTGTCATTTGACATAGATTCCAGTGTAGAAAGGATCTGTTTGAACACCGGTCTTTGCTGAAGAGAGAGAGCAAGAAAGCAGAAAGGTATTCAAGGAATGGGTATGATGGCTTGCACGCCGGTGGTCCTGTGTAACTGTACAAATTTCTTACCTTGGGATCCACCAGCCAGCACTTCTTCATGAGCTCTGCAAAGCTGGCTGGACAGCTGCTTGGGATGGTTAACCTCTGAAATGCAACACACAGACAGCCATGGATGAACACACACACACACACACACACACACACACACACACACACACACACACACACACGTACACAAGAACTCACTTGGAAAGTTGCAACCTTTCCTAAAGACACAGTATATGCCAATGTGCCAATGTACTCTCGGAACCATAGGAGAGAAAATAAGAATATAATAATAATCTGCCTATCATTTGTTTGATCTCCTTTTCAAACCATAATGTCGGAAAAGGGAGAATCATGCAAGGTCCAATCCAATCATGATGCACGTCATACTATCGGATCAACTGTTCCCTGACAGGGAGGACAGCTCTATCCTTTACCTCAGTCTTCTCCACCACCAGCCAGGCCACCTGAAGACCCTCCAGGCCTTTAAAGGGAATCTCACGCGTCAGCATCTCCCACAGAACCTGGCACAGGCACAGAGGTTGTGGTTAGTTTACCAGCGCACACGGCACCATCAAAGATCCCCGGCTAGCCACTGAACCGAAGCAAAGCAGTAGTTTGTGAAGTACATCGGCGATCAAGACTGCTAAGCGCAATTCATATATACTGTATATAATGTGTTTTATGCTCGAAAAAAACGCTGACGGAACTGATGAGAACGTGCTGCTCCAGATATAGAGAGGGATAGGGAGATGACCGTCAGGACAGGCTCTAATGGCCAGTGTCAGCACGCAAGGAGTCAGGCCCCTTGACTGGCTAACTGACACCGAGCACGCCGCTTAAGCTCTGTCACTCGACACTTCATACTTTCCATGTCACCACGCAGAAATAAAGCTACACTCACACACACACACACACACACACACACACACCACATACACACACACACACACCACATACACGTCATTCCATGAGTAAACAAGTGAACCAAACCAACCTCAAACTGTACGTTCGCAACAGGACATATGCAGACACACGCACGGCTGCAGAATCTGTGTCATAACTACTTGGCCATGGGCAAAGCAACTTGTCTTGGCCAGTTCACACAAGAATCAAGCAAGAGGAAGAATTGTTCTAATTGTTCTAATTGGGTTTCTGGGTATACTAGAAAGGTTAATAACTCTGCTACAGTCCACTTCAACCATCTAATGCAACCAGGGAAATGTCATTTCTCAGAGTCAGTCAGTCCCAAGTGCTGGGAAGAACTGATGATTGCCATTTTATTCTCCCAGCCTTGCAGTGTTCCAGGAGGAAGATAGCCCTATTTCTTATCAAGTTTAAGTAGTGAACATTCATTGGTTTTCTCTACAAGCAAAGCAGCTGGCCTCCATTTCAGTCCTGAGTCAAACGATATATTATTTTAATCAACCAGTAATTTCTAGCTGATAAGTTTAATGTCATATTGACATTGTATCGGCAGTCTGTCTGCCTCACTCACCACGCCGTAAGAGTAGGTGTCACAGGTCTCAGACACAGGTAGACTTTGGATCACCTCGGGGGCCATCCATGGGAAGGTGCCCACTAGGGACATGTGTGTGGTGTGAGACAGGAACCGGGATGCACCAAAGTCACAGATCTGGAGACAGACATACAGACATGCACACAAGCACACACACACACACACACACACACACACACACACACACACACACACACACACACACACACACACACACACACACACAGACACACAGACACACACACACACACAACATACATACATACACACAACATACAAACACACACTCACACACATATATACACAGACAACTAAGATGTAATAAACTCTTTAGAAATAACTTCTCAGAGTATATTTAATTCTTTTTCAGCATTCTATGAGAACAAAACAAAGAAATATTATGGTAAAATATTATGAATTATATGTTAAGGAGGATACCTTAAGAATTTTGTCGGATGTCAAAACAACTGCAATGGAGAAAGATATTTCAAGTCAGAAAAACATCTTCTTAGTATGGTCTGCTTCAGCTCATATGTCAGAGTCTTCAGATCAAATAAATCTTTTCAGCTCTTTATGCACCAAAACAGACTCAAGAAATGATGCCCATGAACGTGCACTGTTACCATTCCTGGACTTCAGGTCTCGGTGGATGACCTTGACGGGGGCCTCCGAGTGTAAATAGTGCATTCCTAATGGGGAAATATGGAACATTTACTCTGGAGGAGATCAATGAGGAACCACACAGATGTAAACAAGTCAGGATTATTTTCTCCTCGCTTATCCATGTCTCATTCCCTGAGCTCATTAACTGGAGTAAGTAAACTACCGGCACTGATTCATGTAAAGGAAACACATCATCTTGCAGCAAATGCACAGAATTGGATCGCATCCCTTAAGAAAACATGCCTAGACTAACAATGAATTAGAGAATAACTTGCACTGCCGTGATGGAAAATAGTGTCTATCGCTGAGCTGCTAATGGGCAGAGACTTAAATCTTTAAATTTGCTAGTCAAATTGGCATGCAAAACTTTTCAAGTCTGCATTTTGGTGGAAAGGATTTGCCCAAAAACGTACAGCATCCATACTGGCGTCAATAAGTTACCAATACAACAATGATCAGGCCAAACTACCATTTGCAAACAATACATACAGTTGTCCTTTACCTGAACGATGGTAATGAACGTACAAATAGCATAGGTAGGTCATGACAGAGAATCCTAGCCTCACCTTTGGCAATCTCGGTAGCCCACGTCATAATCTGACCCATGTCCATCTCTTCACTCCCCTCACTGGACAGGTAGTCATAGAGGGATCCACCGCCTGCATACTCTGAGAGGGGAGACACGATCCCGCTGGATTAACATAATCTATGGGAAAAATCTATGCAGAACTAATCCAAACATAGCAGATAAGTAGTAACAAAGGAATAAAGGACATGTTACTTAAACTCTGAACATACCTAATTCCGAAACATCACATTTATTACCTTTACCAATAAACCGTACAAATTAATTGTTTAATGGCTCATAAATGGTTTTATACAACATCTTTCTATGCACTCCTTTTACGGCTGAAAAGATGGCAGCCGTTCCCGCCAATGCCTTGTTTACAAGCTGTTCCTGTCATTGACCTGTCAGAGGGGATGAGCTCATTTATCACGATGCCTTGCAGAAGCACTAAAACAGCTTAACACCCAGAGTCTGCCTGTTCCTCCAGGACCTGACATGACAAAGCTGTTAAACTATTACTGTCAGTCAAACCCTCCTGTTATAAAGATACTGGGTTCCGTGCTCTACTGCCAGAATCCCCTAATGCTCAAACTAAAATGTATGTGTTTGTCTCTTTTATACGCTTCAGTGTCTTCTATGTTCAAACAATCTGGTCAAAGTCAGGTAATAATATTATTGGGCAAAAATTCCTGAGATATTTGACACAATGTAATTTTGAATCATTTAAATCACTATTTTTCAGTCAAAACACCCTGTTGCCTTAGACATTTCTTTTGTCTGGTAACCAGCTGCAAAAGGACAAAGTTTAAAGTCAAATCTTATGTCACCAAAGACTAGCTGTAGCAAACTTTAAAACCAAGCCGTCTTTGAGCAAATAATTTTATTTCAATCAATACTTCTCACAACTTTCCTTTCCTATGATTATAAGATGAACTTCAAACCAGTTGTTGCTGCTCACCGTAAATCTTTATGATATTGCATGATAACAAATAAGCTACATCATAAGTCCATATGTAGCAGAAACCCCTTCTCGAACTTGTACTTTGAACAATGGCAATTCAATTCCATTCATAATACAACTTCCTGTGACAAACAAACAGATTAAAAGGAGAAGTCAAAGGGCTACTCTGTTAACTATTACATGCCCTATATGAATCCACTCCTAAATATGTTTTTCTGGTAAGCATACCCAGTTATTGCCTCGTGGGTCAGCAGAGACCAACACAGTCCCCTATCCCCCTGAATATGGCTTGTAAAGGAGCTGGGACTGCAGCTCCTGATGTATGAGCAGACAGGGGAAATGTATAACACCGCTGATGAATGTGGGAATGGCATGGCCAGAATGGCCATCATATATTTTCCTTTATCTGGTGCTAATTAGATTCTGCTTTGATAAACAGAGACAGCAGCTCCCTGACATCCAGCCGCTTCTCTCCCCGTCCCATAATACAGGCCACAGGAGCTACACGTTTACTCTTAATGTCAAAGAAAGGCTTTGCTAAAACTACCAAGCCACACACATTCATTCTTTGGGGACGTGTGTATATAGACAAGGTGACAGAAAACAGGTTCAAACGAGCACCTCTTTCTTTTCTGCTTTCAAGATTGCGTTTAACTAAGACTTTAGGTATTCTCCTCTCAAAGAGTCCAGGATTCTACAGGGTGATTCATTCTTTGCTCAAAATAAACCGTTTTTTTTCCAGTGTAGTAAACAGCGTCACAAATTCCAGGTTGAAATTTCAAAATAAGATATGAAGTGCAATGCCTTTGTGACATTCCAGCAGCTATGAAAGTAGCCATTCGCCTCTGTCCATATTATACAGATCATGCTATGGCCAAACTGAACACAAAGATTTCGGCTTGCTAAAAAAAAAGGAATCTGGGCACAGACAAAGAACCATCTGATACCTTGCATGAAAGAAGGTTAACCGTAAAGTGAAGGGAGATTCAAGATTATTATTTAAAACAATGAAACTTGAGTTTTAAAAGCCAATATGGATCTATCATTTAGTATATTGCGTTTATATTTAGTGTATACATTTTAATGACATCATTCAAGCACACACGTCGGCATTGGTGTTCTTGAGATAATCTCCTAGTGTTATATGATTCACTTCAACCTAAACATCACCACCATTCTAATCATCATCATCAATTAGCCATTTTGTGTGCAGCCTAGGATTCAAGAGTTTGCCCTCTGTACTAGATGGGTTATGAACTGTTACAAAAGTAATTTTAATAAACTACTATTACTGTTGTCATTTGCACTTTTAATAACATTGGCAAACAATAGGCTCCACTTCCTGACCCCTCCCTGAACAATCAGTGTATTCACTAAAGCTCCTAGAGGCCTTAGGACCATTCAGTGTTGAGCAAACAGAAAAGCAGTGTGAGACAGGTATGAGTTTTAATAGTCCAACCCACATGCTGTAAAAGGATCATAGAGCTGAATGCTACATTTTACCGTAACTGTGTATAAAATCCCTACAAGATACAGTTATCAGGACTGTAAGGCTCCATACTCACCAGTGACAATACCATAGTTTGGTGCTTCAAGGACTGCACCATAGAATTGTATGATGTTCCTATGGCTAAGAACACTGAGGATTTCAGCCTGTGAAGAAAAGCAAGCAAAGAAAACATCTCACAATACTAAACACCAAAAAGCAACTAGGAAAGATAAGGAATTAATTTGTAAAAATACATATCCAACACACAATAGGGAATCATTCAAGTTTCTCCAGTTTGCTGAATGTCGACATAAAAACAAAGTAGATTTGAGGTCTTCAAAATCACTTATTTCATGTGTAATGGAGAAACCAGAAGGGAATGTATCAAATTTGTAACCAAACACCATCATTATGAGGACAATTAGGTCCTTTTAATTAATGAACAATCACAACACGTTTTTCAAATTCTCTTAGCATTTACATTTCTTAACACATGTAATTAAAGTCATGTAAAAAGGTTTTCAAATATATGTCTTTTGCTTTAAAGACCGAGGAAAATTGAAAGAATTTTCATGGAATCAAACCTACATGTTTTAATCAGGCCTAATACAGTTCTTTCCTATTTGGAAATAATCTTCCTTTTGAGGAAAACAGCGTGTACAATTCTTTTCATACAGCAAGGGGGAGTATAATGACAATGACTGATGGAAACAGAAGTCACCACAACCCACTAAATGGGGGAGCAATTAAAATGATTACTACAGCCACAATTAAAAAGTATATGAAAAGGAAGGGCAATTACGACTCCTACCTCGTTTTCGATCTTGAGCAGTTTCTTCACTGCCACCTCTTTGTCCTTGGAGATCCACCTGGCTCGGTAGACACTGCCGAAGCTTCCACCACCACAGTTCTCATAGAAGTGGATGTCATCAAACTTGATTTGCACGAAGGAGGTACTGAGAGACGACATCTCATAATGGCACTCAGCACCAACTCAACTCCTGAAGGGTCGCAGACAGAGACAGTGGAGGAAGAAAACAGAGCAGAACTTACAACCCCACCAAAATAAAACTACCAGGGACTCGTGCTCGAATCTGCAAGGGCTTTGTTTACAAAAAAAAGTGTCTTGAGATCCTCGTGATGAAAAAAAGTGCTTAAACCAAACCAAACGCTTAAAGCATAGTACAATAGAAGAGCAGCTTTCCACTAGAGCCCATCATCAAGGAGAGTGACTTAGAGGCAGGGTGTGACTGGACCAATACCGTAGAGAGGCCTCTGTGTCATTGGCTATGTCTGCATGGAGTGGTAACGTGATAGTTCTGGTCTCAGTCCAGTCATTTACAAGGGTATTCCCTCTGCCTGGCCTATACCGGCACACACACACTCACCAGCACCAGGAAGGAGTGAGTGTCTCCATTGGCCACAATTCCAGATCAGCTTGTATAACAACTATGGCATCCCACAATGCATTCTCCAAGGGCTGTGATCACGTTGTACAAAATAAACTGTCTAACTCCCACTGAATGTTCCAGCATATTCTGGAGCGTGCAGTACATATAAGGCCACTAAAAGGGTTGTATATTCTGATAGCGAAATAGTCAAACTGTCCAACAAACAATGACACCAAGACAATGTTATTATTTTGAAAATAAAGTACAAGAATTGTAAAAAAAACTCTCTATTTATATCTACGCACATCTCACATTGTTTGCCTCTTTAGGTGTGAAATCAAATGAAAAATGTCCAATGGATGTATGTGAGGCAACTGTGCCAAGATGACAGCAAGATAACTACCATTATAAACAATAAGCTATGGGATATTCTGTTGATACCAGTTTCGCTTTTGATCGCGTAATGGGGAAGTCTAGTACAGAGGTTAGTTTGTGGATAACAGCATAAATCTATCTTGTAAAGAAATAATCTCATTATAGGAAATTGTAGCTCTCTTATTGTCCATAAATTCCCCATTTGAAGCCAAGCAATTATGGCTTTTAAAAGGCTGTTACCTGGGCCAGAATGAGGATTGCTATCCCACCCAGCAGGAAATGCCTCCATTGTCACAGAGGGGAGCCACTGCTCTCTGCTGATTTACTGGGATTCGTGCTATACTTAGCTTCCCTCCAATCTGCTCAGTATACCCCATCACAGACAGATTCTGTGGCCACTCAAGACACCATCCATACTGCGGTATAGGAGAACTCCTAGGTTGCTTCCTGGTGTAGGTTAACACTAAGTCGAAAATACAATGTTGTAGGAATAAGGCTATTAGATAGTTTCACGGCCATATGTGCTAAACTGAATTATGAAGATAGCATGCAGCCTGGAAAGCAAACGTATGATGGTTGGAGAAGTTTGCGTGCACGAGTGTTTGTGTGTGTGTTGAGGTGTTATCACATTGGGATACACTATTTAATCCAAGATCATCCTGTAGATAGATATGGACATAGATCTAACTGTTGGTATTATTTTATTAATCGAGCTCAGAGCTGTAAACCACGGTCAAAATTACATAATTATTTTAGAAAATGCATGGTGTGGAATCACACGATACACTGTGAATAATGGGCATGGAGATAATCATTATGCTTTCCAGTAAAAACCAAAGCTACAACACACATTATCAGTCTATGTATTGTTTAACAACTCAAAACAGCAGCTTGTCCAAATTACATATTCAGTTATCCAGAAGAAACCCTGTTGAAATGACATCCTTATAAAATAAGAACAATGATAGAATATTTTGGGCGCCAGTTTATCATTCTAGAAATACCATACATACCTGGTGTCAAGTACTACTCATAGGTCTAGTGCAAAGCAGTGTAGCGGCGGCAACATTAACTTACTGTAACGAAATAATTACTCCCTTTACAGGAACTCGTGTTCTGGTAACTTAATTTCAGTCGTTGCCTAATTTTTAACCACAACATTCCTTCTAGATTTATGAAACAAGCTGCCAAAACTTTTGAAGAAAATTCCGATGACAATAGCTCCACCCACTGGAGGAAAGTGGATCGCCTTCCTCCTCAAATCTTAAAAGGAGAAAGACATGTACAAGTAATTTGAGAATTATTTGTTTTGAGGTGTTCAGTTGGGAAGTAATATAAACATAGCCTGTATAAATTGCTCTTTGGCATGTCAATCACTCAAACCATTAGTATGAATAACGACTCCATGCAAATCCAATCAAATGTACTTATTTTTATCTTCATATTTTATACACAGTAAACTAGTGTAGAAAAACTTGCACACAACACGTATTCAAAAAGAAATGTGCTCACATACATCAAGCCCACCGTCATATTTCAACATGCTGAGGTCAAAATAAATATTTGTATACATACATTTTACAACATGTAATGAAATCCACAAACTAAAATATTTATAAATATAATAATCTCTTACAAAAAAAAAAAATACAAAAAAAAAGAGATACAAAATAACAACTGAATATTAGGAATATCTAGAACTTGCAGAGAGGGATACTTGGCATTGTATTTATGTTTTCAACCTTAAAATGCCTTAACCTAGCCAATCCTCCGGCAGTTATTATTCCCAAAACATAATGAATTTATCGATTGTCCTTTTTGTTAACAAGTTGACTTAAAATTACAAGGATACGTGCAGGAGTGTGAGATAAAATGTAAACAGTGAAATACTGCTGCTGCACAAAGCTAAAATCAGATGAGTAGTCCTACTTATAAAAATGTCAGAATGTAGCAGCTGAAATAATAATCTACTGTTTGTGTGTAAATCGGAGGTCCATTCATATGATATCTGTATAGCATATAAAGCAAGCTTCCAGTGGTATAGAAGCAGCAGCAAACTGTCTGTATCCGTGACTCAGGTGACTTTCAGGACCGCCGAGGCTCCAGTTTGTGAGAGAGCTGAGTAAGTGTTCTCTGGTTGTCTATCACATTCAGCTGGCGAACGTAGCTCCGCACTTCTGGGTGATTCTTGTTGGCTTGAGATGCATCCGTAGCTGAGTGAGAAGTGGTGAAGTAAGAAACTATTACAAAATGCGTTGACATGCGTTTAAATCAGCCAGTATGTGTTTCTTAACTAAGAAGTAATGTTAATGAAAGCAACACTCATTCAATTATTTTAGATTTTTGTTTTCATTGGGTTAACTCAAATAGGCATGTTTATTAGAAGTCACAAAGTTGTGGAATTCTCAATTTCTGTGACTTACTAAATGGTTGGCTTCTGCAGTATCTCACTATCCGCACTGTGTTGGCAATCATCCGCTGGAAGACAAACAACTATTAGAGTAAATGACTAACAATAGTGAGCAGACATGGCAACATTAAGGATCAGCAAGCCAATAATGCCCTTATTGGGAGTCTTACCATTTTCTCAAAGTTGACCAAACTGTCTATGAACGTCCTGTTGCCCTCATGAGTAAACGTCATGTCTGAAGATATGATAAACACTTTTTATTTTAAGGGTTTATGGTCTGACTGAGTCTACAATCAATTATTGGTTGTATCTCTTTAACTTAAATGTAAAGTACGGCATGTATAGATCAAGTATAGATCAGTAGATCAAATTTATGAAACAAGCCAGAAGGACAAACAGTAAAGAATGGTGACAACATTAAATTGTCAAAACCATTTCATAAATCTACGGCAACACACTGTCATGTAGACAGATCTGCTGCAAAGCAATCTGACTGTTTGTGGCTGATTGTATGTGCTGACCCTGACCTTTGATCAACAGAGGCATGAAGGGAATGATGGGCGGCTCCTGCTTGGCCAAGGTCAGACGGTACGCACGGTGGTTCCTGGACGGGTCCTGTGGAAACACTCACACTGTTCTGCAATCTCTCACACTACCATGCTAAGTGGAGGCATCGCGGCCACAGCCAAGGGCTGTGCAGCTCGCTCCATGCATTCCACCATGACATATGACACGGCGAGAATGTTGAGTTTCAATTCAACATTTGAGTGTGTAGAAACCATGGAAATTGGGCTTAGAGGACTAAAGGGGAATGGGGGACTGTGGGGAAACAGGATGATCAGAATGAAGACTGTGTGTGGGTCATGTGTGCCGTGACTCACCATTAAGTTTTCAAATTCCCCGTAAAACTTCTTGAATTTGCTGGGGAGTTTCTGTCGACACAGATGATAGAGGAAGTTAATGGACAGCTAAAATGTCTATTTTCTGGAGCACGTGATTCATATAGTTGATTGGCACGCTGGTGCACAATCGGACAGAAAGTCTCACAGGTTTACAGAAGGACAGAGGAAGTCAGTCAGACAGAGACAGACAGACAGACAGACAGACAGACAGACAGACAGACAGACAGACAGACAGACAGACAGACAGACAGACAGACAGACAGACAGACAGACAGACAGACAGACAGACAGACAGACAGACAGACAGACAGAGACAGACAGAGAAGGACAAAGAGAAAGAAAAGCAAACAGACAGACAAACAGAAAAACAAGCAAACAAACAGACAGACAACCATACGGACAACATACAATTAGGCAGACAGATAAACACCCACCTCCCAAGTCTGACTAAGTCTGCTCACTGCTGGGTTGCTCATGCCCATGATGATGGCAAAGAAAGAATTCAAGTTCCCATTCTCCTTACAGCTGTCAGAAGAAAACATGAGCAGACTTAATACAAAGTCATCATAAGAGGTACATTAATCACATAATATCTGCTCTGCTAAATCGATCTCACCTGACACAAATATCTTCCAATCCAAAATGATGTTTATATATCTCTAACCAGCTTATACCTTTTAGGTGGTGTGTGTACAGTGATTAAAAAGAGGCATCCACTCACTGAGCAGCAATCTTGATGAACTTCTTGAGGAGCTGAACCCTTTTACTGAGATGAGCACACAGACAGACCTCAGTGATGACCCACGACTGGATCTCGTTGAACCTCCGCAGGAACAGGTCCAGGTTGGCGGTGGTCTTTTTGAAGTTGTGCCTCCCAAAAGTGTGGTAGATAAGCTCATGCTATGGGAGAGGGTAGCGTACAGTTGAAAGGAGAATAAACTCAGGTCAGGCAGCCAGGGCCTACAGACATGTCATCTAAGTATGCTAAGTAGAGAAGTAAGTTAGATATATTATTATGTACATGCTATTACTAGTAATCTTTTATTGGGCTAATAACATGCTATACCATATATTGCTATACATTAAAGTCATATCAAATATAATATAGATTATCATGTCATATGATAATTTGCCATTTGTCTTCCGCACATGGTCAATTCACCAGACAGTAAAATACATAGAGGGGACTCAATGAGCTGTTTTACCTCATGCACACAGTTGAAGAGCTCCCAGTCATAGACTGTCATATGATAAGCCACATCCTTGGAACTCATCAGTTCAAAGCTGGCCATGGAGCCAGTGGACGGCCCTTCCTGCTCTGGTAGAGGGGTCTGGAGAATCCAGTTCAAACGAATAGAGAGCCCATCAAAAAAACATCAAAACACATGTGACAGGACTCTGATGATACACAGTATACAGCACAACAGCAGTTTCCCAATAATAGACAAAAACAAACATTTTAATCATCTGATTAAAAATGGCACAAAGAGCAACACAATCAACAGTAACAGATGCTAAATGTGTACAGCTGGGGGCAGGACCAGGGGGAATAAGCTGAGTATGTGTGTTTTTATTCAGTCAAAATGTGTTTGTCTAATGTGTTTTTTTCTTAAGGGATATCAACGCACCAATGAATCCAGTTGATCCCTGGGGCAGACAAACAGACGGCTGTTTACACTGAGCGTAGAGAACACTGAAACGTCATTAGGCTTCAGGAGGACTTTGTCTAAAGAACGTAAACACAACACATTGAGACTATAAGACCTGTTCAGGCTAACTCAATACAAGCATACCAGGCAAAAAAATTGAAAATTGAGGTTCTGTCTCCAAGAAATGAATTATGATAGCTGCCGATAGCTGGTGGATAGTTACACAGCTAGAGAGGAGGCTGCGTAGTGCTGAAATGTCACGTCTCTGTTAGCAGTATGTTATTTAGTTTCATCGTCACATACGAAAGCAGAAAATAAACAGTCATAAAAATTGCACGGAATATTTATTAATCTATTCACACTCCCCTTCAAAATATTAAGAATTCTACAAAGCTAAACAAAAGATTATTGAGGTTTGTGAGCACTGTCATTACCAAGTTAAAACAACAGTCTTAAAACAACACTGAGCGGCCGCAGCTATTTGTTCTAATTCGCTGCTAGTAAATGGAAAGAGTAGGTCAATGGTGGGCCAGTGAGAGCTGACTTAGTGCGCTCTGGCAGACACAGTGGAATATCCTTACAACAAATAGCAGCCAATAGCTGCAGCATGTACATGTAGAATGTTATGAGTTGGAAATAGAACAGCGATGCTACAATCATTTCACTTTGCTGTTCTTCTAAGTCTAAGGTTCAAGATTCAAATGTTAAGAACCCAGCTTCCATTCCAACCAGCCCTGTTTTCCTCCTTGGTTTTAAGAACGTCAAATGATTAAAAGGGCACATTGGGCTTGATCCAAATAGAGGCACCCCTGTGGAAAAACAGCATTGGGTCTCCTGGGTGGTGTGATTAGCATGTGACTGTGGTTGTTCTCACCTCCAGCCGAACTGAGGTTGACCAGGAGAAGGTCCTCTGCTGACCCTAGCTTGTCGGCCACAGCGCTGATGACCTCTTGGACCGAGGCAGCCAGGGGAACTCGGATGGTGGTGTAGGTGTGGTCACTGCAGTAGACTTTGAACAGGACTGGGGATGGAAGACAGAGCACACAGGGAACCACCATTGTTCAGTATGGAGAGGGTAAAGGACAAAGCAGAGTAGGGTCCATGGTTGAACAGACATGGATCTCACTCGAAGCACTCGATAAATAACAGAAATGGTTAACATTAGATGGCAAAAGCCTTTAGATAAACTGCTCTTATTGTGTCTAATACAAATATGGATAAAGTTGTATTTGTTATATAGCTGTGTGGAGAAACTCCTATTCATTCTGGATCTTGCAGATTTATAACGGGTGCTACGTGCTGTACTTACTTTCATCATTACTCTTGATGGGCTGTCGTTTCTGAAGCTTCTCATCTCCCATGCTGAACTGCCGCAGTAGAACTTTGTGCTGAAACAGGGTGTCGAGTTATGTAAATGCTCAAGTTCAACAACAACAATGGCTTCAGGCAAGCTTGTTTTAAAAGAAAAAGTGCACTCTGATACCTTTTTCTGTGATGATTTGGGATCTTCGGAGCTAGAGGGATAAACACAATAATAAATCACATGCTTTGAAAGACATAACAAATGTTGGAGCTTACTGCAAACCACGCATACTTGTTTTTAGCAATTTTTTCCAACTCTGGAAGTTGATCCCTTAAGGCCGGAATCATCCTGGCGTCCTCAGATACTGCCATAAGGAATTCCTGAAACACACAGCACACACTCTGTATGAAATGTTCAGGGGCTGTTGGCACAACTTCAACCCTCCTTGGCTGATTAATAGCTCATTGAAAAAACAAGTCTGAGCAGCTGACAAACAGACACACAGGAGGTCCGACAACAAGATCCATAGATAAACAGACGATAAACACAAACCTCCAGAAAGGCCAGGGAGGTGTCCTCCTCCTGCAGGTGTTCTCCGTGGACCGCAGCCCATTGCAGCACCAGGCGGATAACCCGGCGCTTGTTATTCAGAGTGTAGTCCAGCCTCTCCTGCTCCGAGCCCTGTGACGCCTGGGCATGGTAGGTACACAGTGGTTAAGGACAAAAAACAACCGCTGACAGATGCTGGGGAGATAAAGATACGCAGCCAAAATTTCTTATTTCATCATCAGAGACTAACTAACCAAACATGCTAACAAATCTGTTGTTTTTCTTGCTCTCAGACTCAGGAAATAGTTTGAAGCTAATCGTAAAGCATATTAGAAGGTAACAGCATTGTCATTTATGCAAGTGCTGAAAGGATATTGGGCCATCAGCACAGGACACAGCTGGCTGTTTGGGATGAAGACACAGTGCATGAGCACAAAGTCATCCAGCGCTGGGTCTGTAAGAATAAAAAAAGAGACAAAAAGAAGAATAGATACAAAGAGGGACAGGGAAGGACCAGCGAGAAACACAGATAGAGAGAAAGAGAGAGAGAGAGAGAGAGAGAGAGAGAGAGAGAGAGAGAGAGAGAGAGAGAGAGAGAGAGAGAGAATATGAAGCGATTGAAAACATGAGAGCAACACCTGTGATGTCCTTGTTGGGGCAGATGAAAGTGTGTGTGTGTGTGTGTGTGTGTGTGTGTGTGTGTGTGTGTGTATGGTGTGTGTGTGTGTGTGTGTGTGTGTGTGTGTGTGTGTGTGTGTGTGTGTGTGTGTGTGTGTGTGTGTGTGTGTGTGTGCGCGTGTGTGCCCGTGTGCCCAGCCCCCCTGCAGGCAAGCTGCAGGGTAAGCCTGATCCCACATGGCCCTGGCACTGTCACCTCAAATAGGAACATGAAAACCACGCAACCTGGCATAATGAGATCAGCCCTGTGATGTATGGCTAATTGGAGCTAGGAACAAACGGGTCAGAGCCGAGCACAGGATGATCCGCAAAGGCCGCAGACCACGGAGGATAGTTACAAGAGAAAGGTGAGTGGATGATGCATATTTCATGTACCAATGGCCTACTTTGGCAAGGACAACAATGTCCTAGTCAGGGAAGCATGTTAATGGAGTTGAAAAGTGCAAGCCAGGTACCTGACTCTGGGAATTGTGAATCGAGTCGCATCATTTCCAGGAAGTGCTCCAGAATCTTCTCTGGCGTCCCTGACATCACAGTGTACCTGCAACAGCAAGGGGATCAAGCACATCCTTCACTAATCAAGAAACCACAGCCCAAAGTACCTCAGTACTCCAGCCACAGTACTCGACCAGGCTGGGTCATTACCATACAGTATGTGCCTGTGATTACTTCAAACGATCCGGTCTGACAATCACAGAGGTCCTAGTCCCCCTGTAAGTTTTGAGAGGAGGGCTGCGTGGGAGCCAAGAGTGGGAGGGACGGCCACTCTAAGCGGAGAAATCAGCATCCAGCCAGCCTTGTTGTGCCTGTGCCTGCTAACCGCATCTTAAAGAGGGAGGGAGAGCATGTTGTGTCCCAGCCACTCTAAGGGGAGGAGAGGGGAGCTTGAAACCCTTGAACCCTTCATGTGTAAAGCACTGGAGTTGATTAGAGGGCGAGCGCGGCCGAGTGATGGTGACCTGTCAGCCGGCCTTCTCGGCGGGAGCCTGGCCATCATTACCATTAACATGTCTCTCTCCATTACCGCAGCCATGCGCCACTGACAGACGCCTCCATTAAGACTGAGGCTCTGGTCCACGGTCTGAGCCTGGCGGACTTGTCTAGCACTGCTGGCTGTCCTCCTTGGTTGTTTGCTGGACACTACACCCTACTGGAAGGAGACTCGCAGAAACCTACTCTTCAAGTCCATCATCTTTAGCCTTTATCATAGTCCGTACCCTGACAGATGTTATACAACCGACAGAAGGGATGATGATGTAAGCACAAACAATACAAAATATACAGTATATAAATCCTCGACACTTTTTACCCTCTGCCTTCCTAGACTCCACTGAATTTCTAATGAAAACACCCTGCAGTGAGAGTGAGACGGTAGGATCCATTACTTGTAGTGGGAGGAGGTGGTGGTGGTGGTGGTGGTGCTGGGCTGACTGCTGGGGCTCTTCTCCAGGACCAGCACGTCTAGGTCATGCTCCTTCAGACGCACCGTGTTGGCCTCCACGTCCTGGCGAACACATGTGGCAAAAACACTCCTATTAGACCCACTCAAAAACACACAGCACACAAAAGGAGAATCAAGTAAAAACAGCCCTGGCAGAAAATATGAAAATAACGTTGGTTTGTCTGTCAGTAAGTTGGTCAATGTGCTTTTTTACTAACCTACCGAGTGTAGCACGTGGAGGGATTTCTTCTGAATTCAGCACATGCACCATACAACCAAAAATGGTTGTGCTGACTAGCTCCCTGGCTTCTGTAGAGGCCCTGGGTGGTACACATGGCTGGGCAGAAGCATGACATCAGGGGCCTGCCTGCACGCTGCCTGGCTGCCCGCTAAGCAGGGTGGATTAGTCAGCCTGTCCGGGGGACAGCCCCGGAGTTTGGAGGGTCAGCAGTCTGACCAGTACAGAACTAACAGGAGATTTACAGGGGATGAGGAGCCTGCCTCCGCCTGTCACACAGATAACGAACCTCCATGTATCCCAATACATACTATCCAGAGGCTGTTGGGTCAGAGCCCAGGCAGAGCACATGCAGGCCAGGCAGGTGTAGTTTAGCTAAAGAACGAGCAGACAATGGTTGATCGCTGCCGTTTTGCCATGAAGGGAGAGCTATTTACACAGCCTTTCAATTGGGATCCAAATTTACATATCCCAAACTTTAAGTGTATATTTGTTTACATATTGTATTTTCCATGTAATAAATGACAGGCAGGCTGCAATGGGATGTCTTGGCCCATAGATGGAGGTGGTGCCGTTCTGTTGCCATGTGCACGACCAAAAGCAAATGAGATGAACAGAGAGATCTAAAGTTCAGAGAATCCTGAAATAGTCACCCTGAGTATCCTGTTGAAGTCCTCTTTATCCACCCTGAGAAAGTGACAGTTATCCTCCCGGAGGACGATGGAGGCAGCACGAGGGGCATCGTTGACCAGGGCCAGCTTCCCAAAGTCATCCCCTTCATGCAGCGTGCAGACGATGCCCTGCACCACGCATGAGAGAGGTTGTCGTGTTATGTTCGGCCTCATCTCTTTCTAAGTGAGGAATGTCTTATTGACCCCATGCTACTCTAGTAATTAATTTAAGGAGACATTGATAGCAGTTTTGATCACTTTTCTTTATGAAGTGCCACAGCAATTTGACATGCCTGCCTGGGATTTATGGTGACTGTACTCAACATTTCTTAATTCATAATCAGAATTTCGGGCAAATACGTCATTGAAACACCTGTAACAATTACTTACTTTCCCATAGATCACAACATTGACTGTGCCCTTAAGAATGATGTACCAGGATGTACCCTCCTCTCCTTGGTTAAACACTAGAGACAAAATATACAGATTTATCTTTAGCTACAATCTCTTCAAACAAACAAAAAATCCTATTTACCTCTGTCTAACGATCATCACGCATGGATTTAATTCCGTAATTGAATAGAATTGTTTTGTCACAAAATCTTGGGTTTGTCGGGTCTGCTTCAAATTAGTTTTAATTAAAAAAACACCAAGGCCACATGACAATGTTCTTTTGTTGAGTTGAACCTGACAAAGCTTATTAATATACTGTACAATACTTACACACTGTTCCTGCTTTGGCATGGGACTCAAAAATCAGCACTCCCGCTAGCTCTCTTTTCACCTGGAAGCAGGAGGTAGAGAAGCAATGCTGTTACTGTTATTGCAATGCTGTTACTGAGTGCTAAGCAAGATCAAATTAAAACCCCAGGATTAAACTGTCACACATCATTCTGAGTATGCAAATTGATATGCATATTACATTTACACATTCAAGATTCCATGAAGTGTTAATTCTACCACCATTCTCCATACTCATTCATTTAGACTCGTATCATTATGTAATCCATTTGAAAGAACGTTGAAGCGTCTCAGGATGTTGTTACCGTAGTAGAAAGGTGAGATAAGGCCTTAATATGGAGCAGCTCTTCATAGATGATCTCCAAATCCTCTGCTGTCCTCTGGCCTGGCCTGCAAAACAGATAATGTGGACCTACTTTAATAAAGAAATTATAACAATGATTATATCACAGCCTTACCCATTTACGTAGAGTATAAACATGCAGCCAGCGTTCCAGCAGGTGGCGATATATACCATTGGCACTTACTGTTTTCTTAGAATCATCCTCATATGTGCATCAGGGCCAATCTGGGAGAGGAGGAGAAGGGTATCCTGGAGCTCTTCATCACTTTCTTTTATTTCCTGTTCACTGGGCTGGGGCAAGTCTTCCTGCTCATCTCCCAGGAAACGATAGAACAGGTACTTGTCTTGGAAATTCACCTCATGGTCCACTGTGAGACAATTTAACACATATGGACTAGGTGTGCTACTGATGTGCAGACGTACTCACTCATTCAATCAATCACTGAGAGTCTCTCTCCATTAGTGCCCTGCCTTTGAGACTGAGGCTCTGGTCTGCAGTTGGAGCATGGCTGACTAACTAATTACAAAACTAACAAGACTAGTCACTCACTCACTCACTCACATACTCTTTCTCACTCTCAACTAAGGGACATTAAATGGGGTCTTACCATGATTTAGGACTCCCTCCTCTAGCAGCGCCTGCCACATGCCTACTGCTTGGGTGCGAGAGTGAACCCAGGAGCTCTGTTGCATCTGCCAATCGACCAACTCTGTCCCAATACAACACCGCCTGGAAAGGATACAGGAAACAGCCTGTTAAAAGAAAATATTTAAACCCAGGCGCTGACTATGCTTCAAACATCGGGGACATAAAGTTACTGTTTCAAGTATAAAGTCTAAAACAACACAAACTACACACGAACAGAGCGGGGGGACAGAGATGGGACGCCACATCTACCCCAGCTGCTGTGCTGAATAAATGAGTATTCCTATAAACAGCATTAGTTTGAACAGATTTCCAACCGGCCTGTATGTTTTGAGGTGGTACTTCCTGTCTCTGATTATGTGAGGAGCTCTGTAGAGGATGGCGTTATAGAGGATCTTCCCAGCCCGCAGGATCTTCTCTGAGGGCACCTGTCAGTAAAGGAACAGGAATAGACCCGACAGGGCTTAGGGCAACTGGAATTCTACAATGCCAAAGGCCACAGCAGGCATTGACCTCTACAAAGTGGTTTTACTACCTGATAAATGGTAATAGGGTGGAATTTGGTTGAAGTTTCAATGAATGATTTCTGGAAAATAAAATGACACACAATGAAAAACGATATGAAAAGAAAATCATAAACGAAAGTTACCTTGATAAATTAAAGTATGGATTTCTGCGTTAAAGAATAGAATGAATGGTAAGACAATATTATTGATTACTTAGTTCTGAATATGATTGACTGGTTGGACTGGACTAGGAATGCACTGACATGGTTTATTTCTATCTTGAGACAGCTGTACTGTTATTTTGTTTGTTTCATAATATATTATGAAAGATTTATCTTTCGTAAAATATTCTGTCTCTCTAGTCATTTCACGGGGGGGGGGGGGGTTACTTTTAAAATTGATTCTTCACGCATCGCTGAGCATTTTATCTTACAGTGTGTGCAGCAAACATACATTTATTTAAGGTCTTTACATTCCTTAGATTGTATTTATTGAAGAGTGAATTTGTTCAAACAGGGAGTGGCTTATAATTCCTACAGATGGGGACCAACAGCAATATTTGTGAATGAGCTCACATGAATTATTCATTTGGGTTTGCATGACAAGAGAATATAAAACACTCAAAGAATGCATGGTAAATTTACCAACAGTGAGAGGTTAACACAGGGCCTGTATCCTATTTTTGTTGGTGACATCTTGACATATGTTTTGTCTAAGTTTATCTCTACCTGTTCCTGAGTAACAAAGGAACCATCAATCAGGACGCTCTAGAGGAGAATTGTCATGCACTTTGTCGAGAACTAAGGAAATGACCGTGGGGGCAAGGTCAGTCAGGAGTCAACAAGGGCCGTAAACATGGTCTCCTCGTATGCTTTTTTTACATTTACTCCAACTCTATGTAAACAAACTCTTCATTCCAGGATTATTTTGAGCACCTTGAGAGGTCGATAAGGAGGCTGTTATATCAGAGTACATGTACTAAAGGAGGAAGCACACATCGGTTCGAACCCATATCTCACTTTCCACTTTCCAAGTAGCATCAAATTTGTATTGTATTATAGGATGTCATGTGTATGGGATGAGTTCAAAAAACTGTACCTTATTCAGATGCTTGGAGATTGAGCCATACGAGTTGTTGCTAATGTTGTCTTTGTCGGGCATTCCTGTGTGCAAAACGTAGAAAGATTGGAATAATATTAATTTATCGAAAAGTAAATAAGACCCCAAAGACAGATAATAAAACAAAAAATACTTCTCTGCATCACTATATTCATATCATAAAGCAGAGATCTATTGCAATGTTTTCTGAATTATGTATCTACAGTATTTTCCAGCATTGGGATCTGGTTTCTAACTTCTAACTCTTCTGGTTCCAAACAGACTCTGACAGTTCCAAAGGGGAATTTGTAAGAAGAGTGTGGCTATTACACCGAAACAGAAGCTCAGCTTGTAGTGTGTCATTGAGGATAAAAGGACAGTCAAGCCTTAGAGTCACATCTGAAATGGAAAATTCCCTGTCCTATGCTTGACTTTAATATTGCAGAAGAAGAACGTTGTCAGAGTTAAATTGTTAAAGATTTTACATCATTTTGAATTTATAATGTTTCGTCTGTTCATGTAGAGCTCAGTGAATGAAAATGACTAACTGTAGGGCTTGTACTCACTGTCACTGCTGGGAGCACTGTCCATGACTCCGTAGGGTGGAGCCAGCAGGCCAGCCATGCACTGACGATATTTCTGTCAGACAATGAGAGATTATATTCACCAATGATATCCGCAACAAATTTCAAGGTAACAAGTTAACATCTCTCCAAATAGACATGATAAAACATGAATGACATCATTATGACAGTATCTATTTGGTTGATGTGACCGGTTCCTTTCAGACATCCTCTCTGATAGTAATCATAACCATAGAGGGTTATGTAAATCCACAGCTGAGACGCACAGCTGCCAGTTATAATAGACACAGAACAGACTTACTGCGTCCGCCTAATTTCAATCTACCTTCATCTCAGCCCCTTTGCTCCATCATCAAATACTGCTTCAATTAGCCGTGTGACGGGGACAACATTATCACACACAACAGGTGCCGCCTGGGCTGCTGTTCCCTCCTTAGGTTTTATTAAAGTTAAATTTAAGGTTACAAAACAGTCAACATTGCTGTCACTCACAAACGCATGGCTCTGCCAAGTCCGTATTAAAAGACATTTCAATGTTTCACATTTTAATGTGCCACTTGCAGAGAATCAACAAGAGAATCTGAGATATAGACATCGGAAGAGGGGCGAGGTCCTAATAATTAATGGTGGAACGTTTTGTTTGAGGACATCCAGACATGTAAAGCATATAGCTCTTTCATCAGAGACATGCATACACGTAGCAAATCGTTTTCAGCTGAACTTTGTGTGTGCCTATATGTGTCTGCCAGCATCAGTGTTTTTACTCTTAATGTAGAAGCTGAAGAGACAAGCACAGAGGAATCAGAGCATGACAATAGGGCTGAAGTGGCTCCTACTATAGTGGTGCCCTGCAGCATTACTCCTGTTATGTAATAGACATTATACTCAATTGCACTCATGTAAATGCCACATCTTTGGTCATGATATTGCAGTACATATCAGGGTCTGATCAACATACACATCATCCACAAGCTTTACGAATGCATTCAACCATCTACCAAAGGTCTCGTGTACAGTAAGTAGCACATGGGAATAAAGAGCTAAGAATAAAGAGCTTCTGAGGAAAAAAGGAACTCAATGCATCTTTATTATATATATATAATTATATATTATATATATTAATGTTACAAAAAAAAGTTAGATTTGTATTAATTTATTTGTCAGAGGAAAAAGGTCATATTCCCCTTAAGATTGATATATTTTTATGAAAGGGAAGGCACTGAGCTTAGGATATGTGGGATTTGCTCCTTAAATGTGTTAAATGTAATACTCCTAATGAAGGACAGAGTTTATAAAAACAGGCACAACAGTATTTAGCTTTATCTTCTAGTCAGTACCATCCAAATGAAGGCTAGAACAGAGTAATTCTTCTCTGAGTCCCAAATTGATTTCTACACTCAAGTCAACTAATCACCTTAAGATCCTCTTAGAGGTAACAGCATTTTTATTTCTCCCAAATTACGAGCCCCTGTGAAAATTTTGAAATGACCTCAGCCCTTTTTTTTAAAGGAATTTTCTCCAATCTATTCCAAATCACTAATTGTCTTAGTGCTCTACATAAGACACCACGTAACATGAAAATTGCAGCATTATTCTGGAAGCACATCGTTCTGTGTCCCTGTTCTGCGGCCCATCATGATATCAATAAGTCGGGGTAGGAGGCTTCACTCTGGTCGTCACGTTGACTTGTCCAAACAACAGCATGCATTCTCAATCAATTATTCCTCGTCTACAAACTCATAGTAGTGCAACCTCGATACGCCTCTCTGAACAGCACACTCATGTTTCTTTGTTGACCATCAAGGGGCTTAGTGTTGAGCACAGCACTTAAAAATAAGCAGCAAATGAGCGTTTGGTGCACGAGAGACGCCTACAACACCAGGAGACGTCCCCCACCCTGGCACTAAACCCATAAGCATTGGTCCCAGAGGACTAGCTGTATTAGCTCCAGAGGGTCGACGGTGTTGTTT
Source organism: Aplochiton taeniatus (assembly GCA_017639675.1). Lineage (NCBI taxonomy): Eukaryota > Metazoa > Chordata > Actinopteri > Galaxiiformes > Galaxiidae > Aplochiton > Aplochiton taeniatus. Next base: position 44,683,400 of record CM030172.1, read on the forward strand.
TAAACCAGGGATTTACAGTAGTGTCGAACCTGTTCCATTTTTAAACTGTTGCCAAACTGCATGAATGTCAGTGGCTTTGTGACATGCTGTGTACTTTAGAAGACTATGCTTATAGAGGACATCACACAGCACACAAAAGCAACCACAAAAACACATAAAGTTCCGGTTAATTGTGAACTGAAAAGAGACAGGGTCCCCAGGACGATTCTGCTCGTTCTTACCTACTGCTTGTTGTATGGATTGCTGACTGGAACTATTGATGAAATAAAATACATTACATCTAATATATGGTGCCCCTACATGTGGTAGACATAAACCCTCACAGTATTGTCTGGCAGCTATAACCACATCAGTGAGGACTTACAGACTGCTACTCCATTAGCTGAAACCCAGCGCTGTAATTATACAGAGCAGTTGAGAGTGATCGACTCTATCAGAGTCATATTAGCCTCCATTATTCCAAGTCACCAGGGATATACAGTGTCAATTCCCTTTGCAGTGATCTGCATAGAACAAGCTTCTGGAAGGCGTTTTGATATCTACCTACTATTACATTTTGAGAGCCATGAAGCACAGCTTTATATATCATTGTGACAACCTCCTCCAGAGGCTATAGTGTTTTACACACAGAGAAGAGTGTGTGCACTCGTCTACTACGTCACCACATGTCAAAAACCCAGTGACCACAATGTACATTTGTGTGGACATCTGATGCTATATGACCTGACAGGGTTACTGGGGCTCCATCAATGATCTGACCCCCCTTGTAACCATGGCATCACGAGAAGGGTCATGATGGCTGTGTGAGATCACCTAGCTAACACTCTATGGTTGAAACGGGTAATCCTCAAAAGATAACGCTCCACTAAGGGGTCAAGTTAAGCCACAGATTTAAAGTAAAAAGTAAGGATCAGATACAAAGTCAAAACCATCCCCCCTAAAATTTGCACAGTATATAATCATTTAACATTATGAACTGACTGTAATGCACTTTTAAAAAGATGGAGCATGAATGGTTTGTCAGAATAAACTGCTGAAAGATTACCATTTACCACAATTTGAGGTTTAGATATTTGCTTTTAAATATAGTTTTGAATGTTTTCTGCATGTCTTGTCTCACTCAAAACACACAGTTATTTTACAAAAACAGAATTATGACATTACGACCTTCGGCAGGAAGCTTTTAAAAGCTGAATTCAAAAGGAAGGTGTTAGTCTTTGAACTGGGAGTACCTAGGATTTAGGACCATTTGCAGAATTTACAGAACTAGATTAGAGAAAAACTACTACGTTAGTAGAGTAGTCCGAGACAAAAACTCTCATTTCATAATTCAAAGAACAGGAATATGGCCCTTGTTGCCATTGAATAAGATTTAAAAGTAGATCATATATACAACTTACAATATTTTAGTTATAGTGGAAATAATGACAAAGCTAGAAGTAGCAAACAGAAGGTAAACTTCTCCTATTTTACATAGACATAAACAATAGGCAATAATAAGAATAATAGATACAAATTACTGGATATCTCTTTAGGCTCTCTGCTACAGCAACCCCTCTGAGTACAGGATAAGACAACATCTTTACATACTGTATACAGGCTTAATAAATGTCTGCAGTGACAGATGAGTCAATTTTCTGACTATCCCTCCAGGGAAGGCTGGCCCAACAAACCAATCTGCCTCATTCCCTCTGTTAGACTGTGCTCAGGCAAACACATGCTCTCCAGTGCTTCTTGAACCATGTACTCTATTTTAACTCTATTGCAACTTCAAATGAACTTCAATAACCTTAATATATATTTCAAAATATCAACCGATGTCAATTTCATATTCCACTTCATATTTTTTAACCGTCTAAATTGACTATTGCCTATTCTCTTCACATCAGTGTTTGTATCTTTGGTATGATGTATATACAGTCATATCTGTGTCACAACAAGGGTTGAAGGCGCTACAACTACAAGTCATATCACTTCTCTGTCAGCTCTAGCTCCTCCTCGGTATTTGACCATGCTTGAGCACGTCTTGCACTCTGGGTATCATTGTGCATGAATGCACAATTGTATTTTGAATAATTCAGCCCAGCTTATATAACATACATAATACAATTACAATACTGCTTGCTCTGAAGACATTTCTTGTAAATAGTTTTGGATCTATAGGGCACTTCAAAACAATTGAGGGAAGCCCCTCCCAAAGGTTTAAGTCAACTCAGTATTTTTAGGCTCCAAAAACGCTACAGAGGAAAGCCCAAAACTTTGTTTTTGGGGTGGGTAAGGTTTTATACTTAAAAATGATCTGTGAAAATCCTAGAGATTTAAGTATTTGTCTCTGTTCCTCATTGCCACTACAGGAGCAAAGTGTTAAAATAATATTTTTGAGAACTTACCAAGATGCTACTGTCCCATCGATAGACTTCCGTTCCTATAAGCTGTTGGTTTGCTCTTGTTCCAGCTTGGTTTACAAACACACACACATATGCAACCACTTCTGTGTGAATGAACACCTAGTTCAAACTCCATATCCTTAGTCTCTAGTAATGTGTGTGGTCCAGTTGAAGTCCTGGCCGAGTCTCCATGCCTCTGGGTGAGAGCAGCGCTAGTAGCCTGAGTGAGTCCAATAAGCCCAGCCTCCTTTACTGTCAGAGTCCAGCAGAGTGCCAGCTAGCAGCTGACTTTCCCCACGCAGCAGTTGCTAGGCGATTACTATACTCCAATCATCAAGCATTGGCGAGTGCACCTCTCTCCATCCCTGCTAGTGCGGCAGCTCTGCTGCACACACACACACGCACACACACACACACACACGCACACACACGCACACACACACACACACACCTAGCAAGACACAGAAGCAGCTAGTGGCATTGTCCACTCCCAAAGGGTTGGCCCAGGAGGGAGTAGAATCAATTATTTAAATTGTTAAGTGGTATTTACAAAGAACACACAGATCTGGTTCTTAGGTGCACTCAAGCCCACAAATAAACCATGTAAAATGTAGTGATTTCACACTTACTGCCATAATTGGCATATACTTATGTAAACATGCAAGTAACAACATAAAATTTCAATATATCTATTTCCGTAGATATCTTGGGAACTATGTGCTAAGCATGCCAACATGTATTCCATAATGCAATAGTCCTAATTGTAATCAATATGTTTTTGTGATTCCCATTTACAAACTGAATGAATAGTTTAGGCAAGTTTGTGGCAAAATGTAAGACCAACCTAAAACTAAATAGTATTAATGCTAGGCACTGTTCACATGGCATATGGTATAATACAGCCAGTGAACATGGGGCCTCATGACCAACTCAAGGGGAAAAAGAGAAATAGATATTCTTTTCTTTGGTTTTCAATTTCCCATAAGAGACAAAAAGGCAGATGCAGGAGCATGTCCTCAGAAGCCAAAAGTCTCAACTTTTGTTTATTGAATCCAGCCTAAAATGCCCTGTACATTTAGTACCTGTGTCCCTGCCACTCTGTATCTGTCAAGAACAGAATACAGATGGGATCTCATCTTTCACCTTGTCACTGACCTCGATAGCTGTAACAAATGTGTTGAGTCTTCTTTATACACAACCAAAACACCTCGCAGAGCATTCATTTATGTCCAATAGGAGCTAAACACTCCAAAACATAAAGGAAGCCTAATGAAGAAGATAACATCATCCAAGGTTGAGGAATTTTGAGGTCCACACTGGTAATGTCATGGTCTTTAGGGACTCCATGCAGAGAGAAAACAACGGTAAGCGTCCATTGATCGGTCTGTCCAGCTAGTGTACGCTGCCTGCTCAAGGACATGCCAACATTGTAAAAGTGTTCATAGCTACTCCTCATCAAACTATGCGTCAGATGAAAATAATCACTAAGAAACCTGAGAAATCTCTCTTAAAGTTCCACTATCTGTGTACTTGAGGTGTTGAAGAAAAACATAGAGGCCAAAGTATCTCATCATTGTATATTAGAGAAAATGCACCAATAAAAACTGTGGTTGTTGGTGCAACATGCTGAGCTATATGGTATTACGGTCAGAGGTACAGAGACAGCAGCAGGTGTGTGCCAGCAGATACCTGTGTATAATGTGTTCCCTTCATAGAGTACACAACTAGCCTAGACCTTGATGCTTTGTGTTTTGTCAGTGTGTCTGGATTCTATAGACTCCAGCAGAGTGACAAGCATGCAGGGAAGCAATCTGGCTAGTACACCACAAACTCTCAGCTGCCCACTCTGTCACGCCTCCTTTTGTGGAAAGGACAAGTGCAGCTTGATAAGTCCAACACAGTCAACACAAAGCTCGCATGACAGCTAATCTCATCCCTTGATTTTGTTTGTTATTAGATTTAAGATTTGTAATAGTGACTTTCCTTCACTCAAGAACACGAAATGCATTCAACTTGCAATGAACGCACACTCGCACACATACACACACCCAATTGCCACTAAGTGCCAAACAATTAAAACCCAATGTAGAAAGTTGAGGGGAAAACTTGCAGCCTGAGTTCACGTCAGCATAGTTCCCAGTTTCCTGGCACATCATAAATTATGTTGCACGGCATGCACACAGCCGTTTGAACTTGCAGTAAAGAGGAGCTAATCAATGTCTTTGATCTTTTATGTTATTCGTTTTTTTACAATCACTTCGGCACTAATTTCAGAACCATGTGCTTCTTTCTCAAAACTTAAGACACAACTACCAAAACCATCAACACTTGCAACACAGGCTGTCGTATGGTCAAAATCTTACACTTTAGATTCATAGCTTTGACAAAACTTCAGAATCCTTGGTTAATGTTATGTTGTGTCATTTTGAACCGATTAGTTCTGTTCAATGAACAAATATCTTAGATTGATGTGTATTGTATCCAGGCAATTCAAATGTTTATATTGTTTTGAAGAAAGAAAAAAAAAAGCATTTTGATGTTTCATAGAAGTTTCATAAATTATAAAATGTACAAAGTTCTGAAATTAGTGCCAAAGGGATGGTAATTTTTTTTTTTTATTAAAGCCAAGGTAGGTCAAAAAGAGACTCATAAATACATTCCAAGAAAACACTGTTACAAGTAATCAAAAAGATATAAAGACAATTCTAAGGGACACAATGAAAGGTTATGAAAAAAACATGTATTATTTTAGAATTTCCGGTTTAAACATTTTTGAGCATGTAACCACTCTACGAGATCAGATTAACCACACAAATAGCAGCAGATGTGTTGTTAACACAAACCTCCCTACTCTCTCTCTGGTTTATATCTGTTTTACTCTGAGAAGTGTCTTGGGTCCGACACCCTCCACGTTGCCCCTGGCTGCCCATCCTCCCACCTTCACCCCCCTTGGCCCTTGAGGGCACACTGTGTCTCTGCCACTTCCTGTTCATCATCTCTCTGGTGCTCGCACCACTGCCCGCCAGGCCAACCCCTGCAGATGGATGGTAGTGACGGTCTATTCCCCTAACCTACCCCACCCGCACAATGCCCACAGCTGCCCCCTGCAGTGACTGGAATGGCCTCAGCGCAACACGCAATCTGTAATGCTGTGTTACTAACCTGATATGCCCCATGCATGGCCAAGCTTGTTAACACGCTATGCTCCAAGTATGAGTACGTGGGTTTGTCTGTGTGTTTGGTGAGTCTTGCCCTGGTCTGGTCTGCTCTGCTCAACAAACAAGTGTAGTGGGTCTGCCTCTCCCAATAACAGTGGCGTGCCCCTGGCATGTGCAGACAAAGGAGAATTGCATACTCAATAGCCATAATAGTGGTGGTTGTGGCTAAAGCATGGATTAGTGGGATGAGGGGATAAAGAGCATTGCATCTCCCATCTATATATCCTTGAGTCTGAATTCAGCTGTGCTGCGAAATCCCTGTAAGGCCCAATCACATTCCCTTCAGCACAAATCCACTGCTTTGAAAAGAAAATCGCTCTTCCTCTCAAAGCACGATATGTTCAAACAAACTAGGGTAAGGCCAGCCGGAAACATACTCAGATGATATCTTTGAACTGAACACAAACAGAGACTGAAACAAAGACGCACACACACACTTACGCAAACTGCATAACTGTGCATACAACATGTAAAGGACTTAAATGATTTTTTGTTGCTCTTATGCAGTGGGTGAAAGGAGCATTTGAATCCCTAACACGTCGGCTATGAATAAAGAATAAAGCCCACTCCTTTGCTGAAGCGTTGCTGTGCCTCTGTTCTGTCTGACTCCACTCTGTAGGAGTTCTGTCCCCGAGCTTGTTGCAAAAAGACACAGTCTCTAGGTGGGAGGAGGAGGAGGTCCGCGTCTGTTTCAGAACCTCTTTGGCCCATAAGCAGGACGAAAGGTCTTGTGTACTTCACCTTCCTTTAACTCACAACTCTAAACCAAATCAGCTCCGTACCACCTTTCTTCAGCAAATTTCAGTGTTAATAAAGTCTTGGTTTAAGTGTTTCTGATCGTCAATAGAATGTTCCACTCCGTTATTCTGTAAGGGAATAGGTATAATATGAGTTGTATAGATTTTTCAGTACTTACTGCTTGAGGGAAATATTTGAATGCCATTTGCTTTAATTTGACTGAATAAAAAGGCTAAGTGCACCGGGAGGGATATTACATTCACAATGAAGTGCCTTTGCAAACCGCCCATCAGACTCAAAAGAAGCACACAAAGGTTGAGCGCATGACAAATGTCTAAAGGCTAAGGTTACCCGTACCAGGAGCCCAAGACAACTTTCCCCAATCTGCCTGCATTGCGGCAAAGCTGAGATAAGTACAGGGGCACCCTTTATCGCATGGATATTGGTATTTTTTTTAAATGGCATCTGCTGAAAGGTTGAGCATAGCACTACATATGGAAACACAAAGGGGACATGCTGACATTATTCGTTTTAAAGCTATCAAACGTGCTGATGTAGTGAATTCCTCCTTGATTGGTCGCTGGTCCCAGCTTATGTGACAGGAAAATCAGCAGCAGCAACCCTGACAACAAAGCCCTGATGAACTGTTGGTTATGCTGAACACAGTACTGCTGTCATCAAAGCCCCTGGCTGAAGGCCTGAAGCACAATGGAAATGACTCCCGAAGGTGACAAGACCATCGACAACAATAACAGTGCATGCTTAGCTGGGGTCATCTCTGTTCAAAAACCTGTCTGCTTCACTAATGAAGGGGAGAAACAAGTCAATGGGAGCTATCAATGTCATAATGAGGAGAAAATACAGACTATAGCTATTCCATTTAGCTATTCCAAATCTTTATGGTGGATCCAATGTGATCAACGTAATCAAAATCAAATAGAAGCAGTGCTAATTGTAGACTACAAGTGAAAATGTTTTGTACATTTGGGGGGGGGGGGGGGGGGGGGGTGCATGAAAAAAAAAGGCAAAAGGGAAATATCCCTTAAAACACTATAGCAGAGCCTTAAGACAAATCACTTCAAAACAAAATTAATGTTCCCTGCTGGAGCCATATCCAGTTCAACATGTTATTACATTGTGCATCAATATACTATGTCTCTATTGGATCCATGCATCAAAGCCTGCGCCACAACCAAAGACAAGGGTAATCTAAGAACAAAAACGCCACAAGGAACCCATAAAACAAACCTTTACCAAGTTCCTGGATTGAAATCAGTTCCAGAATTCCCAGGTGGCTCAGAGGAGACAGTCTACATCCAGTCATGCAGAGACTCCAGTAGCAGTGGGGACCAGACTAACCACTAACACACACACACTCAGTCCATATAGCTTGTACGATAAGGCCCTCGGGTCCTAGAGGAAATCAGCTATTCTGTGCAGGAAGTCAAGCCAAAACAGAGTTTGTGCTGATGGAAGAGAGGGTGGGAGTATGGAAGAGGACCTGGACAGTGTGACACTTTCCTGCTGCCTGGGGAGGGGTGGAGCACAGCAATACAGGAAGAGTCCGAGGGGGACAGGATGTGTAAAGTGTCTTCCCTGTTGCTGCTGTGCTGGCCCACTACTCATTAGCCACCGCACCCTTCTATCCTTTCAACTTCAACACAGCCATGGGCAATGTTATGCAAGCTTTAACTGCCACCTTGAAATGCCCTCACGATCAACAGCATACTCTCAAATAATATATAAGTGCAATTGATCAATGTCGGCCATTAATATGGATAGATGGATTTTTTATTATAAAATAAATTGGGACAGGAAAACAGTAGGAACAGGCTCGGAAATAAAGTGGTAACATTTACATTATGTGTGCCAGTGAAGTGATGCAAAAGCTGAAAAGTTTGAGTAATCCATGACACTACACTTCCACCTAGTGGCCAAAGGGAATACCATATATGTTAACAATATCAATTGATCCTGTTCTTGTCATCATCATTTGTCTATAATGCATATACTCTGACATATACAATACAGAGAGTGGAGAGGAGTTCAACCCATCTTCGAAATTATTTGCCATTCATTGGTGAACGGTGATTCGTCGATTACAGCCATTGCTCAGTATTATCTATCTATCTATCTATCTATCTATCTATCTATCTATCTATCTATCTATCTATCTATCTATCCATCTATCCATCCATCCATCCATCCATCCATCCATCCATCCATCCATCCATCCATCCATCCATCCATCCATCCATCCATCCATCCATCCATCTATATATTTCAAAGAAAATGTAATTAACACTATCAGATTATACAGAAGCAAAGCAAAAACATGTGAACTTGCGAATATGAATAAAGAATTCCCTCTTTTGAAAGCCATCTTGATCAGTGGACTGATATGTGTTCCTTACTCAGCACAAGGCATGAGTCATGATACAGTGAGAAAACCAATTGTATCTAAAACACTGGGACTGGGAAGAATGAAGAGGTCTTTACCACCCACAGAGACTTGAACTCCCTCTGATCAATGCGCAGGAGCTCGCTGCATTCCCGGGTGATGATAGTGGCGTGCCGAGGGGTGTTATCCAGGATTGACTCCCCAAACGCCGTCCCAATCCCCAGAGTGCAGATGGTGACAGCATCCTGCAAGAGGTACAGACACAGCTCTCTGCTTAAGTGCTTTCTCAATGTTATGAAAAGAAAAGGGGAGCTCGTTGATCAATAATTTTCATTGTTCCCTTTGATAATGCCTTGGTAATGGGCACTTAAAGTTCTGTGCTTCAAATTTATCAGAGCAGTCCATAAGGTATGAGGCAATCTAGCTTCAATGACCACTTGTATTAGGCGAAGGGGCCCCTAGAATCACGGCAATCAGGTGACTGACAGTTGGAGATTGGGGCATTGGGAAGGATAGGCAGTGCCCCAGAGGTGACCCAACTTAGAACTAGTCAGTAACATACATTACATACATACATACTTACATTTGCAGTTATTTGGTTCTGCTATATGAATATATAGTTTGTAAGTCATATATATACAGTGGGGCAAAAAGGTATTTAGTCAGCCACTGATTGTGCAAGTTCTCCTACTTAGAAAGATGAGAGAGGTCTGTAATTCTCATCATAGGTACACTTCAACTATGAGAGACAAAAATGAGGGGAAAAAATCCAGGAAATCACATTGTAGGATTTTTAAAGAATTTATTTGTAAATGATGGTGGAAAATAAGTATTTGGTCAATAACAAAAGTTCAACTCAATACTTTGTAACATAACCTTTGTTGGCAATGACAGAGGTCAAACGTTTCCTGTAAGTCTTCACCAGGTTTGCACACACTGTAGCTGGTATTTTGGCCCATTCCTCCATGCAGATCTCCTCTAGAGCAGTCATGTTTTGGGGCTGTCGCTGGGCAACACGGACTTTCAACTCCCTCCACAAATTTTCTATGGGGTTGAGGTCTGGAGACTGGCTAGGCCACTCCAGGACCTTGATATGCTTTTTACGGAGCCACTCCTTCGTTGCCCGAGCGGTGTGTTTGGGATCATTGTCATGCTGGAAGACCCAGCCACGTTCCATCTTCAATGCTCTCACTGATGGAAGGAGGTTTTGGCTTAAAATCTCACGATACATGGCCCCGTTCATTCTTCCCTTAACACGGATCAGTCGTCCTGTCCCCTTTGCAGTAAAACAGCCTCGAAGCATGATGTTTCCACCCCCATGCTTCACAGTAGGTATGGTGTTCTTGGGATGCAACTCAGCATTCTTCTTCCTCCAAACACGACGAGTTGAGTTTTTACCCAAACGTTCTATTTTGGTTCCATCTGACCACATGATATTCTCCCAATCCTCTTCTGGATCATCCATATGCTCGCTGGCAAACTTCAGACGGGCCGGGACATGTACTGGCTTAACCAGGGGGACACGCCTGGCACTGCAGGATTTGAGTCCCTCTCGGCATAGTGTGTTACTGATGGTAGCCTTTGTTACTTTGGTCCCAGCTCTCTGCAGGTCATTCATCAGGTCCCTCCGTGTAGTTCTGGGATTTTTGCTCACCGTTCTCATGATCATTTTGACCCCACGGGATGAGATCTTGCGTGGGGCCCCAGATCGAGCGAGATTATCAATGGTCTTGTAATTGCTCCCACAGTTGATCTATTCACACCAACCTGCTTGCCTATTGCAGATTCACTCTTCCCAGCCTGGTGCAGGTCTACAATTTTCTTCCTGGTGTCTTCGACAGCTCTTTGGTCTTGGCCATGGTTGAGTTTGGAGTCTGACTGTTTGAGGCTGTGGACAGGTGTCTTTTATACAGATGACGAGGTCAAACAGGTTCCATTAATACAGGTAACGAGTGGAGGACAGAAGAGCTTCTTAAAGAAGAAGTTACAGGTCTGTGAGAGCCAGAAATCTTGCTTGTTTGTGGGTGACCAAATACAAATTTTCCACCATCATTTACAAATAAATTCTTTAAAAATCCTACAATGTGATTTCCTGGATTTTTTTTTCTCATTTTTGTCTCTCATAGTTGAAGTATACCTATGATGAAAATTACAGACCTCTCTCATCTTTCTAAGTAGGAGAACTTGCACAATCAGTGGCTGACTAAGTACTGTATATATATATATATATATATATATATATATATATATATATATATATATATATATATATATACATTAATGGAGAGTGCCCCCAATGTTTAAGGGCTTACCCTTTGCATCAGTACCATTTTTCATTTGATATCATGGGAAAATCAAAGCAACTAAAACTCAGCCAAGACATCAGAAAATAATTATGAACCTCCACAAGTCTGGTTCCTCCTTAAGTACCATTTCCAAATTACTGAAGGTCCCACAAGCGTCCATGCAAAATATTGTATGTGGATATTTAAACCTTGGGACTTCACAGACACTGAATAGTTCAGGAAGTGGAACATTATTCCCCAGGGCTGAATTAACCTTGGCCCGAGGAGTTCAACTGAACCCAAAGACAACAACAAAGGAGCTTATGAAGGATTTGTTGGCACAAGGTATCGATGTATCTAAATCCTAATACTAAAAGAGCCCTACATCGCCAAGGCCTGAAAGGCTGTCATGCACAGAAGAAGCCCTTACTCGAAGACAAAAGCGAGAATGAAGTTTGCTGATCAGGTCAGATGAGACAAAAATGTAACCGTTTGGCCACAATGATCAGTGCTATGTGTGGAGGAGAATGATTTTGGCTTTCCATCCAAATAACACCATCCCAACTGTGAAGCATGGGGGTGTCCGCATTATGTTGTGGGGTTGTTTTTGCCAGAAATGGGACTGGTGCATTCAAGAAAATAGATGGCATCATCAGGAAGAAGTGTTATTTGCTTCAAGTGAAACAACATCTCAAACACAGGATATCACTAACTGGCTCAAAGTGTCAAAGAATGGGAGTCTACACTACTTTTGAGTCGAATAAAGAATATGTTTTTTTGGAGTGAAATTTAATTTACAACTGTAATTGATGGGTAAGTCAGTAAGACCAGTAATGAAAGCAGTGGATGGAAAAAGGGGACATGTAGTGTATGGTGTTGTAAAGTGTAACCAAGCCAAAACCAAACTAACTGCGTCTAGCCAACACAAAGTAGCAACCAGTTGTTGTCTAGCAACAAACAGAGAGGCATAGTACATGGTCTCTTTATAAATGCCACTGGGCCCAAGTACCCAGGTGTGTCACAGCCACTGACGAGCTTCCCACTCCTTCCACCAGTTACCTGTTGTTCAGCACCCAACCAGTACAGCATACATACCGAGTGGGAGGGTCGCCACAATCAGCTAGAAGTATGAAACTTGGTTGTAAGTGGGACTTCCAGCAGGACAGTGATCCTAAGCATACAGCCACATTTGGGAAAATGGCTTACAGATCACAAAGTGAAAGTATTGGAGTGACCATCACAAGCTCCTGACCGGAAAAGAATTGAGAATTTGTGGACTGAACTGAAAAGCCGAGTCTGATTTAGGAGGTCTACAAATCTGAATGAGTTGCATCAATTCTGTCTGGAGGAATGTGCCCAAATTCTGGCAAAGTATTATGAGAAGCTTGTGGAAGGCTACCTTAAGTGTCTGATTCATGTGAAGCAATTAAATGGTAATGTCACCTAACATTTTGATCCACTGAAAGTCTGATCTGGAAAATAAAAGCTGAAATACATTTATTTCTTGGCTATTATTTTGAAATGAACTCTTGGAACTCTTAAATGAAAATGAAGTAGATACCCTATCAACTTAACACACAAAATGTCTGGGGACATGAAATACAGATATGTGGAGTTGCTAAAAATTTAGTTTGAATGTCTTTAGCCTAGGTGAATTTAAATATGTGGAATCAAATGTAAATATCAAGAGATGTTAGAAATTGATAGGGTCCTAAAATATAAAGGTGACTTGAATCATAAATAATGGTAATGACATCAGTATTTAATTTAACAAAAAATGTATCTTGACAGCAGTTTTATTTTAGACTAATTGACATTCAGTGTTGTTACATATTATAAGATAAATCGGGAATCAAAAGTCTAACTCTACCTGCTGATTTGCTGTCTCAGACACTTTGACATCAACTGAGCCGGAGAGGACTGTATACCAGCTGGTCCCAATATCTCCTTGACGATACACTGCAAAAGAATTCAACACTTAAGAGTGATACTCAGAAAACTGTGGTTGTTGTGTTTTAAGAGAAATTACTCGAACAGACATACAGGTGATGCCTTTCTCCAAGCACTCATAGAATCCACAAAGGCAAATCTGCTGCAGGAGACTGGGCTGGAACTTCGCAAAAGCCTTGACATTTTTCAGACGAGCCAGGATGATGTCCACATCTTCCCCTGAGCGCTCTATCGGTCTAAATGGAAAAGAGGGTAATTCTTATTACTTATTAAAAACTATTTATGTTCCATACAGATACTACCTTCGCATTCTAAGAACTGAATTGTCAGAAAAGTATCTTCTACCACCAGTTCAAATCCCAATACTTTAAGAAACAACTTTCCTTGTAGTCAGTGTCACCCCATAGGTTTACTATTAAATGTTATACTAAAAGCAGGGACTTGAGAAACATTAGTTATTTATACATTTGAATTGCTATATTTGCATATGCTCTGTTTCAGACCGTGATAAGAATCATCTGAAACCTGAGAAGGTTACGTACTAGCAGTTGCAATCACAATCTAATCTTTGACATTGAGCTGACGGGAAACAACATTACAAATAAATGTGTGTAGAATTTCAAAGGATGGAATCAAATATCAAGGAAATCAAACAAAACCTGTGCTACTTTCATCTATTCCACATTTGAATTTGTCAAAAAAATTACACTTGAGTGTTGAGTGCAAAAGGATGGAGGGAGTCATGCTGTTTGCCCGGAGTGGATTCAGAGCCACACTACCAGAAACAGGTCATGTGAGCTTCACGGCCTACTCCTCACAGGGACAAAAGGACATGACTGTGTAAACACATCTTGCGAACTGCGTCACATGGTTGAATATTGCTTGTGCACTTTGATCTTGCAGTAGGAATGGGTATTCTCTCATTCTTTCTCTAACTTTCTTTTTTCTTTCCCCTCTAAATTTCTCTCTGCGTCTCTTCTCTTTTTGTCCATTACCTATTTTTCTTTCTTTGTCAGATAATGAAGTATGGTACACTGTTGAGAGGATAGGCAGTGATTTCCTGGTGCTCTGAAACCTCCCTGCCACAGCATTATAGAATTGCAGTTCCAGACAGTGCTTGAAAAACCAGAGTTGCCACCAGACGGCTCGAACAGCCCAAAGGAAAATCATGTCAGCCCCCATCCTCTCAATCGCTCTGTGATAGTAGGAGTAATCTCACAGACAGGTAGATCAGGCTACCACTCACAAGCTAAATACTCCACAGCATTCTATAACCTGATTCTTCTAACTGTATCATCAAAGATTAGTGAGTCAACACATATATCTTCTGGATTCTATCTCAAGATCACACCTGTGGTACAGATGAATGAAAAGAAGCAATGTCAAATATACATGGAAATTGATGATTTAAATACATAAACTCTTTGAAGACATCTTGAAACATTCAACAATCACGATTAACATTGTTAATAAATATATTATTCTTAAGAGGAAAAACAATCACAACTAAACATTTTTCTATTCATCTAGCAAAATAGTATGGGCCTTTTGTGAATGTCTGTAGAAAATCCTCATTTACATACATCACTATTAATTTGTAGAAAATCCTCATTTACATACATCACTATTAATTTGACACTAAAGACAATTTCCTGAAATAGTTCATTGCAATCTCAGAGTTACTAACAGTATACTACTCAACAGCCAGAAGGTTATTCTGTAAATATGATAGCATGTATAGGCTGGCGTAGCATGCTGTAGACCTTGAGAGTAGCTCCAAAATAAAATAAAAATACTTTTTTTTCTTCCCTCTGAGATTGTAAGTACATAAGACATTTTTTTGCCTTTTGTCTATAGGTAATTCAGTATTATTTACGTTACAGACTATTATTTCACAACAGATACAAAAATAAAACAACACAGTAACCGACACGCTTATTGGTATTTGGTCCCATCGCTCTATCCATCGCAATAACAAGACCGATAATGCCAGTGTGGGCAGAGTGTGAGAAGTTGTTTTTACAATTAATTTGAAGGAAATTACCTCTTGTCTAGGCTTATAATCCACTCTGCAGACGCAGACGAACGGGCAGATGTGTGTGCTGCTACCATCTTTAGCGAGATCATAGAAACGTTGAAGCTGAGGGAAAGATGGGGATGGTGTGCATGAGTAGCAGCATTTATTTTTCACTGGTCTGTTCCTTCACTCGACGATGACTGTTTCCACTCTCCCTCCACCCCTAATAGCGCAGGTGCTTCAAGCAGCCTATGTGCACAAGGAAAATAAAAATACGAGTTGCTGTGCCTTGTTGTTGAAATACACGAATTTCACAAGATGCGAAACTTTAAAGTACTATAAACTGTAGTTATAAGCATCATAGTAAGTTGGAACAACATGGCAGGTCATGTAAATTGTGTCGGTGTATGCTGCAGCTACCATGAAACAAACAAAAAAAATATTGACATTATGTGGAACACCACCTACATAGCGCCAAAATTGGGTCAGCAATCCACGGAGAATAAACAATTAAGTGGAAATATCCTGAATTAATCCACATGATAAAGTTGGATGGATTGGATTTGGTTGAAAATATTTATATTATTATAGCAGATGTCGAGTTGAGTAGCAGATGTCTAGGTCATATCGTTATTTTCTAACATGCCAATTTCTTCACATTATTAAATGTGTATGTGTCTTATACCAACATCCAAAGTTCAATGCAATCAAGGAGGGAGTCATATAGACCCTTAAAAAGCTGCCACTGCATATTTTCAGAAGCATGATAGATCAAGAAGGAATTCATTCCGAAAGATTACTGGAACGCAAATAGCTCTTTGTACTTTTTCATTTCAGCAGAAAGGGGATCAATTTCTGCTCTGTTGCAAATGTATCTTAGAACAATGCAGGGTGTGTGTGTGTGTGTGTGTGTGTGTGTGTGTGTGTGTGTGTGTGTGTGCGTGCGTGCGTGCATGCGTGCGTGCGTGTGTGTGCGTGTGTGTGTGTGTGAGTGCTGTCCTACTCTGAAGTGCTTTAAACAGATGTTCTAAAGGTATGATTCAAATGACAGGTCAGCACATCAATTGATGACTTCTCTCTTGTGGCAGTTTCCTTGGTAACCAGCCATATAGAAAACCGTAGGTGTCATTTCTGCAAAACCCTTTTAAGATAGTTGGCCTACTCTCTGTAGCGACCGGTTCATAAAGCCATATGCCATCTGATAACCACCTATTATGTAACTCCCTGTACTAATGGACACTAGGCCAAACTACCAATTCATGAAGCTGGGTAGCTTGATCAGCAGCTTTATAATGGGTATCCCTAATATTATGCTATACACACAACAACAAAAAAGAGATCTTTAAATTCTCAGATGTATGGTTTCATGTCAGAAGATGGCAGCATTCACTGTATAACACTGCACAAGAAATCATAATGCCATAGTACAGTATGCAAAATATGAAACAAGATAATTTTTTTATCATTAAACATCTATAACAGATATTCAAATATGCAAACAAGCCAGAGGAAAAAATATGTATATTATGGGCTAGTAAAACTATCAACGTTCATAATGATCCAAAGAGCAACACAAGATGAATAAACAAAGAGGCTACATACAGTGTTAGATATCTATTTGTGTTTCAATTTGAGGACTCAACCTCTGTCTGTCTTTCAGCATTGTTTGCGCATACCTCCCCATGTTCTCAGTTTAATTTAAAGATTTGAAATGCATTCAACAGCACAGTTGGAGGTGTTGTCATAGGAACATGTGCTTGACAATGGAATGTATTGCTGCTCCTGAGAGAATAGGGTTGGTCTATTGGCTGGTCTAGTAACTGTCCGTTTGCCATTTATGGCCCACAGTTGCTTGGCGATAATTAAGCAAGCTTGTAATAGACCTGAACATGCAGACCTCATGTGCACGCACACACAGCATCATTTCAGATGCTGACAAGAAAACTGCAGTGGCTTGTATGGAGCTGTCTTATTTAGTTTAAAATATGTATAAGAATTGAACATATCACTCTGGTGTTTAAGAATAAGACAAACGCATGTACTCAAAATTACCAGGGGGAAAAACGCAACTGTTTTAAAGATTATAATTAGAATATAAATTGTTCACCTCAAGCCTGGGCCTACATTGCCACAGGTAGTCAACAGCATGTGTGAATGTATAACAAACAAATGATTAACATATAATTATAAAAACCAGCAGCATCTAAGTTGTTGTGAGAAACTGCATACATCAGATAACCATGTCTGAAATGGAATGTGAGAGCAGATAACTCCCAAGGAAATGCCGAAGGAACGGAACTGCTCCAAAAAAGGCAGACTGCAAAGACTGTTTCCCTGGATTTCTATGCTTCCAAATATTAATACAGTGTCTTCACATCTTTTGGAAGTAGGTCAAGTTGTAGATATGAAACTCAAAGTTACATTTCAACATGTTTTATGGTATGTTTGATGTAAAGCCTCTTTTGGTGTATCCAAGAGTTAATATTTAATGTTCAGCGGTATTAAATATGCAGATGGGATAATGCTCGGAGCAATTAGGAAAAAAGAAAACATTCAAACCATACTGAGGGCCTTACTAAATAGATCACCATCTGGTTAGGCTTTAATTGCCAAATCCATGTTCCATGGATGCCACAAAACACATTCGTTTTTTCAAGATTTGCTGATATAATGTAATTCCTAACACCCATTTGTTTTAGTGTACACAATCTCTGTAACCACTTGTTCAAATGTACTTCTTACTATTAGTTACTATCAACTGCATATGTAGACTAGGTTATGGGGCATCAGCTTACAGTACATATATTTTCCTCATATGTAAATAAATACTAGTTCTACTGGACTAATAGTTCTGTATAAGCCAAATGTATACATTAGCCTACAAAATGTTTTCAATCTATATAATTCTATATAGAATATTTAAGAGTATATACTTTTATATACTTTACGCTAGAAATCAAAAGTGTCGTTTTGGAGTATTTTTCTCCAGTTGAATGTCTGTTCCCTTTTTTAAAGTGGATGGCATTTTTAAAATCAAGGCCCTTGGAGAGGGAGATACCGTGAGTCTGATCTTAAGTATAATAAATATCAAATCTGAGTTTGTTTCAGACTTGACTGAGTAAGGATTATTTATATTTCATTAAGCATCCCAAAAAAATACCCAAAATAATTTGTGTTACTTTGCAAAGTTATTTAGTTCACAAACAATGTTGTTGTCTGGTAAGATACTTTTATATTTGACTAGTAAATATGAATTACTTGACTATGTGTGTACCATTAAAAGGTAAGGTCTTTGTTCCTGGGTTATGTGCTTCAAATTATTAGATTGATCTCCATATATGCATGCATATTGTATTGTGTGGACATGTCTTGTACAGTAGATCTTACTGCTTTCCTACATTTTAGTTTGGCAACAGTAACCCAATTACCTGTGGAACTAAACGCATGATGAGCAGTCACTTCATAAATTACCCCTCTTGCGATTGGGCTGTAACAGGTACTTTCAGGTATATTCCCTAAGGAAACGGTGAAGCTTGCTCTAGATATGTAACACTGCAATGAGCGTAGTGCTCCTGGTGTAGGTGAGTTTCTGCAGTGCGATTACTCTTTCCCACGCCATTCATCTTGTCTGCTTGCGTAGCCACGCTCCCGGGAAAGGGGTGGGGGGTTGGAGCCCTGGAATGTGTGCTCGCACTCGATCTTGTCTGCACTCATTGCGCGCCAGACGCATGCACGCGCCTGGCGGGACAGGTTGTGAGTACAAGGAGCGAGCGTTGGATTCGGAAACGATGGCGGAGAATAAATCAGAAGTTTGAAGGTATAAATTGGATTTAAAAGTAGCGCTCTCTACGCATATGCCACGATGAAACAAGTAGAAGGCGAGATACAAGTTGAAGGTGAGATAAAAGTTCTTCTCCCAGTGTGATTTGTACGTGCGCTAGAAAATGTTTCACTACTGATAGGCTACTTGAAATTGCGACAATGGAACTGTTTACCCCTTTGGAGACAGTTTGTGGAATAGGCTATTCCAGATTTCCAGCAAAATATATTTAGTGTGACTTTGTTTCATTGTTTTACTACAACGTGTGGGTTTGTTTCTTATAGCCCATAGTTCTGCGCTGGCAATGGAATCAGTGTGTTGCCGAATTGTCTTCATTACAATAACATTCCTATGTACAAAGTATAGTCATTGGTTTTAGGGATGTGTTTATGGCTTCTTCGAATGAGAAAAGCTTAAGACCCATATCATATTGTAAAAACGTAAGTGGTGTGCTCGTTACCTGGACCATAGCCTTTCAGGCTACGTGAATAAAACCGCAAATGATAAGCTTATGTCGGAACAATTGCACAATGAGACAGTTTTGTTCTTTTCCCTTTAGATGGCTTCAATGACTGTACGAGTGTAGTTGAAAGAATACTCCGGAGAAGATCAGCGGGACCAATAGCACAGATGGATTAGAATGGGGAATTAGAATAATAGCACGTTACAACGACAAACAAGGAAATACTCCACAGTCCAAAGTATCTTATCTTAGTACTATAAACTTCGTGGGACAAAGTAAAAATGATTAAATCCGAGAGTAAAGGGGAGAGAACACTGAGGAGTGCATCGCCGCACAGAAATGCTTATAAGTCGGACTTTCACGCCATTAAGTGCTCCTTTGATGGGTCAAAACCAGAGGGGGCTGCAAAGTCATATGCAAATGGTTCCAACGACATGCGGGAGGACACAAGGGGGAGGCCTTTCGGAAACAGAGTGAACAAGATTAAGAACATTTTCCTTCAGATGGATGGTCAGCAACAGGAGTGTCAAGAGGTGAAAGCAACCGTCAAATCAGAAATGCCCGAAGTGTCTCCACCAAAACCTCAGTTTCCAGTCAGCACACCCAAAAGTAACGACCGTAGTCCCTCCAGCCCAGAACCCCAAAGTTTAGAGAAACCCCCCAAAGGAGAAGATGTTGTTGTGATTGATAAAGTTGCTTTGGCAGAGAAGTTTTCTGTAACCAGAAAGCTCTTTGAAAGGGGCATCAAAGAGCAGCCCTCCACTGAAAAGCTGTCTTCAACCAGAGTAGTTAGTCGAGTGTCCCTGGGTAGTGTTTCTGATGAGGTAAAAAGCCCCAGGAGAGTATCTGCGTCGTCTGAGTTTCCCATCAAAACTGAACACGCACATTCACCCACAATGAAATGTCATCCAGATGAGGTGAATGAATGTGAGGAGACCAAGCATGTGTCCAGGGTGTCCCTCAATGCTGGGCCTATTTCTAGGAGACTGGATAGCTTCATTACAGACAGCGACTGCGACAACACAAACAGAGCTAATGCAAAAGGCACAGAGGTGTCAGCTAAAGCTTGCTCTCCCACTGAGTGCCTTCTACCGACATCTCCAACAAAGGACACCTTTTCCAAGCCCAGTTCCCCTACTGCTGATGCCACTAGCACTCCCTCTCCAGTCACTCGTGTTATTAGCAAGCCAACTTCACCCGTTACCACTATCACCCTGAAACCAACTCCCCCAGTGACAAATGCTGCACTGAAAACAACTGATGCCACTCACAAGCCCTTCTTGGCAGAGCCAACATCCCCAATTGGCCATAGCTTGTACAAGCGCTCCTCCTCCACTGGTGATGGCTTCATTAGACCATCTGTGGGTGGGGAAGTAGTCAAGCCCACTAGTCCGCCCCCAAGGGACCAAAAGCCGCATCCATTTGCTGGTAGCTTTTATAGCACCAGCAGTTCCTCTCAGTCGGAAATTGAAGGACATGTGGTACACAGCCCCCCCAGGGACAAGCCAGCAACACAGGCCTCCTGTCTTGACCCCAGAGGGCTGGGCACGGTCCGGGCTGAGCTGGTGGTGGTCCAAAACGAATCCTCTGATAGTGAGGAGAATGGCGAAGACAGTGTGTTTGAGGAACTGAACGTGCAAAGTGTAAAAGAAACGAAAGCTGACCTTTTAAAACAGAACGTGCCCAAAGAGAGTCAGAATGGCTGCCCCCCTCAGCATTTTGTGGCAGGAGGTGTAGGTAAGGTAACCGAGCCTAGAACGAAGAGGGTTGATGTAAGTAGCGTCCCTGCCGAGCAGCAGTGTGGGCTGACAGAGAATAAGAAACATGAGCGTAGAGCTGTGAGCCTGTCCAGGGATTCTAAGCAAGAGGAAGAAGCCGCTGAGGAAGAGGAGAGTGAGGAGCAGGAGGATGAGGCCCGGGGAGAGTCGATGTCTCCGGTGGTGTACGGCATTGAGAACGCAGCCTTCGTGGATGACAGGGATGTGGACCAGATCCTCAGGGAAGAAGAAGAAGAAGAAGAGGAGGAGGAGGATGTACAGAAGCAGCAGCAGCAGCAGGAGGAGAAGGACGAGGAGACTGGTGAGGAAAACGAGGAAGAATATGGTGAGGCCCCTGGGCTGTCAGATGAGGAGGAACCGCCATTGCGGAGGAAGATC
>CM030172.1:44704934-44942434 GCA_017639675.1 Aplochiton taeniatus
GCTCACAGCCTGTACACTATATTTCCATGTGAATAGCCTGCTATTTAAACGTTGAGATGTTAACATTCTCACACACAATTATTTGTTCATACGAGAGGTCATGTGTATGATCTCTATTCTCTTCTCATGGCTCTTTGATGTTTAAAAAGGTACTCTTCATGAGCTATCATGAATAAATCACAAAGATTAGAGAGGTTTCCATTAGCGTAAATCATTTCCCCGTGTTGTATATTACAATGAACTTCTTAATACCATCCTGCTTGTTAAGCAATATATTCATCAAATTACAGGGCTAAAGCTAATTTCTAGCTCTGGGGAGGTAATCTGTTTTTTCAACTGCTGCGTTTGTATAAACAGACAAGGAGTTGGACACATGCATATGTGCACACACACCTTCACATCCTCTCTGCCAGTGGCAGGCTATGGCATGCCAGCAAAAGACCTGCAGCAGCGACAACCTTTGAATGATCTACATCTTTAATTTTGAATACAGTGAGATCTGCCTGTTTTTAATGTCTGTCGTCATACTGTCATTAAGGACTGGAAGAAAAAAAGATTGCCCATGAAGATGAGAGCAGGACTGTAGTCACAAAGCAGCCATTTAGCCATGTTTGTGTGTGTGTGTGTGTGTGTGTGTGTGTGTGTGTGTGTGTGTGTGTGTGTGTGTGTGTGTGTGTGTGCGTGTGTGTGTGTTGGGGTGGGGTGGGGTTGCGCAATGGCTGCCCCTCCACCCCATGTCTCAGGCCCACTCAGGACATCTCTGGCAGAGACACCAGAGCCCCAGACTGACATCGCCACTCACTTCCCCTCAACACTCTTCGCCCCTCCTATAATGTTGGTTTGGCACAGGAAATGGGGACGCTCCCCAATTCTCTTACTTACTTGACTGTACTGTTCATATCTCTACCAGGGAGGGGTATACATGGATGCCCTTGATGTATAATATGTGCTGTACAGTATTAATTGGTGTCTGCTTCATGGAATTGAGGTAAAGGATATTGCATGTTTATGTTCTGGGAGATTGCAGTGGTTTTAACTGAATTGTATTGTCTATATTTATAGTTTGTGTAGTTTACTATCACTAATAATGCAATGTAAAAAAAGGATCTCAGCGTTGTGATTGAAAATGGAAAAGCTCATTTAAAATTGCAGCATACCAGCAAAATCAATAATGAAAGAGTGGTAATTCTGATTCATGGCAGCTGAGGAACAGCCTTGTCTGTGTTTTTATTGAGTAAATTCTCCTTGTCTGCAATTACTCAGTTTTGTTCCCCACCCTTCTGATGTTTAATAGATTGTGCACATTCAAAACTTATTCTGTTTCCTATTTGATCAAATAACTGTTTGAACACTAAGATTAAACCTGAAGTACAATAATATTAACACAGCAATTTGGAGGACATTCTCAACCTATTCAAACCTTGTCCTCATACCACCTGGGGAATGTTTTATCTATCTCATATTCAAAAAGAATTGACAAGAGCTTGTAAAGAAAAACCTATTCTTGATAGGAAATGTGAAAGATGATGACTGGTTGATGTTAATGAAAAACATCCTTTAACTACACGTTGAAACTTTATTGTGAAGACTTTGAAATGGTAATGTGGTCCAGGGCACTTGCGAACAGGAAGCACTTGAAAGTCAAATGGATATCCACCTGGCTACATAGTGCAGTGCTATTGGTTGATTTTGTGAGAAACACCTGCAGATAGCACCTTGTGTTGATGCTTATAGCTTTGGTCTGCAGAGAACTCTCCCTGGCAACTGATTAATTTCTGCCGGTATCAAATGACAATGACCATGGTCTAAATGCTAACTTTGTCTGGACTTTATTTATTTATTTATGGCCAATCATAACATCATAGTTTGTGTATTATCTTAAGCAACTCAAATGCATAGAGCAGGTGAAGAGGGCAGCAGTGCAGTAGAAGGAAAGCATTATGGAGAGGGCAGACAGCTAGAGCCTTAGAGGACAGTGCAGCGATGCTCTGGTCTGGGTCGTGGGAGAAAGTTTCTCCCCCAGCCATGCGGCCTGGCCTGCTGGCTAAATGAGCCTCAGTCCCCCTGAGCCAGTGTGGACAGCAGCTGGAGAGCGAGAGGCAGCAGCGCTGGCCTGGCTGTGGTGATAATCAGCAGGGAGGATGTGGGGAGAGAAGCCCTCAAGGGGAGAGGGGGGAGGTTAGGGGTGTGCTGCGGTTCCTGAGAGGGGAGCCTGTGATCTTTCAGGCCCAATCAGAGTACGAGCGCAGCCCGGCGCTTTACAGAACACCAGCGCGCTGCAGCTCTCAACATCCTGGACATAGAGCAGGTCCCCTCTCTGACCTCCTGCCTAACCCTTTCAGTGTGTGTATGTATGTGTGTGTGTGTGGTTTCACGAACCCTCATTCGCCCATCACCACTCTAATCAGACTGCGAGGCAGCAGCAGCAGGGAGCACCACTCCTGGCCTGGCCTGGAGAGTCTGTTCTCCTTAGCAAGAGGGCTGGCAATATGGAGCTCAGTGCTCTCAACAGGGAGCACTGAAGAGCCATGAACAATAACAGATATGGGCTGCTGCCAATCTCAGAGTGATTCAGCACATATGATTCTTTGAATAAGTGACAGTGTGTTACAGTTCCCCTTTCATTTACAGTGTACTGTAATTGTCTGTGACTTATGAGGCGGTAAATTACAGTGGTCATAAATAAACTGCTGACAGGTCATCTCCAGTTCTCAGTACAGTCCGCAGCATGCATCCTTAGTAAATCAGACGGAGGGTCAATGCTGCTCAAAGGTTGCACGCGACTACCGGTTCATCAGGGGCCCTGCTGGGGTGTGTGACGCGCCTACATGATGGAGGGTGTTGAACAGCTTCCTTGCAGGCAGGGTCAGAGCCAGGGCCCTGGTTACACAGCTTTTGAGACCAACCCTGCGTACGCAATGCATCTGTCCAATCTTGGCCACACAGATGAGAACATTAGGGCTTTCGGTGCTACACATAACTTTGAGACTTGGAAGAATGCAACAGCAACTTACTTCAAATTAAACAGGAGTAACACACATTTTTTTTGAGTTTTTTTAGTTATTTACTTTGTCATTTGATAATAGAATAATAACTCCCAAAGAGGTCGATATAGCAGTGTCACTGTTACGTTTGTTCTATGACCAGCTTGATGATACATGAAGTCAGGAAATGCGTTTTGCCCATCAAAGCTACCACTTGGCAGCAGCGGATAAAGAGCTATTCAGACACGAGCTTTCTTTTGTCTGTCTGTGCACTTTTGTCTGGGATTTAGTCAGTGAGTGGTTCTCAGGGGGAGTTGTGTTGGGGAGAACAATGCGGGAAGAATCTAGCATGGAAATATATTACCATTAACTCAACTACAGTTTCTGCTGTAACTCCTAAAGAGGCTGCATCTTCACAGACCATTTCATATGGCAGCATCATCAATCACCACAGACAGGCTAGACTGCACCTTCCAACGCAGGCCCCTGCTTCACATCCCCAAATTGACCCCTGGATTCTTCTGAGATGAAGACGCTCTCAATTTAGCAATATAATCACTGACGTAAAAAGGGAAAGAAAAGACAACCTTTTTAATTTTTTGGTAGCAAAAAAAAAAAAAAAATAGCTATGGTTTAATATGGATGTGGATATCGCTAAGAGATACTTAATAATAATATTGATTTTCCAGCCAAATTAACTGTTACTTTTTTCTTCCATAGAAGTTTATTTTACAGGCCCTAAAATTTCGTATTTTGTTTTGTCTTTTTGATGACTGACGCTCCCAGTGCATGTAGGCATAGCAATAACAATGCATAACAAACCCCATCAGAAGTTAAAGCTAAAGTTAGCGAGCAAGCTCACGTTCATTAGTCATTAGACAATACTGGCAAGCAACAATTGGGCAATGCATTCTGAGTTCAAACGTAATTGATGGGATTGGTGAGTAGTGAGGATTACAAAATATTCCCTTCAACTGTAACGATACATATTTGCATTTAGGGGACACATTTCTTTTCACTTTGTAGACAGCATTGGAAACCAAAAACGTTGTCAGTACACTGTCATCAATTCTTACAAAAAAATGTAAGATAATACCCAGAGTTGACATTTCTAATGTCCAGAATTGGATCAACACATCAAACCCATCAAACACACATTGAATATCATAGGACGAAGAGTGTTCACCTGGACATTATCAACCACAGCACCATGCAATCCACCCTTCCAATTTCCTGGGAGTGGGAAAAATGGCTGTCAGGGAGGGCTGTCATCTGCCACTTACTGAAGCAGTGTATATGTACTCTGATTATGGCTCAAATAAAAAGAGAGAGTCTGTCCCTGTCTAGGCTGAGTGCCAGTACACTCTCACAGAGGTGATAATGGTATGAGCGCTATTGACCCCTAGGCCAGTGCACTGGGCTCAGGAAGAGCACCAATCTGGCCTCTGTGCGGACCTCTAATCCCCCCATCCCCACCCCCACTGGAGAACCTCTGCTCTGGCTGGATGTGACAGCCTACCGGCCAGCATCTCTCTCCTGGGACCCAGGGTAGGCCAGGATCAGCGGCAGAGCTGCATGGTGCCCAGGGGCAGCTAGGGAACAAGCGGAGCTTTGAGGAGCCCTCTGCCAGTCAGACAGAGAGCCCCAGGGGCCTCCAACCCTCAGGGGGTTAACCTCTCAGGCTGCCAAGCAAAATACTGCAAGAGGCTCGTAATTACAGAGACAGTCAAAGGCCACGCGCAATTTCCAGAGCTATTTACACAGTTGAGAAGGCCCCCTCGAGATCTGCCAAGAATAGACTGAGTCAAGATAGTGCGATGCTAAGATGGTCTAAAGACATTAGCAGTTGAATTTTTTTTATAAATTAAAGGGTTCTTTTTAGGAAAAGTTATTTGGTGTCCGCAAGCGTATAATGATTTGAAGCATTAAAAAATGTACTTTAAAATCAACTAGTGTCATAATGAAGGAAAACATCCATCAAAGATCATGTCGACATCTCAAAGACGACCCACAACTTAATTTGAATAAATCATATTATAAATAACAGTGAAGCACGTCTCTTTAAAGTGTAAAGTTAGCCTGGCCATGCTCCATATAAAGCCATGTGTTCTGAGGTTCTGCAGTGGGGCTTTGTATAGAATTGAGGTATAGTTCCACCTCCTGGCTGGTCGGTGCAGCAGTGCTCCCCAGGGACAGAGGGGTTGCAGGGGGCCCCCAACCCACAGCTGTTCCCCAGGACTGGAGGTTCTCCAGAGCCCATCGGTTCCTTCTGCCACGACCACTACCGCCTGCCCAGGGGGCATGGAACACTAATAATAACAACATCCAACATGTGAGCCCAGGTCAGTCATAGCTGTGACCCCTCCCCAACACAGTGGTGGAAACTGGACAGGAGCCAGGGCCCAGGCCCCACACTGCAGCCCAGGAGAACAGGGTAGGCGGGAAGGGTCTGTGGGTGGCTATTGCTCAAAGGGCACTTTTTACTTCGTGCTCCGTGCCTCCAACAAATTCACAGACTGGGGACCATATAGTATTCTTGGTTTGGAATGCTTTCAGAAACATATGTGGTATAATGCAGAACTTGTTCAAAAGATGGAAGACTAGACAAAACCATAATACCTAACAATGACTGATGCATAGATGTTCAGTAGCTTAGCTACCAGCAGGTTACCTGCTCATTGCTCTGCCACACTTTGTCTGCTGCTGACTCAGTATGTGTGGCTCACACAAAGGCCCAGCGGTGCGGGGAGAACCTGCTGCTGCTGTAGCTCTTTAAAAGCCTATAGATTCTTAATTACACCACTCCTCTGCTGCCTGGCTGCACCTTTAGCAGGAGGCCCAGAATCGACTTCTAATGCCACCGACCGGGACCATTGCAGAAACTGGTCATCGTTCTCTTCATAACGGGGAGGGCTGTAGACCCAGCAGGACAGAGAGACCCAGACCAATTACTCATACACATAAAGGACACAAGCTGAGCGGCAAACATCTGACAAATTGAAAAAGGATAGGTCTGACACCATAAAGATCCAAGAACGCTAGCTTCAGATGAAGAACCGAATATATTAATAAATGCCAGTGTTTAAACAGTAACATAAAAAATTATACTCAGAATAACAGTCATGGCAAACAAAGAAAATTACAAAGCTGAGTTTGTAATTTTGAAGTGTTTGGAGTACAAACATTCAGAGCTCCACCCGAGTCAGGTTTGATGGGTTGGCCTGTGGTGCGCTTATGGTTTCTCACACACTTCATGCGAGAGGGAATACTTGGCCCTAATTAGCGCTGAGCATCTGGCAAATTTCAACGCGTCTCCTTGCGGTGAATGCAACATTCCTATTTACTTACTGAGCTTGAGTTCAACCCGAAGCTTCGCAGCATTTCAGGGAGGGGTCCCGGTCTCTTTTTGTGAATGACATTTGTAATATTATATAACTCACATCTTCTCTTCACTCTCCTCCTTATTAAAAGGAACACAATAGCTGTTATTTCATAATGTCTGTGGTCTAACGTCTGTAAGTGTTTTAGACGTTTCTTTTCAGTGATTCCAGCTACTGTTTTGGACTCCCTCCACTCGGGTTGGTGTCTTTTGATATTTAGCTTGGTTTAAATTTATATGAAGTGAGAACAATAATAACACCTCCTCTGAAGTAATTATTGAAAAAAAAAAAGTCAGTCGAAAGATCCTTGCGGGATAAGAAATGTCCAGTTTGACTTCTTCCCAAATGCATCCCTGTTGATACATGCCTCCAGCTTGTGAACAAAGTTGATCCACCAGCACTAAGAAACCCAAGGACATTTTTAAAATATTTATAATGATAACTGCCATTTTATTTGCATTTATGGGCCTAGCTAAACAAGAGTTGCTACATGCTACACTTGTGATAAACCTGATCACTATTTAAAAAAAAAATACATTACATTTTCAGAAACACAATAAAAAATAATCACAGTGTCATTCAGTGTTAGCTCTGCAAGGCTGCCTATCTTCTCAGGTTGGACGTGTGCTCCAGACCAATAGTGGAGGTAAACACGATGAGTGAGCCAGATAAGCGGTGTCCAGCCCTGAACTATGGCTTCTGCTGAAGCAGACAATGAGACCACAGTCGGCTCCCTCAGCCCAGACCGCTAGGCTGACCAGATTACACAGAGGCTTCCTGTCTCCTTGACCTGATACCATCATAGACTGACTCCTCCTAGGTCCCCTCCCATTCGCCCCCCGTCCCAAGCCCAGATAGCCTTGCACCAATTATAGCCTAATGAGTGCATTTTAATTTGAGATCTACAGTAACCATCTAGAGTTGGTCCATGTTTGTCGGCTACAGCATGGCTCATTTAAGTGATTTATGCTGACACAGGGATAGAGGTAAAACCTGGTAGGCTGTAAAATCATTCCATCAGAAGGAGGACATTTGTCAGCAGATCCATACATTGCTAAAATCTTGTGCTTTGTTTATGCATTTAATTTTCCCAAAGATATCACCATTAGTATACTGCAAGATTACAACCCTTCTATATTAGTTAACATTGTCTTGGTCTTTCATTTTTACCCATCCCTTTAGGGACAGAGTATACTCAAGGGCAGTACATGCTAATCAGACTTTGATCAACTA
This sequence comes from Aplochiton taeniatus, assembly GCA_017639675.1. NCBI lineage: Eukaryota > Metazoa > Chordata > Actinopteri > Galaxiiformes > Galaxiidae > Aplochiton > Aplochiton taeniatus. The sequence goes on from CM030172.1 coordinate 44,712,532, forward strand.
TTGTTTATATTTCAGCCCAACTTCCTGATGGATGTTATCATGCCACATAACATGCATTACACATCAAGTTAATGAAAACCAAATGTCGCTGCAGGTTCAAGTCATTAATGACCACACATGTTCAGGCTAATAGCATCTGACCATTTTCATTGGGTTCTGTCACTTTAAATAGCTGAAGAATAGTACGTTTCAAAGAAAAGCATAATGAATGAGAATGGAAGGCAAAGATGACAAAAAAGATGAAATATTCAAGCAAGTTGAGTTGCCAGGTCTTGACAAAATCGTCTTTAGAGTTGGAAACAGGATATTTACTGAGCTGTGCTACAGGAAAAGCTTGTATACATTTGCCGTACCACCAACATACATCACTTGTGACAAAAGATAACAAGCTCCGCATAAGGACTGTTCAATCACTGTCAATCATTTTAACCAAATCCAATGTGCCAGAGTCACCACTGATGTCTTATTGTCCTTCATACAGAAATACAGTTTAAAAATTGCATTTCAGTGTTTTCTTCTGTCCTAAATCACTCACTCTCTATTTGAACGAGGCAGTTCTTTTATTTCTGAACAACAATGACACATGCAGGGCAGATGTAATCACAAAATAATGGAAGAAAGAATTATGATTAAAACTATCTTATGTATCCTATCTAGCATCCTATCTGTGCTGTTCATCTTCTACTTACAAGCGTCAATATTTTCATTTGAAGCTCTTTCCTTTTTGTCACCTGTCAAGGAAATGTAAATTGAAAAACTCATTTGAGTTGCCGTGCTTTGCAAAACAAATGCAATTTGCTCACAAAGTGAGTGTAATATATAAGTCCTTACATGTAGGCAACCATATGAAAAATTATTTATTGAATCAAACACCAGTTGCCAGAGGAATCTTTGCATGCTTTTGAAAAGAGTAGAACCCCCAGAGCTATGGTCTCAAGAGACCTCTAGAACTAGTAAGCTATGGACACCACTACTTTCATCACATCCTTCACTTAAGTAGATTACCGTATCAGCAGCATGATCTCCAACTAGTGGATGGCCCACAATCACTCTTTTCTGACACACAATTAAAAGATGTCAACCTTGGTTTCTTTTTCAGTGTTTGGGTTCTGCATGTCAGCGCATCAAACATTATCTTAAAAGGAATCATTTAGCAGAGAAAGGAACTGTTCAGGTTCAATGGTGGAGAATGGGAGCTCTGTGGCCTCAGGGTATGTGGGTATCCAAGGAGCACAAAAGACCTGGGAACACGATAAGAAAGAACAAGGGTGTGGGGGCTCCAACTTTCCTCCCCTCCGCTCTCTTGGGAACCGGCGGCTAAGACGTTGGACGTTCCTCCATACAGGTATCATGTTTGTCAGGCACCTCAGTGCGACTGGGCCCTGGTCCAAAGGCTCAGTCTGTCTCAGCGGTAGGATAGCACGGCGCCATCAGGTAACAGTAGCAGACTGCATGCATGCCAACAGAGGAAACCAGAGATTTAAATCAAATTTAATATCTTGCACTCATCTTTTTTGGCACAGCATTAACAATAACCCCTCCTTTGATCATACAGAATACATTAAAAAAAAGTATTTTCTTTCTGCCAGTGATGGCCAAACAATTCATTTCTGGTCAAATTATAAATCCATTATTCGATGCTCTGCTTGCTTTATTTCAGAGAAAAATAGAAAGAACAGGACACATGACTTAAGCCTCCCCTCCATGGTCTCCCACCCCATGATGGACAGGCTGTGTCCATTCTGCAGCAGCAAAGAGCCAGGGGCCTTGGCTGGTCCTACTGTAATAGACAGGGAGGACTCCGGCTGAAGATGCTCTGCTCCCTTTAGATCTCGATTCACTGCACCTGAATACTTGATTGACTGCAGAGGGAGAATAACCAGCAATAGACGTGTCGAATATCACACTTTTCAGATGCCGCTGGATGAGTCACTGCTGAGGATACTTATTTTCTTTCACAAATGCCCAGGAGAGGTCCATTTTAACACAGTGTACGGAGGAAAATGTGGTGCACAACAACTGCTATACAATAGTCTATGATCACAATATTCAACAGCTACTCATACGCTACCCTCAAACGTATCTAATACTCTGGTGTGGCTATTAAAATGGTTAAGAAATATTCACATAAATATGTTGTAATCTATTCCATCCAATAACTTATCCTTATAAGAGCTGTCCAAATTGTCAGATGTATCAACTATAACTATGCATGTTGACATATAACATGACGTATTTGTCTGGGTCTAACGGGCAGCATGCAGATGTATTAGGACAAAGATGATTGCAGTAACCCATTTCACACCCTGTTGATCCTTTAACATGGTTTTCAATTAGCCAATATTGATATCCAATTTGTTAGTAGCATGCTAATGTGGTCTTGCAGGATAATTCATTTATATATAGTATTTAAGCACTTATACACGATCGTGTGGTCTAAACAAGGTGTGTGTTCCTGCCACTTAATGACAACTGCACTGTACTCTCACACCTGAGTCGCAACCACTACCACCTCAAAACTCCCCCTTAAATGGGAAAATGTTAGATAGGCATACTTATATAACCTCATAAACCATCACCACAGGGAGTGTGGTGCCCCTGGTGAGATTCTAAACAAGATAAACGCCAAATAATCTACATCAAAATGAAAATGAAGGCGCCAAGACATGTCCCCACCAGTTTCAGTACACTGAGCCCTAAATACACAGGTCAGTTCATCTTCCGCTTTGCAGAGAAGTATTTACATCACTTCAAAATATAAAGCCCAGAGAGCGGATTCCCCCTGTAGCCACGAGAGGATACAATCAATCTCCATCAGGACCGGTCAAGTATTCAGAGGTTTTACTGGCTTCAACTGAAGTGGAGGCAAAATTGAAAATTAACCCCACCGCCTTCATTTTGCTACAATGTGCTAAAGTATCCAATGATGGCTATTCATCAAAGTGATCTGCACAAGAGGAGCAACGCAGTGGCAAAAAAGGTTTTAAATTGAAAACCATAACGCTCATTTGTCTGACACTCATCAATGGCAATCCAGACATGCATTAGCCACAAGAGGGTGCCTGAACAAATTACATCAGCAAAATGATTTAACTAAATACAGCAACACTATTTGTAAAACTCCACTCTTGATTGGAATCAACTGGTCTAAAAGATCCACAGCTAGTATATTTCTTTGCATATTAAAGGTATCATAAAGGTATATTTTAAGAAGGCTGAATATTCTTCGCACAGCATGACTCCAGAGTCACGTTTTCACTGACTACAGCTAAAACAAACAGGACAATTTGAACAATGTACAAAAACGGAAATTTTTATTTTTGTATGAAGTGCTTCAAAACCAAAACATCATCCAAGAAAAAGTTTTGACAACGGATCAAAATCAGTCGATTCCCCTGTTATGAAAAGGAAGCCTCAATGTGGCGGATGGTGTCTGTCACCTGCGAATGATTACCAATCACTGAAGCTCACAAAGTGTGATTACCCACATGGGACACAGAGAGCTGGGTCTTTCCCCAGCCAGCTGCAGTAAGCTCATCCTCTACTGTACAACTGTCAATATCAGTGGGAAAAGTGGAGGACAGGGTGGAAAGAGAGAGGGGGAGGGAGAGAGAGAGAGAGAGAGAGAGAGAGAGAGAGAGAGAGAGGAAGTCTGTTCCAGCTGGATTGGCCAACTTGATACACACACACTGCACCAGTCAAGACACAGGCTTTCACTCCAGCCAACAGGTACACCCTACTCAACTAGCAAATTACCACCTCTGAATTATCTGTAATTACAATGAGTCCGATGTGGAGTGGAATTGTTGGGTTGGAACCAAAGCCGGTAGCTGTAGCTGACCAGTCCTGTGAGGAAAGGGGTGGGCTTGGGTCTCAGAGGCGGGGTCAGGCCTGCGCCAGCCTCTCGATGACCCTCTGGTACTCGGCCAGGATGTCCTGGTAGCTCTTTTCCAGCTCCTCGTGCTGCAGTGACGTGTCCATCTGACTGATGTGAGAGGCCAGCTCCTCGGGCCGCAGACACTTCTTCATCTTGGTCAGGTCCCTCTGGTTCTTCTGTAAAATCACACAGGCACATCTATGTTAGCACAGTGCCTCAGAAAACAGGTGGTTTTCATATTTGATGCCATGAATCAAATGAATAACTAACGGCAACAGCGTTCTATCGAATCCCCACTGGACTGCCACTTGTCTGTTCCAATAACCTTGTCCAATGGTATTCAATTAGTCAACTGGTTTTAGGATGCTCCACCTTCAGCTAAAGGCTTCTGCCTCTCAGTATCAAATGCTTGGAGTTCACCAAGAGAGGAAAAAGCAGGCCAACAATTCTCAAATTGAGTGTGCAGTGGTGCTGAAAGGTTTGGACGACTATCAAAATTCTTAGCTTGTATATTCGGTGGCCAATGTAGAGATCCCTCTCTCACACACACTTAACACCACACACACACACACACACACACACACACACAACTAATCTTTGGGGAATTGGGGTAAGAGAAGCCAGAGTTGTGCAGAGATGTGTAATCCCCCACACGCTCACAGAGCTGAGGGCTCTGCCATTCAACTAAACACAAACCAAAGCTCTCCAGGAGAAAGACCAGGCTGCATCTGGCAATCAGACCTTTCCTCCTCCGGAGTCTTCCTAGGAATTCACAATTCCTTTTTCACCATGCAGTCCTATATTCCTGTTAGATGTGACCTCTTTCAAAAAATTTGGTTATGTTGCTGACAGCAAACATATAATGTAACAAACACAGATTGTTAACTTGTTAAGTTAACTTCAAATATCCCTTGAACACTTGCTGTGAGCCAAACAAACTATTTAGATAATGTATCTATCTTGTTAAACAGACAAACATAAACACAACTGTTTCAAACAACACACTAGTGTGTGCTATACTGAATTCTGAAAAACCCAAGCAGTCCAAAGACATTAGAGCCACCACAGACGCATGGTATATTTATCACTGTTTTCATGATGAAACATGAACAGCACATCCATTTTCCTGCTAAGAAACTTTAAGGTTTCTTGAGAGGCAAGAAGCTTCTCTAACTGCTCAATTCGAGTGCTTTTAGCAAGCTACTTCCCCGAAAATTACCCCCCCTCAATGACATGCAAATCCTGGATAATGACACTTGGGTGAATAGAGCTGGATACTGGGGTAACACAACCATGGTCCCCTGGTGTGCCCATTGTGGCAACAAGAATGAGATTTTGGTATTCAATCAATTTTCATCAGAATGAAGAATAATTTGTCTCCCAACTCTGACAAGCAACATGGGTTGAAGTGACAGTTCCGAGGCTGTAAATTTAATTCCCGTGTGTCCTATAGTGACCCTTTTGCCTTTGAAATTGAATGGCTGCCAGTACAATTTGAACTACAAGGTGTTTACTGATCACTCTTCAACTTTTGCGTTCCAGACTACCACCTCACATGCTTTTCGTCCTGGTGTTGCACTGTACCTTGTAGGGCCCAAAAAGTCTCCGTTTCACTTCCAGGCGGTACTGCCGTGCTTTCGTCGCGTTGCTCATGTCTGTTGCTCTTAAACGCAGGATTTCATATACGCGTCTTGCATGTTTCTAGACGGAGAGAAAAACAGGACGGTGGTTTTACATACAAAATGAGGACAGTGTCTTTTAAGATCCACATTCAAGTCTTGCTTTAGGTTAGTCATTCAATAACCTTTCATCAGCGTGGGTACTCTGAGCTCTGCCGTGCACATTTTGTGGGCTCTTAAGCCTCAATAGTTTACTAAGCTAAAACCAAGCCTCTGCTGAGAATGCATTTCACATATTTGACTCTTTACAAAGTCTTTAAAAAAGAAAATGGCCAGGAAATGTCACAAACATAGTATATGAGTCCTGCATGGCCTTGTGGTGGAGATTAGGCTACGGAGGGTGTCTTGTGCAACTCCTAAAGGGGCCAGGAGCTCTAGGAGGGTAAAAGGTGGGAAATGCAGCCATTTAGTCCATTGCCCTGGGCATCAGGCTGTGATAATCAGCTACATCAAGAGGCCCACAGAAGACCAGCCATGTAATTGCAAAGTGACCAAGCAGGGAACACTCGAAAGTGAATGCATAGTGCGAGCAACCCAGTAATCCATCCCAGTAAAAGCAATGATGGGTGTCTGAGCATACAGGCCTTTAAAGAAACATTGTTTGTTAATGCTGAATTGGATGTGACAATTAATTAAGTTTGCAAGTGTTTTTTTTCTTGTTGAAAGTTGAACATGGTGCTAACCTTGTTTATTTTCAGGGTCTCCTGGGCCTCCCTGCCCATGTCCTCCGAGAAGCCGAGGGGCAGCTTGTCAGAGGAGAAGGAAGGCAGTGCTTGGCAGAACTTGACTAGGACAAAGTCTCTCAGCTTCACATAGCTCTCAGACGGGTCCTCCGCTGGAAACAAAGACCACAGGGCACAATCAACAGGACGGCCTGCAAGTTGGGTAACTGTTCTTAAAAGAAGGATTATGCGTTACAAAGAACCTGCAATCTGTCACCTATTTTTAATCAGGCTTTGGTCAAGTTCCACTGACTCAAGGCATGGCGATGAAGTGGCAAATGTGACGTGATAGCAGCTACAAGGAGTTGCCAGACTTCTTCTAAAACGACTCAAATCCACCTATTTCCCACCTCGACTTTTCAGAGAATTCAGTGCAACGTAATGGCAAGACAACTGATAAACCGGGTATGAGGCCCTCCTATCCCTACACTGCTCCATTGAATGGATACATTCAAATGGGAGGCATGTCCCAGAATAGGTTCCCTTCTGAAAAGAAAAGCCAGGACGGTTCTTTGGTATTCATCCTCTGTTCCTCAGCAAAGCAATTATTTCTATGTAGCGGGGCTCGACAGAGCTTTAGCATAAACATTGCCTCGCTCCAAAATAATTGTGTGAGGACTTGCATGAGCCATGCCAACCAATTCAAATTGCACAAACTTCAATAGACTGTTTATGCTATCATAAGTTGTTGTAGGATAATGGATATCAGCAGTATTTGCAGAGATGCTAAATTAAAAGAGCTATATGTAACTCTGGTACTGAAATCACAATCCATGTACAATGGAGCGACCCCCCCCCCCCCCCCCCCCCCTACCTACTTAATGACACCCAAAGCCCCCACCCCTATTGAGGGTTGCCATGTTCTCACATTATCTTTGCTAACGTTGCTTTGACTGACATCGACTGACTGGACATGGTTGCTGTTTGGTCTGTACCTGGCATCTACTGGAAGTAGCTATATCCCACTCAAATAAAACAAAAGGTAAACATTTAGAGCCCGTAAAAAGAGAAAGTAGCAATTACATTCATGGAAATCATTATTTTGAATCTGCATCTTTCCCCAAGTGAATGCATTATGGCAATTTAATGTATATATATATATATTTTCTTCAAGTATACTGTACCCCTTTAAGTTAGAGCAATACCAAGATGACTAACACTATGTGAACTGGTACAACAGACAAAAAAAAGACGCAACACAATGTTTCACAGCTAGCCAATACCCAGCCCCCACCTGTAATGTCCTGTACTTTGGGCAGAGTGCAGTAGAACCTGTGCACTGCCTCCAGCAGCTGAGCTCCATGGCCCTCTCCTTGAAATGGTGGCAATATCAGCATTTGGCTGGGGAGAAAACATGCAGACACACACTAGGGATTAATAACATAATTAATGTGACCAACACAAAGTTCAGATATTAGTAGTCTTTCACCACTGACTTGTGATAACGGAGTATGGGCAACAAAATCTATTGGAAATAAAATAGTACTCATTTGGTGCTAGAAAACCAACACATGTTCATCTCCATCAACACACAAAGCTTGTACATTTTTTTCTAATATATACTGACTTTGGCATACATATGGAACAAAATAAGGTTGGGTGGTTGGATAGATGCGCTGCATATTTGGGCTTCTTTAAAATAAAAATAAAATAAAAAAAACAAGGGGGCAGAAATGTATAATTTTCCTCTCCTTTTTTTATACAAAAGAATGGGAAGGCACGTGCTTCCCTAGCAATTACCTTACACGTGGTCTGGTTTTGTCTGGGTACACATAGTAATTATACACTGTCATGTAGCCAACAGTTGCGAAGAGAGTCTCCCCATCCTTGTAGTACTTTTCAAACCTGCAGATAAAACACAAAGGAAAGCAGGTCAATTACAGGCACACTTCCATGCGGCGTCCATTTTATCCTCTCCATTCTCTTGCCCTCTCTTTCTCCAATGTCAGCATGCTGGAGCAGCCAGGCCCGATTGGTACACCTGCTACAACCTGAATACATTATGCACTTAATTGGAGCACTGCAACTTAGAGCAGGAGAGGGGGTTGGAGGAGGGATTGAGCCCCTCCAAATCACTTCAGTCCATTTGACCATTGTTAATATTAATAGGTGCCAGGGTAAAGAAAACACTGGCGGAGGCTCTTTTTACTGTTTAGCCGTTATTCAGTGTTTCAAAAGACAACAGTATTCAGTTCAGCTCTTGCCCCTGCAAAAAAAATGAAAAGGGCTTCGTGCACAAAGGAAACTCTTGCCAGATCAACAAATCTCCTATGTTCAGAGATGGGGGGGGGGGGGATATAATCAAACTGGCCTCGTAATTGGTCACAAGCGCCTCAAAGGAACTCTTTGTTTTTCAATGACACAATTAAGGGGTTTGGGGAGAGTGACGTTGGTTAAGGAGTGCACTCACACAAGAAAGAAGTCCCAACGATCGTCATCCACGTCAATAAAACTGGCAGTCTCTATGAACCACATGAGGAAAGTCTGCAGACGTTTGTGGTACTCTCGGAATCCTGGACAGGAGACGTCCACCTAGGGTAGATAGGCCATTTGCAAAGCCTGTGTAAACTGTTTTATTCATCACAATTACTACTGTGTGTGTGTGTGTGTGTGTGTGTGTGTGTTTGTGTATATAAGAGTTGAAGTATCCAAGACAACCCTCTCCCATGAAAACGATTGTGATGGAAACACAAAAATCTTGCAGGTTGTTAATTTTTCAGAGCCCAAGGAAAAGGCAGGTGTGGTCACCGTCTAGAAATGTGTGTACCTTGTGAATTTGATATGAAAGATCCTCTCCTGCCTCGTCGTCGTGCACTTTGTACGTGTGAAGCAGGGTGCCAAAGGGCTTGAAGTTGGCCTCTTTCTCCAACAAAGTGATGAAGTCGTCTGTGTTGCAGCTGAACCCAGCAGGAATGATTTCCCTGATCTTTCCTTCAACATCATCTGGCTGGGAGAAGAAAAGGCCATTTTATAATGCTCCAAAATACAATAGGCCTAATTTCTTTTGCATTGCTTATACAATTAAGTAGGCATGCTGTATTATAGCGCACCACTTAAACATCCCAATTTAACAATTTAAAACTAAATTGTAATCCACAACTAAAACATCAACTTTACTGCATCCATGTAAGGTGTCATCTATCACATTCATTTAGACAAAGCTAAGCCCCCCAAATGATTTAGAGTAAAAAAAGAACCCCATAATTAAACTTGAGAAGGCTGATCTTCTTTAGATCTTTGGATTACAAATTAATCTACACATCAGAATAAGGCTTAGTACATCTACCAAATTACATTTGTTGAAAACCTGACCTTTAAAGTATCCTCAGCAAGTAAGCGTAAACAGCACTATTCAGTTATATAGGCTACATGACTATGAAAATAGCCTACCTCTTTTCCTTTTTTTAAGTTAAAGTATCCATTAAACTAACAAGTGGGCTCAAAACAAAAAACAAAAACCTGACATTTATGCATCTTTTGTTCAAACAGGGGATCAAGAATAGTTCTTATTGTTCCGTCATTAGGGAAGGCTGCTGACTTGATTGACAGAGAACACAAGGAATTAAAGGGGAAGAATAGCCCACATATTTTTGTGCAAATGAAAGGAAAACCATTAGGCAATTAAGACTGTCAGCTGAGCATAGATGTATGCAACCCTCTACCCCCCCCCCCCCCCCCCCCCCCCATCCCTTCCCCTGGCGAAAGAGCACTTAATTCAATACATTTACTACTTATGTGAAACCATGAATATTTGATGAAGTCTCCACAATAACGCATTTCTGTTTCTCACTGGGCAATAAAACTCAATGAATTGATCTCAACTTAACAAACCTCGGGCATCAATAATAGAACCCTCTCCTCTAATCCTGCCAAGCGAACTCAATCAAATGAATTTGCCCCCACATTTTCAAAGAGCCAGGCAGACAAAGAGCCCCTACCCCTGGACTTTTTACTCAGTAGAATGTGTGGTTAGTTCAGCTGTAATGTTTGCATTGTATCCATTTCCACAAGGATTGACATGAGAACACTTTGTATTAACTTGCTAAGCAGCCCTTTCACACCATTTACATGCGTGATGGGCATTAGTTCTGTACAGAGACCCTTGCTGCTTGCCATTGAAAACAGGGAAATGAAGAAGGCCCGAGCAAAATGCTCTACAAAAGGCTAATACAACACACTGCTAATTCCCCTCCTTTCAGACATCAGCTAATATCCAACTGGAAGTAATGCACCTGCAGCTGAATGCCACTTCACCATTGTCATTGTTCAACTGCATTTCTGAGGAACAGGGGCCACGCATAAAAGGCGACGGACAAACAAGTCATTTTGTCCCTGGCACCCCCCTAAATACTAGACACTAAATTACATGTCCTACAAGAATAAGTGCCTTAGTTTGTTGTCATCTTCTTATCTATAATCTTTTATTTCCGGAAAATAAGTCCCAATGGGCATGACATCTACTTACAATAATTCATCAAAATATTTTGTCAATTTTAAATATGAAAAATATTTCTGCAACATTTGATAACAATCATTAAGAATCAAATGAACAATTCTTTACCGCCCCTTAATTTGAAAAAATCCTTATTTATGATCATGCTTTATTTGGGAGATTAACGATAAGTTTAGAAACAAAATGTACCAGCGTCAAAGAATACGAATCGATAAAGCATAATAATTACTGGTTTATAAAGAACGTAATAAATAATAAGTTACTCATTCCAATTTAAATGACTGGTATCTGAAAACAGTCATAAAAGTAGCTATAAAAAGTTAGTCGAACGTTATAGGGATTGATAGATTTTTGGCAATAGGTGATCTTTGACGACAGGCTTGTACCAAATTGGCAGCTGCATGCTGAACTCTGTCCCTCCTCTCCCTTTCACCAGCTGCACTACAGCCAGACAGTCAGCATGCACTCAGAGACAAACACTCTTCAGAGGCAGCCTGAACTCTGCTGCTCCCTAACTCTCTACCTCTAGTTTCACCAGCTGCACTCAAACCCTTAACGAGGTGAACACTCAGGGGTCAACAAATGCCGCAAAGCACGCAGCCAGTCAGCCATCCCACGTAGGCCTTGATCTCAACACTGGTTAACTCTTCAACAAGAACTCACAACTCATCATATCCCAAGACTTATCTTCTTTAAATTAAAACCCTTATGATTCCCATTTCCCAGATATTTCTTGGCCCAAGGGCTCTAATCCAAAACTTAAGTTTGTGTCAGGATGAGCCGCTGAATAGCTTTGATTTTCTATTAATGACTCGCCAACTACAAGACCCTGGGGACAGATTTCCATCCAGACTAAACAGACTTATGAGACACCCAGCCAGGCCATTCTTCCTCCAGCTGATTCAATCACAGAAGCCCTAAAATCAATACCTAAGGTAAAGCCTAAAGCCTGCAAACAAAACATTTGAAGTAAGACTATCAGGAAGGGGTAGGATTAGTGTACCAACACAGCTCCCGTGGTGGGCTAAGATTAGTTGGTCAAAACATGAGCTCTCTTACTGAATAATGTGACCACTCGGGGAGAGCTTCAGGCTTACTGACATCAGTCAGGAAACAATATCAGGGTACAGTGGAGCCCCCAGAGGCAGCATTCATTGTATTCAGAGACATCCAGACCAGTGCTGTCTATCTCTGTATTACTGCGCACATCTCTACATTGAAAGAGTCTCATGAGAACATTTTGGACAGATCGCCCTATTTTCATGTGGTGCCGTAGGGTCAACTGTCTACTAAAAGAGAAACCAAAGGGAATAGATATTGTAGGCAGGATAATGAGACAGCACATTCGGATATTGAAGCTTGTGTCGCTGTATGATCACATCCTATGCAGTAAGACTCCACATTAAGGAAAATCAGTAACAAAAGTGATATAATATATAATTGAGAAAAATCTTTGTCTGGCTAGTCTTTTTTACAGCAAGCAATCAAGAAATAATAATACCTGTACGCAGTCAAAGTTCTCTGTGACTTTTGAATCATATTTTACTTTGAAGAGGGTGCTCAGGTTGCCAGCACTGTAGTAGAGTTGAATTTGGAGGCCTTTGTATCCAAATGCCACCTCGCTGATGAGAAAAGCAAATTTACGATATTAATAAATAAATAGAAAATCTTATTCCCACTATACTCGTGCCATATACCCAAGTCGAGAACAGTACACCATGGTTCAGTGGTGGTTCAACAGAACATAATGTCTTTAGTTACTAAGTTATAATAACGACACAACATCAGCCACAACTGGTTGACTATACATGGGAGGATGTGCTACTCGACTGGGAAAATGCTAGTCGGTAAAAACTCAAACTCAATATTGTGCTGTTTACTTACTACCACTTGTTAAGACAAAAATAAATGTTATCCTGCTGTATTAGTAATGTGCCTTTACCATCTTTGGACAAAAATAGAAAATAAAGGGGTCATGGCCTGAGTGTATTAGCGGGGAAACCTGTGGTGTAATGAGTGAGAACAGTTGCACTCAAAATAGTGTCAGCCGCACATCAGCAGACTGGCACTACCGTGCACTCAGATATTATGTTGGTGTATAATAACGCTCTCCTTTTTTGTTAGTTTAATGCTTTTGCTTGTTCAATCCATTGTGTTACAAGAGTTAACATAATATGAAATATCCAACTTAATTTTTTGTAGAAACGAGACCTGGGGTTGCCTCCGATAAAGTTAGCCTACTTTTGCACCGTACTTTTGCTCCTTTAAAATCTAATTGGAAACATTGGAATTGAAAAACATAGTTGAAAAAGGTAGTTTTCGGTGGTAAGTTAGGTGAAGAGGTTAATTGCTGTAATAGGGTTCCACTAGATAGGGCACTGTATTGACCAGGCATCTAACCCAATTCCTGATGACAGTAGACACACTTTTTTATAGGTCCACAAGTGAATGTAGACAAGAGCCAAAGTTAATTTGAGCTTTCAGTAGGCATACTAAAATGATTATTGGTAATAGCTAATAATATTTAATCCTGCCTGAAAATAGGTGAAATCACCTTAAATTGTAAAAAAAAGTAATACCGATTAAACCCACTATTATTACTTCTGACTTCACTATAACCCAGCAGGTGTAGTAAGCAAAGGTTTTCCCCATCTGTGTGTCATGACAATGTATTAGTCTAAATCAATATTCATGTTGATACTCACTCATCACCATAAAGCTGGTGGCTGTACTCAGGGTGGAATGAAGTACTTTCATCTTCTAAATCTTCTGCAAAGCGAACTAAAAGGAGAAATTAAATTTCAAGCACTGATGCAAAGTTTGTAGTGGGTTTTAAACAGGGCTCGAGAAACGGCCAGACAACAAACCAATAAAATAAAATAAAAAATTAAAATTAGAAATATTGTTTTACTCTGAAATGAAGGGACTAGGATATGCAGTTACAATAAATATTTGCACTGCTTTTAACTTCTAGGTTTACATTTAGCTGAAATTTTTATTGGCTCAACCTAACAACTACTACAGAAAATAACTCCAATAATACAAGAAAAAGTTTGCTTAAAACCTTACAAAATTAAGATGGAAGAAGAAGTGTCTTTAAGAAAATGACAAACCTAACTTCAAACATATTGCTTCATTGGTATCACACTTGTACTCTGCCAACTTCTTTTCCATAGTGTTCATTCCTAGGAAAAAGAAACAATCCGATGAACAAAACATTATCAATTCAAATCTGACTGTTGGCAGGCAGCTAAAAAACAGTGAGAACTATGTATGGGTCTGACTTTATTCCGATTTTTATCTAACATGTCAGGTTAACCCACCTGCCAGAGAGTAGAAGTCAGAGATGTTGCTAGCTAACCAGGCGTCAGTAACTACTAAAGCCAATAATTGCTTACTATGCAGCCTTGACTGTCGTCAGTTCGGTAGTGAGAATGTTAAAACCAAATATGAAGTTATGCGTATGCATCTAAATTGTGCTGTGCCTGTAGCTAACGTTTCGCTAGCCAACATAACCACGGTTTGCTAACATTAAGCCAGCAAAAATTAGCTTGTTCTGTTGACAAAAAGAAACGCTCCCTTACAATTTCCCTACTGCATCAAACTAGCGTTTATTTTTAGAGTCTACTCATGAGGTTCGTTTTGAAATATCACAAAACCAGTTTAACACTCAACGGTCTATCGAAACTATTTAACTGTTTACTATATTGCGCATTTATTGCGACTTACCCGCCATTTCTGCACAGAACCGTGCCTTGTTGTCATAAAGACCCGCGGATAAAGGAACACTTCCTTGTCACGTGTTTCCGCTCTACCGGAACCACACTGTTGCTTTTTACAACGCTAGAAGTTCCGTGTGTCTATCCTGCACACTTGAGTTAAGAAACTAGGTCAAATTCTGCTTACCAGTTTTGCATAGTGCACGGACTTGACTAGCCATACATGTACTCTGCATTCTCAGGCATGCTTACATTCAGAATATTTGCGTTAGTAAACAATGTTTTAATGATGTATTGGAGATGCACGACGTAGACTCAATAAAAGGAATCTCACATTGTAAACATTGCATGTTGCATCAGGCACACATACAAGTATTGCATCTCTGTGGAAAAACTAAAAACGAGTTACGCCTGATAAGAATGTAGTATCACAATAAGTTGTAAGGTTCTTCTAGGATTTATTTTGTAATGGTTCTAAAAACATTGCCTTTTTTACAATATTTTGGGGGGGTCAGTGCTTCAGGTAGTTTGAAGGGGTCATGACTTAAGTGTATTATATGCCCAACTTTTAATATATACATTGATTTATTGCTATTAGTGTCTAGTTCCTTTGGTCAATACGTATCTCTCTCTCTCTCTCTCTCTCTCTCTCTCTCTCTATATATATATATATATACATATGTATATATATATATATATATATATATATATATATATATATATATATATAGTAAACTTAAATCAGCATCAATCCTGAAAGTAACTATAATGTGGATTTGTTTAGGCTCTCTCCTCGACTGGGGTGCTCTCTCTGTTCTCCCCATTGGATGCCACAAGAATTTTAGAACAGTTGGTAATTCTTGTTTAACGATTATAACCTATTATAGGCTAACAGAGTGCGAATTAGAAAGTGAGGTTCCATTAAATGTTCCTAATACGGGATTTAAATATTTTTCCGGCCAAATCATAGTATGCAGATAGATTTAGATTTTACCATTCAATCTTTATTGTTGGATGGATACATGGATTAAAGCCAAATCATAGCGTAATCGTATCATCAGTTTCGAGCCAACAGGCTATCAAATTGCCTCACATGACCTGAATGCTCTGAAATACTAAAAGATGACATAGGCTAACTCCTATGATAGGCCTACAGTACGGCTGCAGTAATAGTCCACGTATGATGGTAGGCTATTGCAACGCTATTTGAGACCGTTGCATTGTCATTTTAAGTTTTCTGCATGCAGTCGTCCTCGAAGTAAGCTTAAGACAAGCGCCTGCGCTCGTCAGCTGTATCCAACGTGACGTCACACCAGCATGGCGGTCAAGGTGACTCAAAATTTCCTATCAAATATTAATATTAGTGAGATTTACATTGATATTTTCCATTGTAGATACAATTAAATGGCTTGTCAACGCGAACGTATGCATTTTTGACGTTACAAATTGTGGCGTAGTGATGTCCTTCTTTGAGCATCTAAATGACGAGACATCTTATTTATTCTCCGGCACACTCTTTAAAACGAATGTTTACTTTGTTGGACTGTATATATGACTGTCAGTGAGTTTATAGTGATGAGGCTTGACTGATATTTCTCAACTCTTTATGTAAACAGTTTCAGCTAAAAGTTGCGACCCTGTCTTTACCATTTAAACATAAACATTGTAAACATAAGACGATAAAAAACATTGTTGTATTAGTAATTAACAATACTCAGATTTTCTCTAATTCATGTTGCTTGCTTTGCATAATTATCGACTGCATGACTACAACATCAGATTTGAAGTTCATGGCTACGTTTTGTTATAGGTGCAAACAACCCAAAGAGCGGATCCTCATGACTTGAAGAATATTTTCCTCAAGGTAAGAAAGGTCACACAAATGCTCACACTAATTCTTGGCCTCCTTTGAAAAATAATTTACCCTTGTCTTGACCTCTTTAGCCAGTGGCATTATGAATGTTCATGTTCAAAAATCATTTCACTTCTATTTTAAGTAAAAGTCACTGTCACTGTCATTGTCCAGAGCAGGGCCTCGATTGCCGAATCTTTTACTTTAAACACGTATATGCATTCTGGCTGTGGAATGCAGAGTCCACAATTTCCTATTTTGTTTTCTTCATAACACAAATTAACACTGAAATGCAATAATTTCTGATAAACGTTCAGATAGAGGATTTAATTAAAAGACGAAATGCCCTCACGTTCCTGATTTTAGCAAGAAAAACTTGACGCCCACAGTGAGGAATGGATATTGAGTTATGAATATGAAGGTTATAATGAATAGGCTGGAATTAATACTTTAACTTGAAAGATTAACATGCAAAGGGACATTGATTTCTGTATTGTCTCAAAAGCAATGGGTGTAACTGTTTAGGTTTCTCTCTCTCTCACACCCTCTTTCTCTCTCCTCCCTCTTTCCCATTCCCTGCTGAAAACTGAATGCCTGGCCTTTCTGTTAGCAGTTCATACAGTGCCTGTGTATCCCGTGCTATCTCTGTTCAAACCTGACACCCAATCCGGACTAAAAATGACCTTTCGTTTTTAAACTTAGACGGGGGTCAGTTTGAGCACAGCATGCATTTGGTTGGGTGATTTGCAGTGCAGCACAGTACACTCTGTATTTTGAGATTCAAATTGAGGACTACATTGTTTCTTTTAGCTGTTATTTGTTAAGGTAGTAAAGCATTCTGTAAGAGAGCAAGTGAACACATACTTTTTTAGTTACTTTTGGATGACAAGTTCCACAATCTCATTTGAATGGGTCTCTTTGTCTCTTGCAGTATGCCAGTGTGTACGAGGATGAAGAGCATTTCATGACCCCGAGGGACTTTGTGCAGAATTTCCTTGGTCTGCACACACAGCCCCAACACAACCCTAAGACTGTGCAGCTGATTGCTGGGGTGGCTGACACCACTAAGGATGGGTGAGTGTCTGCTGAGACACTTTGAAATTCTTTGCAGATATTTGATATCTTAGTGAATTAAACACATACAGTAGACGACTACTAGTACCCTTGTAACTGTTTATGGTCCAATTAAGCACTATCTCTAGGTGAAAGTGTGTCAAGTGGTCTACAGATCAAAGTAGCTACAGTGGACAGGGGATAAGTTAATGATTAATAACAATGATGATGTTTACATAGACTTAATAGGTGTTTTTTCTCTTCTCTTCATATGTATCTATAATTATGTTATCAGAAAATATTTTGATAAGATAAGATCCGGTAATTGTCAGAGTTTGCCTGAAACTGGCCAGGGCTATCAAACTACAAAATTACAGCATGCATCTATTTTTGAATAACACACCCCTACTACTACTACAGTAGCAGTAGTAGTACTACTACCACTACTACTACTACTACTATAACTACTATTACTACGGTAAGACTTTTAAACCTAAACTTATCCAAACAGGTTTAATAGAAAAGAACAGACAATGCTGCTCTCAACAGTTATCAATAATATGGGTACTAGGATACACTTTTGTCAGACAATGATATAGATAGATATTCGCATGTACCTTTTAAAAATTATTATTTTCAGATACCCGTCTTTCTTTCTTGTCCAACAGATTGATCTCTTTCCAGGAGTTTCTGGCCTTTGAATCGGTTCTTTGCGTCCCGGATGCCCTGTTCATAGTTGCCTTTCAGTTGTTTGACAAGACTGGCACAGGGGATATCTCATTTGGTATGTACACTCGGAATGTGGGTGAGCTGTGGGGAACATCATATTAGAACCAGTCCCATCTGACGGGCATAGATAAATCCAGCATCTCACCAACCTAGGTAGACAGTGCTGTACAAAGGAGATACTGCATGGCTCTTTGTGTGGAAAGAGAAGTCAAGGGAAAATGAAGGCAGCCTCACAAGGCAAAATGCCTTGAACCTTTCAATCCTCAAAGAAATGGGATTGTCTGCTATGCTGTTTTCTCCTTTCGGTGCATGTTGACGGTGTCTTCCACACCAATGCAGCTTTCCCATAAATGAAATAAGGAAGTGAGACCTCAAATTGTAATTTTTTTCTGGGCTAATTCTCTCATCACTCCATCTCTCAATATTGGTCAGTTACATTCTTTTCTATCTCCAGATAATGTACGTGACATCTTCAGCCAGACCACAGTGCATCATCATATCCCTTTCAACTGGGGCTGTGAATTCATCAAGCTACACTTTGGCCATGACAGAAAGAAACGCCTCAGCTACCTGGAGTTCACCCAGTTTCTTCAGGTATTGACATATATCCAGTGTCATGCTCGGACCACCACTGTTTGGTGTAACTTCATTTCTGGAAGCTATACTTTGTCTTGTCATACAGAGCAGACTTTATAAAGCCGCACACACACAAACAAAAAACGGTAAACACGCAAGACATTTTCGTTTGAATACTGCTTTACTAAATAAAGCAGTATTTAATTTAACACGAAGGTGCATTGTGTAAACACTACATTAGTAGAAAAGATCCTCTATGAAAGCAGCAGTGTATGGTTCTGGTTTGGACTTTGGAGGGACGGTTTGTGGGATCACTAAGGAGCTGGGTGGTCTCAGGGTTAGGCTATCTGAGCCCTTGCTCCACCAAGGAGTGGAAGCACTCAGAGCGGTTTGGAATTGATCATGCTTGACGAGGACTTCCCACCCCTATACCTGGGACCCAAGGGTAACCCAGTGCTCGCTGAAATATATGAATGCAATTTAGAATACATCGGGTGGTGTTGTCATTTGCCAGCCAATGCCAATTTGCCCCAAAAAATGTTTGGAGTCGGGATTCTGAAATGCGGTTTAAAATGATTTTACATTGATTGACTAAATTACTGATGCTTCAAACTTTAGGTAACGTCCTGCCTCCTTGTGGTGGTTTAATCATATCTGCAACTGTTGAATATGAAAACCTGCTGTGAGGCTACAATTTATTTTTGACAATTATAAAAAAGTTTTTTGAAAAAATGTAAGTTCTTAGTAAACCGTATGTTGAAAATCTATCGTAATGCACGGCTATCCGATGTTACGATATGATTCTACGGAAGAGAGCGGATGCTCTCTAGTTGTATGAGATCAGTTTTGACAGCAGTGCTCACCCAGGGTCAGTCTCCCCTTGCGTCCCCCTGATTACATAGTTGTCTGCTTGATTCTTCCCACCATCTCCTCCGGACGCACCTGCCCCCTGGTCCTGGCGAGCAGCACCCTAGACGGCAGTACAACTTTACTAGACGTGGTTTCCATTAGTCATCGGAGAGGCAGCAGTGATTACAAGATCCTGGGTCTAACACTGTCACATCCGACCCCATGCCCAAAGAACTTTCCAACGCTGATATCATTATGCTTTCTCTTGCTCCTCCCAATGTTCCATTTCACTACAGACATGTAATATGAGGCGTCTCATCACAACAGCCTGCTCTTTGCTTCCTTCATGCACAGGTTGACCTTTCTGGTCCTGTCTTTTCTGCAGGAGCTGCAGTTGGAGCATGCCCGCCAGGCCTTTGCTCAGAAAGACAAGAATAAGAGTGGCACCATCGCTGCCTTGGACTTCAGTGACATCATGGCCACCATCAGACACCACATGCTCACCCCATTCGTGGAGGAGAACTTGGTTTCGGTGAGTTCTACAAGATCCAGCACCTGTAAGCTGCATCAAACAGATTTCACGCTCAAATGTGATGGTTAAAGTCTGTGCACTTATTTGTTTAAGTAAACTTTGAATTTCCTCGTCATTAAGCGTTAAGGACTGGTTCGCTTCCCTTGGGTTTGAAATAACGTAGTGTGTGGACTGTCCTTTAGGCGGCTGGAGGGAGCACCTCGCACACCATGAGTTTCTCTTACTTCAACGCCTTCAATTCCCTCCTCAACAACATGGAGTTGATCCGTAAGATCTACAGCACACTCGCCGGGTCCCGCAAAGACACACTCGTCACCAAAGGTACTCCTGAACTACCTGTGGTTTGTAATCACACCAATTAGATTATTGATATGTTTCAGTAAGTTTAGTATGTGGTGCATATGGTATATGCAATATGTTATGTGGTTTGTGGTTCCATGGTATATGTGGATGTGCGAACATGTCTCACCTTTCTTGACAGAATGGTGTCAGGGAACACAGGAAACATTTTATCCTAGCTCTAAGTTAAGAAGGTAAATAAACTCTACAGTTTAATATACTATGGCTATTAGTGTAGTGTGATCCCTTTGTACGTAGATCTGTGGAACTGTAAACTATCCTTTTTCATCACACCTTTCCCTAAGTGTTTTCCTGTTAAGATGCCAACCTTTGGATGGTTCTTTTCTTTTTTTTCACCATAGTTTCGTCTCGTACATCTAATACAGCTGATTACGCTACCCACCTTAATCTAGCCTACTGTATATATGAAGGATATGAATGAGGGTCTCACTCATATTTTTCGTGACAGACTGTCCTGTGTTCTTTATTGCTGTACAGAGGAGTTTATCCGTGCTGCCAATAAGTTTGGCCAGATCAATCCAATGGAGATTGACATCCTCTTCCAACTCTCTGGACTCCATTCTCACTCTGGGTAAGTATCAAGCTCCCAGCAGCCTTAAGCTCATATCAGTGCTTACTTACTAATGCACGTCGTCTTTGCTGTTGTTCTTATGTTTACCTTGGAAGGTATGGGTCTCACCTTGAACCGGTATTGTTTTTTTTTTTTTGTCTTTACCTATTAACAGCTTTTTGTCCTACGTGAATGGGGCATAAAAATGTTACTGCTTTCTTTTTTGGATGTAAGATCTAAGATATTGCTCACACAGTTTCATCACGGTGGCTCCACTGGTTGATTTACAAGCGCATCATAAAGCACGGCCTCAGACTTTACGATGCGCTAAGCCAGCATGGAATATTTGCATCTCAGCCCTGTTTATGTACCGAATGCTTTAATTTAATGCTGGACCTGTGGGCATATATCCAGCTTTGTTTGTCTGTTGTCTACACAAACTCATATGAAAGCAGCAATAACTTCAGGTTAATAGGGTTGTAAAAGCTCTGTGGAAAATCTTACATCACTCACTCACCCGAGGAATGCGGTCTTCATTTTTGGGTTCTTGGCAACGTTGTGATTGTCCCCTGCTGTTGTGTGTTAAGGCGGCTAAACCTGGCAGACATCGAGAGGATAGCTCCACTGGAGGAAGGGGCCATGCCCTACCACCTGGCAGAGATCCAAAGACAGGTACAGTAGCAATGGCTGATAACCTCTGGTAGGATACACCTCGCCTGCTCCTGCCTTTTATCTGAGGCCTTTTCTGCTTCCTTCTACCTCCTTGTTAGAAAGGCAGGAAGGGCTGAATGTTCGATGACTGAATTAGCAGAGTGCCCATGTTTCTCTTCCTTTGTGAAGTGCATTACCAGAACTCAGGGATAAAAGTCGACCAATTATAGGTATAAAAGAGGGATGGATTGTTGCGATGCAAGGCTCCCTGAAAGGCTGTCCTATTTCAGTCTGTGTAGTCCGACATGTACATCAGACGCAATCATACATCTGAGAAGCTAATAGGTGGCTTTTATCAGTGTGGGTCTTCAGGAGTCTAAGGAGCCTTTGGCAAAGTCTTTGGTGTAGGAGTGCTGGGAGGGGGCTGCAGAGAAGGGAGAGAGAGGTGGATGTGGAAGAGTGGAATAGTTCCTGCCTGTTGCAGATGGCACGCTGGCTCTCTTTGCGTCGGCCCATAGTCAGATATCCAGGAGACTCCCTCATGCTCCAGGGAATGCTGCGCCCCGGTCTGCAGGAGTGTCTCTGGGGGGTAAAAGGGGAAAGACACAAACATGGTATGCATTCTCAAGTTTGCCCTGAGTGGATGAAGGCTAATTATGGGAAGCCTTTGATCAAGTCCTCGATCTCGTTAGCATGCAGCCTTCAGTGGAAGCAGCTGGGGAGGAGGAAGGGTCTGCTGCTATAGTATGCCCCTAAGAGAACACACACACACACACACACACACACACACACACACACACACACACACACACACACACACACACCAACTGCCTTGCACACAACCAGTGTTATAATTCATGTAGATACTTATCTATACATGGGAAAGGCTTGTGGGACTAATCTGTTCCCTTGCACTGCGGCACAGAAAACAAAGGGGCTCCACTTTCAAAAGTCAAAAAACTCCAAAGCAGAGATCAAGCAGATAACAAAAAAATTGACTTTGTTGTACAAATTAAACAGGACCTTTGGCCTCTATCCTCTCACTAGCCTCATCGCGATCAATGGATATCCCTGGAAACTTTCCGACAGGCCTCACACGATTATGTACCAGACGGCAAAGCCATCATGGCTCTGTGACACATTACACTGAATGAATCAGACTTATACCCCGAGATGTCTACATTCCATAGCTGTCCTACTCTGTTGAGTGCTGCATGGTATTTTCCTTTCTACAATGTATCTGGTTCACTACAGTTTGATAGTCGCTCGATTCATATGTGGTGTTTCTGATCCCTTGTCTTTCTCCAACTCCATTTGAGCGCCGGTGTCTTTTCCCCTCTCCACAGCACGCTCACGGGGAAGGCTCCCGGCCCATCTGGCTCCAGGCCGCTGAGTCTGCCTACAGGTTCTCTCTGGGCGCTTTGGCTGGAGGTGAGTGACATGTCTGTAGCGGAGCCCCCGGCCTGCTGAAGGGGTAACCCTAGCCGGGCAGACAGAGGCCCCGGGGCCAGCCATTGTGCTGTGGGGGAGAGGGGCTACGATCTGAGGCTCCAGCATTGTGCTGCCGTGCCACTGGTGGCTCCAGGCAGTCTTTGGAGCCGGAGCTTTGGAATGACACAAATCTTCCGGAACCGCACTCTGGAATCTCGGTCTAATTACCCTGGA
Source organism: Aplochiton taeniatus (assembly GCA_017639675.1). Taxonomy (NCBI): domain Eukaryota; kingdom Metazoa; phylum Chordata; class Actinopteri; order Galaxiiformes; family Galaxiidae; genus Aplochiton; species Aplochiton taeniatus. Next base: position 44,735,799 of record CM030172.1, read on the forward strand.
AGGAACTGATACAAGGAGCCTCTGACATAAAGAAATAGCCACAGAGATACGAACGGACTGAAAGTCGTGTGTGTGCACGTGTGTGTGTGTGGCTGTGTGTGAGGGTGGGATCGGTAAAGAAGAATGTATGTGCAAGTTTGCGTTGATGTGCACGGGTGCGCATGGGCATTGAGCAAGCATCTGTGGAGGCTGATCAGCTCTGATTCACCAGTGGACCCTTAAGGTGGGCCCTGAGAGGCCTTAAAAAAGCCCTCTTTTTATGGTGGTAATGAGGCCTTTCTCACCCTGGCTGCTGACGAAGGCTGAGAGGGCTCTCTGCATGTTGGAGAGAAGAGTCATTACCGGGCCCTTTGATGTCAGACAAGACACGACAAGACTGGGTTTTTGAGTGAGGCAGTTAGGGCAACCTGTTGCAGCACTGCCTAGCCAGACATACTCTACACACCACAGCTTTCCCACAGTATCCAGGCTCGTATGTCTGGGCTTTCATCTGCACACGCACAAACACAAACACACACTGACACCCCACCCCCCATCATTTGTTACCCAAATGCAGCTTCCCATGGATAACCCCTATCTAAAAAGTGTCCCACAAGAAACAATAGATTCCTTAAGTGATATACATTTTTGTGCCAAGACAGCAGCAATACCTCAATAAAGGACAGATGATAACATTAGAGATTATTTGTCATCTTATTATCTAGAGGATTGGTGAAGAGCATAGATTGTAACCAAGATTGTATTGACTGGTGTGTGTGTGTGTGTGTGTGTGTGTGTGTGTGTGTGTGTGTGTGTGTGTGTGTGTGTGTGTGTGTGTGTGTGTGTGTGTGTGTGTGTGTGTGTGTGTCATGTTTGCAGCCACTGGTGCCACAGCGGTGTATCCCATTGACCTGGTGAAGACCCGCATGCAGAACCAGCGCTCCACTAGCTCCTTCGTAGGAGAGCTTATGTACAAGAACAGCTTTGACTGTGCCAAGAAGGTGCTCCGGTACGAGGGCTTCTTTGGATTCTACAGAGGTATGGTCGGATTTATTTATTTGTTTGTCTCTCACTGCACATAGCAAAAGCAATGCGGGAAATCTGAATGGGGCAATTCACATGGGTCCCATTGAAGAAAGACGATGTAAAATTATCTGCATGCTAATATCAACAGAGGGGTTAGCTAATTGATACTAGCAACCTTTGCCCTCTCTATTCAGAAGTGCATAAAGCAACACCCAGTGGGGTCCCGTTTCCATTATCTGGATACCAGGGAGGGATCCCTAAGGAAAGGCAGCCAGCACAGTTCATGTAGTAGCCTTGTCTGATCTGGTTCTAGCAGTGTTGGGATAATGGTGTTGAGAACAATCCCACCCACCCAGGGCTGCTCAGAGGGAGGAAGTCAAGACTGCCATCTAGCTGCCTCCACGGCTGCAGCTCTGTCGTTCTCCTCTGCTCTCCCTCTCTCCCCTCCCGGCCTCTCTCTCTCTCTCTCTCACGCGCGCGCTCCCCGTCCATCTCCTCCGCGGCGATCAGAGGGCTGATTGACTGCGAGACAGACACGCTCGGCCGTTCTCTGGCCACATACCAGCAGCAGTCACTCAGCAGCTCCTTCAGAAGTTTATCTGACTCGATGAAGGACAGACGGTGAAACAGTATGGTGGTTATCACCGCCATAGCACGGCTAGACCCCCTCCCCCCGCCTTCCATGGTCCACGGCCACACAGCTCTCTCTGTTCCCCAGCACAGCAGGATGAGGCCCTCAACAATGCCGAGCCCATACACACTGGCAGTGTCATGTTTTGGGCCTTTTGTTTAGTTTTGAATGGGAGCATTGTACTTTTCATGCATCAGATGTATCAGGCATATCTGTAAATATTGCCGGGTTTGTTTTACCCCCGGATAAGAATCGTGCAGATTATATTGTGGCGACTCTCAATGGGTGTATTCGTTTCAAGCCACAGTCTCTTCTCTTTCTGTCAGTTGCTCTAATGGTCTCCATGAATAATATTCCGCAGGTCTCCTACCGCAGCTTATTGGCGTGGCCCCGGAGAAAGCTATCAAACTCACGGCAAGTCCTGCAAATCGCTGTATCAGTATTCAAAAAGACTGAGGCTTCATGAAGTTTCAGGCAATGAATGTCAAACGTGCATGATGTCAAAGATGCCTCCATGAAATCGAAGTAACTTTATTCATATATTGACTTTGGAATTCGTTTCTCGTGGATTCTGTTTGTGTGATGCGTCTGGTTTTCTTTCAGATGAATGACTTGGTGCGAGATAAGTTCACCACCGAGGACAACACCATCCCTCTTTTTGCCGAGATTCTAGCTGGTGCATGTGTAAGTATGGATGAAGGCTGTGAAATGCAGAGGGAAGGGTTTGCCAGCTGCTAGACTGACACTCAAAGTGGTCTTGATATGTGAGAATGAGTGAAACAGGTCTAGTTTAAACATCATTGCTTTTGTTTTTTGTTCACTGACCTAATGTTATTCAAGAGTCAAGTAGCAACATCCTGTTTTGAGTGTAAACTCCCTTTTAGAACTCATGAATGAGTTGGCAATCTTTGCCAAAGCTGTATTCAAAACATTTTTTTTGTGTTTGAAATAAATGATGCACAATAAGTCAGGTGCCTCACTACTTACTATACGTATTGACATTCAGAGTAGGGTGCCCGAATAGAAAGGTGCTCTTTGTTCTCTAAATCGTCCAATCTAGCTCCATCCGAGAAATGAGGCGCACAAAGCGGACAGACTATTTTTACTTGGGCTAATTTGCCAGGCAGTAGCATTTGGTGAGAGCATTGGTGGATTAAAGTGGTAATTCTGGCTGGCTCTACCCAACTACCTCTCCACTTACTGAGTTATATTGAGGTAAAACAGGCAGTCCGGGAAGCAAAGCCTGCAGGTTGCCTACGGTCGGAGTGGCTGGGGTCTGTGGGGTCGTGACCCCTGTCAGGGCGTAATTGGAGGAAGAAGCCCTGGAGGGCCTTTGGATCGAGCTGGTTCTGTCTCATTGTGATTGAGTTTGACAGCACGCCACATAGCCGAGGCCTGGTCTGCCACAGGCCCATGGACACCATAGAACGCCTCTGCCTAAAAAACAGAGCAAGCATGGTTTTAATAATCATGCTTCTTGTGGACGCTTACACGCAAACGGACATACCCAGATCTTTGGTGAGAGTGGGGTTGCAATTGATAGGCAGAATATCTGCTGTAGCATGTGACATGGTTCTTACATAACGTAGTTTACGTTGTTAAAATGTAGTGAGGAAACCGCTGTAAAGCAAAATGTCTCACCAGAGGAATCGGGCTGTGGTGTTAAAGCTTCTGAAGTCAAGGGGAGACGCGGAAGATAAGAGATAGCCACAGAAGGTGATGACCGCATAAATCTTCAGAGAAGCGGATATTTCCCTTCCACTTTGTAAATGTGCCAGAGCTTTTTTAGGTTTGGCATTCGGATGTTTATAGACAAGACCCCTGCCCTGGCTGTCCCGTATAGCCATCCTGGAGCCTGATTAGATTTGGGAAGGGTGATAAATGAGTCAGAGGGGCTGTGCCCCAGGGCATCCCGGGTGATTCAGCACCACCGTCTCCTGGGAACAGGGGGGAATTGGGGAAGTGTGCAGGGCAAGACCGGGCCGGGCCAGTCACCCCTACGGAGGAGCTACCTTGGGGGGCTGGGCAGGGGCAGAGGGCTGGTGCCGGGGTCAGAGCCTTCCAGCCATGGGGCCAGGACTCCTCCTCACCCAGGGCCTGTTGTAGCATGACCCGGCTGGTCCTTCTTTCAATGCCTGCTTGTTTCTCCTCTCGTCAAGGCCGTTCTCTGTCAGCGGCTCCTAAGCTACAGAATGAAAAGTGCCTATTGTGTTGATCCACAGTTTACTGAGATGATTAGGAATTGTGTGCGAGGGTAAAGTGCTTATACATCATAAGTCATTATCGTCTTCACTCAAGGGTGACCTCTGAGATGGTAAATGCTTTCCTTACTTAATCACTCAGGAAACTATCTTGGCAACCAGGCAAGTGCTCTGCATCAGCACAACTAAATACACAGTAACAATGGTGGTATTCTCTCTTTTTTCTTGCAGGCTGGAGGCTCCCAGGTGATCTTCACCAACCCACTAGAGATTGTGAAGATCCGCCTGCAGGTGGCTGGGGAGATAACCACAGGCCCCAGAGTCAGTGCACTTAACGTGGTCCGAGACCTTGGCTTCTTTGGCCTCTACAAGGTGAGTGAACGTACTGTCCGTCTGGATTCTCTAGGGGCTGGTAAAGCTCCGAACAGTCTGCAAGAGGTCAAAGGAAAGATGTTTGGGTGACAACAATATTAAATTGTCCTAGTGTCAAGTTTCCATCGGACACAGGGTGACCGAATACCGTGCTGATCACTAGGACTATAGCACAAAACATAACATAAACAATAAATGGGGGATTTGAGGAATCACCTCCCTTAACATGGGAGGCCACTGAGAACAAATTTATTTAGGGAGATTAAACCCTTGCAGCAATTTCTGGCAGATGCTTTATAGAAAGTCGTTTTTTTTCTGGTCAATGGAGCTAATAATTAACCAGAGTATCCTTGGTGAAGTGTGACGGCAAGTAAGTCTAACATTTACAAAAATGAGATGGAATTAAAAGCTGGTTCACCCCTGCTGATGTCATCAAGGTGAAATGGTACAGTACAAGTCATTGTTTAGATCCTTCTTATTTCCATAACCCCCACAGTGACAAGGCAGGTATTAGTGTACACAAGAAACAAATGAGACAAATCGGAATGCTGTGTGGGTATGACTTTGTATGCTTTTTACAATCTGTTGCAATTATTATAATCTGTTTCCAAAACCGTGGTCAGCATGCAAAAGGTGCCTCTGCCAATAACCAACAACAAATTAGGTCAGACTTATGCATTGCTACTGCTCCTTTCCAACTTCTTGTGGGTTTGACTTACATCTCTAGTCATGTGTTCACCGGCCATATTTTAATGAGTAGCAGACAGTGTGGAGCTTGTTAAAAAACTCACTTCCTCTCGGTGGATGAGGAGTTTGAAGCCAGGGAAACCGCAGGCCTATGTTAATACTGTCTTGGTGTGTTTGCGAGGGGCTGTGGGCTGAGCTCACAACTCTCCAGGGGCCCAGGAGTGCTGCTCTGCCTGGGGGCCCTCTGGCTCTGGCTGTGACCACCAGGCCTCTCTGTGGCTTTGGACCAGCCAGCACCAGAGCCAGAGAACCCCCACGGCTGGAACCACAGCGCCCGCCTCTACCACGCCTCGTAACCGTCTCCAGGACCACAGGCCTCTCATGTCTGAAATTGGTCAAGAATACAGAGCTTGAAGGTAGACTGTGGAGGAGATGAATTACAGAGGGCAGATCAGGACACCACTGCACTACATTAGGGTGCCACTAATAATGCAAAATTAACCCATACAATACTCTCTACTCTCCGCTTACCCAAGAGCACTCTTTAGCATCATTATCATGTAGAAAACCCTTCCATAACAGTAAGTGTGCCTTTGCATCTTCTTTCTTCAGTCTTGTGCAAGACCACGGCTTTCTTGTAGATCTAGTTATGGGTGGTTACATAAAAGATCCTTTTGTGTTTTTGTGTGGTAGGGAGCGAAAGCTTGCTTTCTGCGTGACATCCCTTTCTCGGCCATATACTTCCCTGTGTACGCGCACACCAAAGAGGAGCTGGCTGATGAAGATGGCAGACTGGGGGCTTTGCAGCTGCTCACCGCAGGAGCCATTGCAGGTAACACACATCCACTGTACATCTGCAGGGTCTCCAGCTAGTAAATGGGAGTCATGGATTTTTAAATAGCGAGTTGCACTGTTTTGCTTCTAATAATGGGCATATGTAGAAGACAGGTATCTTATAAAATCCTATCATCATTTATCAACATCTATTCTAAATGCACTGGACATTGTCATCCTACCTGCCGGTCATGTTCACAATGTCAAATGGATCATTTTAAGCCCTGCATGATAGTCCAGCTGGGCTTTGAGAATATGATCCCAGTTGTGCATAAGGAGTGTGCCTCATTATATTGTCTGTGACTCGCCTCCCCTCCAGGTATTCCTGCTGCTTCGCTGGTCACCCCTGCTGATGTCATCAAGACCCGTCTCCAGGTGGCAGCGCGGGCTGGCCAGACTACGTACAGCGGCGTCATCGACTGTTTCAGGAAGATCCTGCAAGAGGAGGGCTTCAGGGCACTATGGAAGGGGGCGGGAGGTAGAAAAACAGACTTCACCCTCCCTTTAAATGAGCATTAGCAATACCGTGAAATGAGGCTGGCTGTGGTGCCCATATTTGCTGTGTTGAAGTTAAATTTGAAATCCCACATTGTAATGTGTAACTCTTCTCAGCCCGTGTCTGCAGGTCTTCGCCCCAGTTTGGTGTCACCCTGTTGACCTATGAGCTTTTGCAGAGATGGTTCTATGTTGACTTTGGGGGCCAGTAAGTACAACTGTCTTGTAAAAGTGCACTATTGACCATCAAACTCCCATGTGCTCATTTCCCTTCTCCAAACTTTTCCTCCACCAGTCGTCCCGCCGGCTCCGAGCCCACACCGCAGTCGAGGATCTCAGACCTCCCGCCTGTGAGAGCAGACCACGTGGGAGGCTACCGCCTTGCTGCCGCCACCTTTGCTGGTGTGGAGAACAAATTTGGCCTTCACCTACCCAAGTTCAAGCCGTCCGGTGCTGTGGCAGTTGCCCCGGCAGTGATTCCGGCTGTGCCCCAAGCAGAACCGCAGGCTGCCTCATAGGCTGTTGCACCATCGCCATCGTCCAACTGCCATGGCTGCATGCTCCTCGGTTTCAGTGTCCTTATGTATCCCCCTTTTCAATCTTCTGAAATGGTTTTGGACAAAATATGAAGTCCTTACTTTTATTGCTGCATGAATAGAGCTTTATGACGCGTGTTTGCATAGCTTGCACTGTGGTACTGTACTCGCAACTTGGAGGGACATTATGAAAAGGAGCGTTACTGCTTTTCTCTATGCAAGAATGTGTTTGTGTGAAAGATGTCACTTCAGATGATGTACAGAGGTTTCCAAAGTATTTATTTTGAAATCATGACCAGGTTCTTGGGAAATAATTTAAATGTATTTATTGTATTTTGTTGAAATAAATCATCAAAACAATCAAAGTTTTATTTATACTTTGTGAAAAGTACATTCTGAGATTTGACACAAAGTGTTAGAGTACTAATAAGAGCACAAAAGAGGCAATTGATCTTCAGTCAAACAAGCATTTCGCTTGGAAGAAACAGCACTATCTTTTAGGCATTGGAAGTACTGTCGACCACAAACTAGAGTGGTATCTTAATGTCCAATCAGAGCATTACATTGTACTACAAAGACATTCAGATTAAGGAACAGTTCAGTTTGGCTATTTTACAGTTTCACTTTTGGTGCATCTAGTCTAAAGGATGAAACCAGAGTAGAAGGAGAAGCCTACATTCCTGTGTGTAGTAAATAAGAATGAGATCATTTACCAGTGATATTAGTGGACAGCAAGGTAGCACAGAAATGAGTACACAAGTCATGACCACAAACCCATGCTCTACAGTGGAACAAATAACAGTGGTCAAACAACGCTACCGACACTATGGAATCTAACACTGAAGATCTTTTCCTTTAAATCTAGGTCAATTTAGACCTTTAAGGCATCTGGATGTTAGGTACTTTCTGGGAGAGTACAATTGAAGGTATTGCAAAACATGGCTTGGTGTCTTGAAGTTGATAGCCCTGTTGCTTGTGCCCTCTCTCTATGTAGACTAGTGCTAGAGTAGCCCAAAAAATAGGCAGAGGGGAACGCATACAGCAAGTGTGTAATGTTTAATAAACCTACAATCTACAATGCTTTTAAAGAAAGACCTCCACGGTCCTGAACTCTGTTGCAATCATATATTTTGCTCCGACTGTGTTGCAACCACTTCTCTCCTTCCAATCAGAATGGGGCTGGCCTTATTAAACAGCTTGTCCCTGGTCCCTATAATAGGTTTTTCCATGGCAATCAGGTCAAGCGGACAAGCGTTGAGCAGCCAGTTCTTCTGCGTCATCCCTGTTCTCGTTGATCTCTGCCAGGGTTCGGACAAAGCGGGTCCACTCATCATTGCGCGGAACAGCAATTTGCTGGGAGGGGGGAGAAAATGACCAAGAGACACAAGTCAAAATTCAGACCCAATGTGTATTTTTGCAGCCCTCTCATGGGCCAGGGGATCACAGGCAATCTCACAACTGTCACTGAGAGCCGATCCCTCGATGGCAGGGATCAGGGGCTAAAGCTCCCTCCTTTCAGCTACAGCAGCTTAGCCACCGATGGCTGACTAACATGGACACTCAGAGAGGCCCTGGGGAACTGTTATCAGGTAGCTGGGCCCACACAGCAGCCTTATTGTTGTCCATAGAGAATGCAATTCTAAAGTCTACGATGGAGAGCCTCTAATGGGTATATCCGATTAAGCCAGCAGCGCTGCCCAAGAATGATCGTCAAAGATTTCTAAATATCTTTTCAGATTTAACAATAAATGATTAAACTTTGGTTTCCTGTACTTACGCACAAATACGGTCCAAAACACATGTACACACACTGACCATGACAAAGGTAAAGCCATTCATTAAACACTATATACACATGTCTAAGCATCTTAATGCTCAATGTAATACGACAATAATATGTTACTGAAACACTTGCCTCTCCCACATCATAGACCATGATCTGTCCATCAGAGTCTCCCACCGCTATCTCTCTGCCGGAGTGGGCCCATCGGACCCGGTTCAGGGCGGGGTTCCCCTCCACTGTCACACTTGCTGTAGGGACCTGGAACAGCAGTAACACCGCATCCATTAGCGACACTTTAGCGTCCTGACTTGAGTTTACTGGGACGACATTGTCCACCTCAAGGCCGAGGAGCCGACAGTTGTAATTGAACCGCAATTGAGAGTAATTGAGAGCGTGCAGCAGGTGAGTGGTACCTCGGTGTCATTGTTGAGGTTCCACAGGTCGAGGTGCCCTACTCCGTCCACACAGGCAAACAGAGTGGGGTGAGTGGGGGACCACATGACGTCATAGACGTAGTCCGAGTTGTCCTCGAAGGAGTACAAAGGCTTGTTGTTCTACAGAAGGGGGGTGGGGGCAAAGGTAAATTAAAGTTAAAACTTACCTCATTTAAAAAGGTGAAGTAACAAAGCCACCCACGGACACAGAAAAGAATCCCACTGCTTCTTATTTCTGGTACAACAAAGTTTTAGCGAGCTTTGGGTGAACCAGAGCAGTGAGCGGGTTGGGTTCCAGGTGGCCTTCCACTAACCTTGGTGCTCCACAGCTTGACTGTCCAGTCGAAGGAGGAGGTGACAAACAGGTGGGAGAAGTCCAGGGGCCCCGGGGCCGTGTGGCAGTGGATCCCCGTGATGGGCCCGTGGTGACCCTCGAACATCTCACTGATACCTGCTTTACTGTGGAGCGCGCACACACACACACACACTAAGTAATCATTACAGACAAGCTATCACAAGATTTCCACTTTACACTGACTGATGGACGGAGGTTAACTGTAATTGGTTGTGGGCATTCATTATGCAATAACTGCATTCCTATAAAACTGATATACTACGCAAGAAGAGAAATTACACAGATTTTACTTTTATTCCACCAGGTGGGTCATGAGATTCAGCAAAATGTCAATAAGATAGTGGTCATGACATTTGGAATAATGTGCAGAAGATAGTTGCCATGGACTGCGGTCCGTCGTATAAACATGAACCAATTGTATCTCCATTATCACCGTCTACAGCCTCCCTCAGCCACATGTTGCAGCGATGCCGTTACCACATTACGGCTCTGATAATTACGCCAAGAGGTAAATACCCAGCGTGTGCGATGCTTATGAGTTATTAACTGGGATGAGAGTATCATACCACTGTAAATGAGGTGGAAAATGATTCACTCAATTATGGGGGGGGGGGAGATTCTGCCTCGCAAAAGCCGAGTCACTATCCCCACTCGGCGGCATGAGGGCATACTGCAGGACAGTGGCGTCGTCTCTCTGACAGACCTGCAGTTTGGCAGCGGCAGCGCTCGGTCGTCAGGGCTTGGCTGCTCTGCTGCCTCGCCACCGACCGTTCCCTGGCTGACTGCTCTAGTTTGAGAAGGAGCGGGTCCTCGCTGGACATTGTGGGCCAAACTTTGGCATATAGTCCCTCTGGGACGTCCGCTTGCAAATATACTCCCTCGCTCGGCCAGAGACGCCCGCAGAAAAAGGGAAGGGGAAAAAATGATTTGTTTCCCCGGCATGTGTGCCCTGTTTATGTTGAACAACCTTTACAAACAGGCCTGACAGGGGGAAAAGAAAAACAGGATGGCCGGGCTAGGAGTGAAACCTCAAATAGCGGGAGATCCAAGTGTTGGATTCAAACTGCGTTGGGGAAGGGAGGGGAGATTTATTCATTTGACCCACTGTTCTGGGAAGCCCCCTCGGTCTCACTGGAGGTGACTGCTGGGGAAGCTAGGGGCCGGGGGCCGCTCGCCCACCTACCTTCCGTGACGGCAAGCCATGTAGACGGATCCGTCCTCGCTCCCCACCACAAAGTTGTTGACGTCTCCGAGGGGGAAAGACATGGAGGTGACAGCTACAGCCTTGGACTGCTTGTACACCAGCTCCAGGCTGTCCTGTAAAAAGGGAGGGAGACGTGGAATAACATTCAGAACCAGGTCTTTTTGTTAACACACACGCACGCACACGCACACGGCCAACCACAGCCTATAAATTCCCATGACAGTTTGTTAATGGATCATCTAAATTCAGCTAGCACTTAATAAATGATTAACATTTGACACCGGGCGTTAGGCACCACAGTGAATGGAATAGCTGGCAAAGTTAATTTCCATGACTTTGAAAAATGAGTTAAATCAAAAATATCAAGGTTGCTGCCAAGCATAAGCAGAACCCGACTGCCTAAATGGATGGGCTGAGTGAAGTTTGAGTTAACTCTGAATAGAGGAACAGAGGGTACATGAACACCCGGGCTCAGCTGTCTCACATAATATATCGCCAGGGCCATTTCAGAAAGGAAGACTCTTCTGACAAGGTGAAAATAAAGAGTGAATGAGCACTCAGTTGTATCTCGGTGTAATTGCCAGCTGGGACCATGGTACCTGTGGTTGAGACAGCATGTCCAGGCTCCAGGAGCACATCTTGCCGTCAGTGGAGATGCTGATCAGGTTGTGTGCATTCTGGGTGCCAACCACGTTCACACAGTACACTGGGTGCTGGACGGAAGGACAAAAGACAGCAGATTTTAAGATGGTAGCGTGGGCCAGTGAGAGGATTGACGTGTGTTGGGGCATCTCACAGTTTTCAGCAGTGTGTCGGTTGTGGGTCTAGTACCGTGTGTGCTGCGGCTGACAGGGGGGTCCTCTGCACTGGGGTTCTCTTATTGCTCCGGTTGTCCCACAACACGATCTGACCCGAGTAGGTGCCCCCCACCACCAGGTTGGGATGGAACTTAGCAAAGGCTGCAGACATAACGGCCGACTGGTAGAGAGACAGCAAACGAGGATAAGGGGGTGGGGGGGGGGAAGAGAGAGAGAGAGAGAGCAAGAGAGAGAGAGAGAGAAGGGCATTTTGAGTGTCTGCTCCGATGAAAAGAGTGAGACAACCAGGCGACAGGTCTCAGGTAATGTCCCGCTAATGTCACCTCCAATCAAAAAGCTGCAAGCGGCGGCCAGCAGCGAGCGGCCCCCCCAATTTCAGAGCGTGCTAGAAATAATACACAGAGCTGGCCATTCACGGTAACGCAAGCAGTCCTTTCAGCCTGACGTACGGGGGGGGGGGGGGGGGGGGGGGGGGGGGGGTTGCTGCTTATTTTCACAGAGAGCTTGAACACTCTCCTGTGTTTTCCATGACTCACACCTCGGCGCGAGCAGCAGAAGCTTCCAGAGGGCTGCTAACGACAGGATATATCATATATGGATTATGCTGACATTATTCATGCAGGTGTATTATGTCTTCCGTATGGTCTCTAGGTGGGCTGTTCCCCTTTTCTGCAGCCAGACCTGACCCCTTTCCCAATATGCCACCCGCACAGGCACACATTAAATCCACTTTTTCCTCCAAAATGACACACGGATGAGGAAAATCTCATTTCAAGCCTGCTTGCAGGCACCGAGAGAGAAAAAAAACTGCGTCGGCACTACCGCTCAGTTTTATTCGTCCTGCGCTGTGTGCCTGCAACTGCATCCGCTCCGGAGGCAGGAGCCGCCACATGTGGTTCTACTCAACCTGTCTTGGTCTGGGAACCTCCAGGGCTTGGAGCAGGGCAGGACGTGGTGGAGGATGATGAGGAGGAAGAGGAGGAGGAGCCGCTCTCCCAGCTAGCCCTGGTTCTACCCGGGGCCCCTTTTAGATACACACGATAACTAGCCACCCCAGGCCTGCCCTGCACAGCCCTGCCTGAACACTGTAATCCCACGGCACGGCGCTACGTTCAATGTACCAGGGCTCTTCACTAACATGGTGGACACATGTAGCGGAGGGGGATGCCAACACAATGAAATCATAATGCAGGAGGCTGAGGAGGAGGGGGTTGGGAGCACTGGAGGTAAAAGGGGAGGGGACCAGGGGGGCTGGTTGGGTTGGCAGCTTGCCACAGACTTGTCATGGAGAGAGCCACCCGCACGGCCGGGGAGTCCAGCAGGGAGGTAGGAGGCCTGTGGGCAGAGTGCATTACCTGGCAGTGGAAGACGTACTCGGGCGTGGTCTTCTTGTACTTCATGTTCCACACCAGGGCCACGCCGTCCGGCTCATGGGGCGCTTCCTCGTTGTTGTTGTATGAGGCAACCAGCAGCTCAGGATACTGGTGACAGACAAATCAGCCCAAATGAATGTGAGGAGGAAGCAGACAAGGCCCCCAGGCCTGGCTCCGTGTGAACAAGCCTGGCCGGCCCCTCTGTGGTGTCGCTCAGATGCTTGGCAGAATGACTAACCACCCCTACATTCAACACAGCCGGGAAACAGTTGTTGTTTTTTTGTCTTACTAATACCAATGAGTTAGTCATTTTTTAGCTAGTTCTCTCGCACTGTGTAATGTTTCTGGAGTTGACTGGGCTGACTGAGCTACAGCGATAAGCTTGGATAAAGCACATTGTAGGGGGAAAAATAGGAACCCTATCGGCACATACAAAGATATAGCTGGAGAAATCCTGCTCTCAAACACTTACCAGATGTAAACAAAACATTAACCACTGCTGTTTCTAATATTGTATGAACTGAAGTTTACAGTTTGTGATTGCACTACTGCACTGCACAAGGGGAGTGGGCATTGCTCTCAGCAAGCACAGTTGTGAACAATGAGTCGGCGTTCAATCAATGTCAAAAGCCATTGTGGAAAAAAAGAGTCAAATGAAGAGACGCAAGGGGAAACAAATCATTATGGCCTCCAACTAAGTGACAATTTGTGGGTGACATAAGTTTCAGCTCCTGGGGGGATTTGCGGGGAAAAGTAAATTATGTACAATTCAAGCTGGGCAATCATAAAGAATTACAGCAATGGCAGAGTTATTTAAACGGGCTATTAACACAAGGTACGCTTAAATAAACATTTACAAAACATTCATTATATTGTAACACACACAGCAACATGGGCTAAATAAACGAAGGAGCCGGTGAGCGGGTAAAGCAATCCTTTTGGTATGGGTGTACTGTCCTTTCATGTGTTTCCCTCTAAGATGTCGACACAGCAGTCGTTTACCTGCTGGGACCAGTCCAGACACGTGACCACGCGATGTTTGGACCAGCGCTCATCCACAAACTGTCTGTTGAGAGACAGCTTCGCCCCAGCCTGGATCTCACTGACACGGAAAATAAACAACGTCAAACGAGTCAGAACCAGCTCTCAAAAGTACCGATTAAAAAACAACAACACATCGTGTGTCAATTACCCCTCCTTCTCCTCCAGGTCGCGGCCACTGTAGTCAAAGAAGACGTCAACATGCTCTGACAGGGCGCGTTCTATGATGCGTGTGCTGTGGTCAAAGAAGGTCACAAACTCCTCCGAATGCAGGATCTGAAGCTTCTCCTCCTCCGTCAGCTCATGTGGAGGAACTACAAGGACAAACCGACAATATATAAAATGAAAAAAGGGCGCCATGCCTGATTTCTAAGCAGAAATCCTACTATTCGTATATAAAAACTATAATAACCAGGAACACACAACAAATCTTAAAATGTAAATCCTCAGAAGTGTGAACACATTCATCTGGTGTTGTGATGATGGCTCACCTTCCTCCTCCTCTTTCTGGTCTGCTTTCTCAGTTAGGGTCTCCACCTCCGGCTGTGGGGCCGCAATTTCCTCCTCCTCTTCCTCTGTAATAAAAAATAGAACATCCGACAACATAGCAAAGAATCAAAGCTGGGAAAACAACGTGTGTTTCTTTGGAAAAATTCGAATATGATATATATTATTCCAATAATTATTTGGCGATATAAAACAAAATGTATGTAAGATTATCAAACATCGAAATTCTAAACGTGAAACAAGATTTCCGTCGGATTCAGTTAACAAGACGCCATTCCACTCAGCATGCAGGTCTTTATCGGGTGAGCGGTTTATTCATCAAGAAAACTATAGTCACTCTTTTCTTCCTCAAAAAGGCGATGTGAATCCCCAACAGCAGGCAGGCAGCCCGGCTATTGGAATGGACCCATTCTGTGTGTCTGTCTATCATTTGTTTGGCTTGCCAACACAATGTCACCTTAAAGGGAGGACCTGCGCTTCTATAGCAGTGAAGCTTGTCGTTTGTGCTGAGGGAGACGGCGCGCCGTGGGGGTCTGTGCCGTGGAAGGGACCCCCCTCCGCCTCAGCTTGCTTAATGAGCCCCTGCCATTCAACAGGCAGTGGGATTGTCAGTGTAGCCATCTCCTAGGTGTCCCAGGAACAAGTTGCCCCCTTCCAGGCCAGGGGGCAGCGGGGTAAAGGGCGCCGCGCAGCTGCCTAGACCCCGTCCCATTGGCTGGGGCAGTTGACGGCATGCCGCACAGGCAGATGGTGCTGCAGGGATTGTCTAGCTCTCCACAGAGGTGGCATGAGGATGGCACAGAGGTTTTCCGCCTGGCCGCTCCTACACAAGCCTCCCTCCCTGCACGGCAAGCCTGAGCAATTACCCTGCCGGCGGGGGGTCCCTACGGCTGCTATTCAACCACAGAGAATGTACAACAAAATACAGCTTGTAGGCCTGACCAGCTGGCGAACCACACAGAGACTCCCACTAGACATATTTGTCTTCTCAAACAAACATCTCCCCACGCACGCCGTCACTGTATTAGCAATCTGAACACACAGATTCATGGATGTGAGACGAGTGCGCGTGTGGTTCCGCTGGAGTCTATACTTTGGCATAGGTTCTGTTGAGTTCTGTCCTGTTCAATTCATCTGTGGACACATTACCATTCTCTGCCCACTGCGATAATCTAAATGATAATGTCATCTGCCACTTTGTCCATGTAGACATCTCTTGTTTTTTTTTTTTCTCCACGAAGGATAGGAGGAAGATATCTGGTGTTCTGATGAGTTTACAGAACTGGATTGATGACACAAGCCATTTCAATGTGTGGCCGTATTCAGGAAACCAAAAGGAGAAGGTTAAAATCTTTCCTTTCAAGGGCCTCAATCAGGCTTAAAGGAAAACAGTAATCACTGTCTTTCAGCTGGGCCCAGCCGCGCTCGTCAACCCTTTCCCCGGCGAGGCAGCCAGAGCAATCAACCTGCCAGGCATTAGGAGCGGATAGACAATCTGAAAATAAAGGGTATAATGCACCTGCCAGCCAAAATGGCCATTTGGAGAAAAGCTAGTGATCCTGTTGACCCTGCTGGGGGATGGGGGGGAACCTTCCGGGTGGGTGTGTGTGTGTGGATTGGGGGTGGGGGTGGGGGGGACTGGGGGCTTACGGGGAGAGAAACATTTAACAGAATTCACCCGGATCACCGATGTCCTGCACACTGACACCTCCCCTCAAAGCAGGCCCAATTATGGCTTTTGTACCACTTAAGGAATAAAAGCTTTTTGGGGGGAGTGGAGCCAGTGGAAGAGGGAGCGCTGTAATCACAGGTCTTTGTCAATGGACAATATATTAATGCATACATCAATATATTATCACTGCATGGGTCCAGTGTTGTTTGAGGAGAAAACTAATGACCTTTACTCCCTGCTGCAGGTGCATTTGCATCTGCCAGGAGGGCCAGAACCGAACGGACAACAAACATCTACACTCTCATGTCTCTCAGACTGCACTGTTTGAGGTTCTAGCAGCAGTATTATGCCAGATGGATGTCATGTACAGGCTAATCAGGAATACACCTGTGCATCAAATATTTAGTTTGCTTTCAATTCTAGAATTGCACCTATATCCAATGTTACATTTTATTCTCAGTACAAAATGTTATCAAATGCATCAAAGAGTATTGCTATGATCTTAAAAAGTAGCTAGTCTGACAAGTAGGCTGAAGAAGATCCAGACATTTGTGAAATGAAAGACAGGCCATTGTGAATGTACACACCTCAAAACACTGAGTGTGAATACGTCACCAACTACCTACCTATCTACCTACTTACAGATACAATATGTCTATGTCAGCTACGCCAACTGTTGAACAAAGTAAAAAAGAGAAAGTATAGTATATATTATCTCATTCTAAGAGATCGTATCAACGGCCAGCTTTCAAAAATAGGAATTAAAGACAATCCAAAAATTAAACAATAGCCGTTTAATCAAGTGCCAAATCTATATTATAGATAACCATGTTAAGAGAATAGCACTTCAAACAAGGAGGCCATCGAGGTCCTTTTGTGATTAAAAGTTTTGACCTTCGCCTGAATACAGAGTGATTAAAACAATCAAATTTAATTAAATTTCAAATTTACTCAAATGCCTCACACTTACAGCCTTTTTACAGGCAGCACCAGACAGGCCCCTCAATGATATTTCCCCCATATCTTTCCTCCATAATTACAACCTCTTGTTAAGGAGCACTTACTGGCGCTGAGTAATGTCTACTGGTGCAGTCGGAATATGTTAATGTTCCATATTAGGCTATCGGCACATTGCAGGGTCGATGCACAGCATTTCCTCCCACAATCCAAATGTGGAATAACCCACCTTCCTCAAATAAACAACCTGTTTTGCATTTCAATACAGCCGAGCTGTGTCTATTTTTCACTCTGTCAATATGGAAATAAGGATTCAATTATCGTACCTGCTCATTACCTAATCATTACATTGGACACAATTTTTTTTTCTCGGCACAAGCGGTTGGAGGGGCAAAAACTCCATTCCTAACCAATGACAAATCATCAATCAATCAATAACCAGATCCATAGTGCTACGGTGCTCCTTTAAAAGAACCTATGTGTAAAGCGTCAGAGCAGTTGTAACATCTCTCATCCACCTCTCCCGCCTCCCCTAGTGTGAGGCATGGCACGGCGGCAGCTCCCTCTCATGCCACCGCCCGCTGACCTTGAGAGTGCTGCGCCGTCGCCTCCCCTTGACAACATGATGAATCGCTCAATCAGAGCTCGGGGTCTGACGCCACCCCGACACATCAAATATGCGCAGAAGGGTGCGAGCAACCAAGCAGGCAGCCGAAGGGGGATGCCGCCTCGCCGAGTGCCAGGAGTGATGGCGTGAAAACGTACAATGTCACTGAGTGTGTTTTGTTATGTGCCTGTGCGGTGAAGGGGAGAAGACAGGGAAGCGAGGGAGTTGATGAAATGATTACAGACTGGCAGGGAGCGAAGGGGGGGCTCTACTGTTGAACAGCCTGCAGAAACCATCCTTGTTTAACACAGTTTTCCAGGGCCACCAGGTGGAGAGGCCATGGGCTTCCTTCCACACAACATCTACGTCCTCCATTGGCTCCTTTGCTGCTTCTCGCTCTTTAAAGAATCCCAACAAGTTAGTTCACTCCCATCGCTGGTCCTCTCGTCTCCTTCGAACACAGATGCCTAATGTCATCTGGCATGGGCGAATCTGAAACAGACCTGGTCTCTTTGCAAGGTCCACTATAAAGAATCCAGTTTTGAAATAAAAAACACCAGCACATGACTAGCTAGTGTAATCAGCTTTACTGGCTCCCTATAAATAGAGACAACGGCAGCTGCAGCTGACTGTCTTAAGTATCACACACGTCAAGAAATGTAAAGAATCAAGCGAGGTTTTAGCCCCAAACAACCCCCTCCCCCCCCCCCCCCCCCCCCCCCAAAAAACAGGCTTCCAATTGCAGACGGTTGCATTATTATAGGTAGAATACCTCACCAAAATAAAAAAATGTGTAGTAGCCTAGTAGCAAGACCAGGAAAACCTCCCCACACTACCACATGAAAGCCCATGTCCAGCAATTATATACATATTGACATACTTCATTCACATGCATTTGCTGGGTGTAATCACAAAATACTTACAATCTTGCCAAATCTCTATTCTTTTCCCGTAGGCTGCCATCATGTTGCACATTAATTGTAGCTTGACCATATTGGTTCTGAGTGGGATTGGGGTTCAGAGCAGGGGGTTGTTAGTGTAAATGTAATCTCTTCTTTGACTTCTTATGTTGCGCTGGTCCCCTGCAATTTCCCCCGACTTTCATCTCTTTGCTCGCTAAGGCCATATCTTTTCCACTTGTTCACTTTCTGCACCCACTCATGTGTGCGCGTGCGCGTGCACGTGCACACACACACACACACACACACACACACAGACACACAGACACACAGACACACACAGTATTTTAAAGCTAGCTGTGTCAGGGTGGTCATGCTTCTCACCTTCTTTCTGCTGGGTCAGCACAGGTGTCTGAGTCTCCTTGGTGTACGACACAGTCTCCCGGGGGGGAAAGTCCACATGAGTGATCTTGGCCATTCCCAGCTTAAGAGGCCCACGTCTAAAGGCACAAGCAGTAACTCACATCTTGCACACATACCAGGACTCCTAGTAGGCATCCTCAACACATCCTATAAAACTATAACAAACATATTGCACCTACTCCCCCTCAAATTTGAAAGAATGGGGTTTTCCAGTGTAAGCACTACATTTTAAATGAATACATTTAATTTGCTTCAGTGGAAATAAATATATAGTTGAACCTAACTTATGGACAACTTTTGAAATGAGAACTATCTGGCATATAAAATGGGCACATGTGACTATAACTTTCTACAATGCAAGGAATCTTAAAGTAAGTTGGTATATGTGATGTTAAATTATAGCTGAATTGCTGTGTATGCCGTAGATGATGTTAAGAACAGTCTTAAATGCCTAATTAATATTCCCAAATAGTTTGTATTTCATATGGACGTCTACTTCAGAGGCTTAAAAAGGCTTAATAAAATCTACATTTCCTCTGGGGCTGAAATAAACTGTAGGGTTAACTGTAAATTAAAGATATGACACACGCATGATTGTTTTTTAAGCATGTTTGAATTTGATTCAGCACAAAAAAAATAGCTGAAGGCAGGGATAGTGGTGAAACATCAAGAGAATATTAGACAAGTGTTCAGTACCCCAGCTCAGAGTCAGAGTGAAGTTGTAGAGTGGACGGGTCAGAGTCCCAGTGCAGAGTCCTGGTTAGTGTCACAGCAACGAGGCGGCGTTAGTGAGAGAAAGCAGGCAGACACCCAGAAAGGGAAACACGTTAGAATTGAGGTATGCCACATGCTGTTTGAACTGCAAGCAAATACAAATGTTCTTCTTTCTCAATATCAGGAGAGATCGCAGTAAGGACAAGGAAATATACAGTGCCATTTCAGCATAAGACATGGTAACAGCTTGGGGAAACCATGGGATCAAGAACATTGGGCATTTTACATGCAGAGCCATGGACACACAGGTCCTCTGAAAGGGAACCGTACAGGACAAGGGGCTGCAGGGCTGACCCAGCTTGGATCATATCAAACCAGGGAACCTGAATAATGTATGGAGTGATTGAAGGAATGGAGAGACAGAAAGAGACAACAAGAGAAAAAAGACAAGACGAGAGTGTGAGGGAGGAGAAAAAGGAAAATAGAAAAGATTGGACGGCAAGAAAGAAAAAATGAATGAGAACAGAGAGAAAGATAGGGGTAGACCGTCAGAGAGCAAGAAAGACCCTTGGGGGGAAAACATGACCTCCATGTGTGTAGGAAGTGGCCAGGCTGCTAAGGGAAATGAGTCAACACGTAGGGCCCAGGGCTGGAGGAAGAGAGCTCCATGGGCTTGGTGGGACTGGGGGAGCTAGGGTTTCAGCCAAGGGACGGCGCTCTAATTAGGGGTTAAGAAGTCCCCCAGGCATCGCAGAGGCCTGGCGTTTTATTGTTCATTTAGGGCTCCACCAATTCAACTGCACACAAACTAAACAAACATGAACACCCTCAGCATAAGCTGACCATCCTTTACTGTAATGAAATACATCTTTATGCCAAACATTTTCAAAGATTATGATGGCAGTGTTTTGCACCAGTACAGTATATTATTATTAAAATAGGAGAGCATTAATATTTAGCTCAATAAAGTTTTTTTTATGTAAAGGTGGTGTGATACATACTTTATCATATGGCACAGTATGTGTGCTTAATATCATATGCTTGGGTGAGACAAATAATGTCTTTATAGAGAAGATACATTTAACAGGCCAGAAAAAAATAGGCCTAAGCCTCCAAAAATACATACAAAAACATTTGCTTTTGGAGGATAGTCTCTCTAATTCAGACTGCAACTAAAAGCCTGAGCACCCCACCACAATTACAGGAACACGGCACAGTGCTTAGGGAGGACAAAGGCACTGGGTTTGGAAAAAGGAAAGCATTTAGTCATTAAAACATTATAGAGAGAGGTGTATGTACCTGGGTCCCACTGCGCCATCGCCAGAGTCTTGGCTCCCTGCCTCGCTTGGCGTACCCACCGATTTGGAGGTTGGAGACATTGGAGGAGGGACTAGATAGTGAAACAGACAGGTATCCTCTGTTACTATGTGTAGAGTCTGGACTGATCACAATGGTGCAGAAATGCGAGTGTCAGGAGTGGTGTTTTTTTATTTGTTTTAAAAAAGAGGAGCGACAAAAGAAGAGAGGTATACAGGCAGCCAGAAGAAGGAAAAGAGAAAGAGAAAATTGTATTAGTTGCAAGCCAAAGGTACAACAAATTTCTACTGTTGTCATGATATATCAGAACAGGAATCTATCTAATAAAATGTATCAAATCAAAGCATTTTTACACCAATTATTTGGTATCAGGTACTGTGAACCACTGTAATCGATTTGAAAAGTACCGCCACAGAAACTTTTAGAACCATGTATTTAATTAAAAAAAATTATAAAAGCAAGAATAATATGTTGATGAAATAAACTGCAGAAAAATTTGAATATTTCATAAATAAGTTCCAATTAATATATGCATTTTATACATATCTGCAGAACCAAGCCTACAGTTAGCTGGTTGCCAGACTTTGTATCCACTTTGTATCTATCATGGAACACTTCTGCCCCCTTCTGTTAAACTGATGACATTGTTCAATATGACAGAATTTATAAGGGTTAAAGTCCATGCACATTATAAAATATGGTTGATATATTATGGCTTATAATCCATATACTGACAATATAATTGTATAGTAATGGGCTATTTTTCAAATAGTATTCTTACCCACGGAGACATCTGGGGTTATGCCCATGCTTTGTAAAAGGGCATCAGCCTCTCGTCTCTTTTTCTCCAAGTCAGAGTCATCTTGGAGTGGTGCAACATCTTTTTTCTGGTCAGCCTGGAAAACATAGTAGGCAGAGGGGATATACTTTTAAAGGAGAAAAATAAGCTATCATTACATGTTTCAGTCTATAAAAGATAGAAAGATCCACAGCGTTTACAAGTCTCCACTGTTTGTATCAAGAAAATTGTTTTGTTTATTCAGTCTTTCTGTATTGAAAGTATTTTCAAACATATCCATATATAACCTGTTTATCAAAGTAATGAGCAAGGTAAGTAATAATGTATCTGTATTTTACTTGCCTTCAAAACCTGCATTAATTTAAAAAAAAAATACAAGACACGTATATGTACTTTCTGACTATGAACATTTTACCTCTTTTTTCTTGCGCTCTTCCTCCTTTCTTTTTTTCTCCTCTCTGATCTGGGCAAGTCGTTGCTTTTTCCTCTCAAGTTCTGCTTTTAGCTCACTTTTGTCTGACATGATGCCAAAGCTGAGGACCACATAAAAAATACACACAAACTAAAGTTGTATCACAATACTAAATCCAGGCAGTGGCTTTTAGATAACTGCAAGCATTATGAAAGCCACCCTTGCATATATTGCAAAGCTGCATTGACTGTCCATCAATCAGCTCTCAAAACAACACATTTATGCACAAAACGGATGTTCTCTGTTGCACACAATGGTTGAGCTGTATAAAACGTGCACCGTTAATTTACAATACGAGGGCTTCGATTATGTCATGCTAAATTGACAGAATTGTGCATTTTCCAGGTACTTGCACTGCAGATGTTACTTAGCTAGCTAGTGTTATCGATAAGTTCGCAAACTAGTCACTTGCCAGCTAGCAAACTGCTGGTTAATCGCCGGGTTATTTAAACATGCTAACCAGAAAATAAATTACTTATAAATATGTGTTTCGTAGACAACCACCAGGTAACTTCTTACAAATCTGTTTAGTTCTCTGTACGTTTTTAGCAAAATCCCACTACATGATTTAGCAACAAAAGGATGCCCCACCCTGGCAGCGGCAGCTACAATGAAACGACAACAAATAGTGCGTTAGCCGTTGGCTAGCTGGCTACTGAAATAGCTTAAAGCTATGATTGGCACATGCTGCTGCAGCAACCCTAACCTAAATATACATTCAAAGAGCAAGCAACGTTATACATTTGTTCTGATCATGGTGTAAACTTCCAAACATAACCGACAGGTAAATCATTTTTAACTGAAGTTCCTTCGATGACAAACCTGGATTTCTCCTAGACGAATCCTTCCTTTTGCGACGCGGAACTACGGCTGCTGATAAGCGACATTTGGTAAAGAGCTGCAATTCACTCGGCTTGCTTGTTGCTACAGCGGCCAGCAGGAGGCCCTCCATCCTAACGGATTGTGTCATACCCGGGACTAAACAGATTTTTTTTTTGTCTGTCTACAGTAACCATGTCATGTCATGTTAAATTGGACAATTTTAGACACTCAAAAGAAATATACTCCATAATTCAGTATATTTATTTACTTATTCAACATCAAAATCAATCTCATGATAGAAAAATAAAGCAAAGACTTGATATTTCAATCACATCACAAGACACTACAGTGTGATTTCTTAGAAGTTATATTAATAGGTAACTCTATGTCTCCATCAATGCATGCACATTGCTGTATTCGCTTAGTGCCATGAATAACTATTACACATAGATGATCCCTTCAGAAATATTCCAGTTTAGCTTCTTATTTTTAAAGCACTTTGTGTATAGGCTAGGCTGTTGGTATAATGTTGTTACACATTTTTTATAAATGTAAAACAAAGAATAAACCTTCATTACACACATCTCTTTACTTACAGCGTATAAAAGCTTTTTAGTAGGCAACTTAGCAGCAAAACAGCAAAAAAGTGTACAAAGGCCAATAACAATAAGGCACAATTTGTTGATATTTTGAAAATGCGTTTAGAAAAATAGGTAACTGCTTGGATTATTTGCTTCAGAACCAGACCTACCGTAACCTGTGGACGATTATTAAAGCATTTGACAGACAGACAGCTTTAGCAGCTGGTAGTGACCTTAAGGACATTACCCTAGTTCTCCGTTTTCCCCCTTCTCCTGGCATCACCACTAGTCTCGGGGTCAATCCGCTCAGACGTTTGAGACAAAGCTGTACCCACTTTGGTGTCAGTTGCTCCTTCGTTGACATGCTGCGAGAGCAGGATCTGCTCACTAGGGCGTTTCCATGAGGTTCGAGTGGCAATCCAAAGGATGATTGCTCCAAAAACCACTATGAGGACTCCCAGCACATTCACAAAAGTGGCCTCTGGGGGCGAATCCTTGTATTTTGGATCTTTCCTATAGGAGAGAAGGGGAAGATTTGATCATTTAATGTTTGTTGGAGAACTATAGATTGTTTCATTCATTTGAATATATTTCCAATTTTCTCTGAGAGATACTTACAGGCCAAAAATGAGTTTCTCTGTTATGCCCATTAGTGCGGTGGCTATAACACTGGTAAAGATGAAGAGGCCACTGTAGGTATGGAGGGGCATAAATGCTGCTCTCCAGGATACAGGGCTGAGGGGTATCAGGTATACACACACACCTAGAACAAGCTGCTCATTCACAGAACAGGGGGCAATCAGATTACCTTCTTAGGTAATCATGGTTCATGTATTCTAGCAGCTACACAGCGCTATCTACCTATCTTAAAAGTTATTTTGATGTTTGCAATTAATTAGTATATTCATGACACATTTTGTTAACCTTATCAAATTAAATGTAGTGGTAAGCTAAAGACAATTCAATGTGTCATGCATCAAACACAGCCTCCACATTTTAATATTTAGGCCTACCTGTAGACAGTATAGTATGACAGCTACCAGCCCCACCCAGCTGTGCAGGCTGTACATGTTAGGGATGTTTGCAGCATTGTGGAAGTCAAATACGGCCACAAGGGATATTACAGCTAGGATGAATGCCAAGACGTTCAACCCGGCATGAATGAACTTCATCATTAGCTTGCTGCACTTCCAGGTCCATGGCAATCTGTACACTATAATGGCTGGCAGACAACATTCAGTGTTAGGTAATTTATACTCAATAAACGTGGATAAAATTAGTTTATGGTCATATTTTCAAGCACGACTATTCTTTTCTTTATTTAACTTGAGTTTACGTTTCCAAATCCATCACACAATACTGAAAGTTGTGAAGGCAAATGCAAATTATGAGTCAAGTGCTACTTCAAGAGCAATAAAAAATGCTTGGAATGTTGAGTGAACTGGAGTTGATTTTACACCACGGCACTATGGTCACCAAGCGCAAAAGCGTAAAACTGCATACAAATATTTGCTTTCACTCAAATTAAGACATAACGTATGCCTGTTCAAATGGAAAAAATGCCATTACATTTTAGGTCAAATTTTGCAGAAAGTATGATTTACTTAGATGCTCCATTGTTTACATCTCCCAAAGAGTCGTAACTGCTTTTTCAATCTTATGAGTAATAGAATCCAAACGCAGATAACCTACAAAACAGCAAAGCGTTTTCATTTATCTGAAAGTGTTTGTCGATATTAATTAATCTGCGATCTACGTATAAATTCGCAGGTACAGAGCCCATGCAGCTCGGTCATTTTTGGACATCGAACTTTTAAAAATACTATGTAAAAAAAAAATTCTCACCGATACCCTGCAGAAAAATAAATCCTGTCACGATTAAAACTGGGTGCCAGTTGAATTCTGCCGGTCCTCCATCCCAAGCCAAACCTTCTTTGAAATACAGCACCCATCTTATTACAAATATAATAGAAATAAAACCAACGGATACAGCCAAGACTAGGGAAAACACGAACTGCTTGAAATTATCCATCGCCATATCCGACGCAACAAGCCTCCAGTTTACCGAAGGAAGTGACTCGCGGTCAGGGAATTTAAAGGCGTTATTCGGTGAGGTGGGTTATGGCATAACCAAATCTGAAAAGGGGAAGTCAACACCCATGCTGTTGTGCAACTGCTGACATCGTTACAAAATATTGTGTGAACCAAAAAAATATATAACATAATTCAAGATATCAAGCAAACTACGGTTACGAAATACAACATGAAGCACGGGAAGCTTTCGTCATGCCTTTTACTCGAGCCATGAAGTGTACAGAATCAACACAAAAAAGTATTTAGATGGTCTTGTAACATCTAACTAAACACTATGATCCATAAAACTGCGGATAGGGTATACAAAATGATTTTTTTTTTGCAAAAAAGTTGTATAACTCAAGTAAGTTTCAGGTGCAGTGTTTCTTTTGCAGTGTTTCTCTTGCCTTTGCTTTAAGTTTGTAGACGTGGCAGCAAAATGTATTGTTCTTCATTTGTTTAATGTGTATAAGTGTATCTTTGTCGAAGAACAATTCATGCTTGTATGTCTGAAACAAGAAATTAAACAGAGTTAAATTCAAAGTGCTTCTCTTTGACAAAATAGTTTCTTGTACTTTTACACATGAATTAATGTCGAGTAGACCATGTTGCAAGTTTATAGAATCTACAAACTATCTGTGGCGATAACACCAAGTGCAGGCAATCGCACCTCATCCCAAGGTTCTTCAAGAGGAACCACCTTCAGTAACAGTCCTGTCTTGTTATCATGAAGTCTAACATGGGCTTTTCCTTCCTCTGTCTCTGCACTGCGGGTTACCACTACTGCCAGAAGATCCAGTTCATCCTCAAATTCCACCATGCGAAAGGTCTGTGGGGTCAGTTGTAAGAATATTGAGGCACCATAGCATAATAATGTGTTTAACATCTCAATGAAATTAAGTTCCAAGCAGTGCCATGAGCAAAATTGTGTTTAGGTTATTCTAGCTTTTCTGAGGCCACAAAAATCTATATTTAAAAAGAGCTTTGTTCATCTTCAGAAAGGTAATCCTTGGGACAGCTACCTCTTGTTCTGGGTCATCATCCAGCTGTTGAAATCTTCTCTTGACTCTACGGCCTGATGAAGTGACACTGATTTCGGAAACAGCCTGCAGAAAGGGGCGCAAAAGAGAGAAAAGAGAATTAATCCACAGAAAATGTGGATGCAATTGAAATCGCAATTGTAAATTAATTAACTAACCATGCTATTTAATGTTATTTGGATTTTTATTTACACTTACCTAACATTTACAGCGACGTCCTTAGTTAAAATTAATATGGATGGCCGGATAATATATTATGAACAAAGTTGTCTTTCAACTGATTGCCTTGGTTTCCTTTGCATTTGCTTAAAAGTATGCATGCTTACAGGAGATACTTTAATCTAAATAAATTCACTTACATTGTCTCGACAAGCAGTGAGGGCGAAATCTTCAACTACCTTCGATGGTAATCCACCCTCCAACTCGCTCAGTATTTTCAACACACTTGAGTCAACAGAAATTCAGAAAATTACAATGAAAATATTTTAATGTCAGCGATGATCTGAAAAATCTGCAGAGCTTACTTACTTTATGGTGCTAGGTCCACAATGAATGATTCTTCCCGAGTCATCTGGATGGAAGTAGATCCAGTCAGATTCAAGAGAACTGCACCTCATGTCTTGTATCCCATTTGCTGCCTAATGTCAATATGCAGTAAAAAATTAAAAACATTACAAAATTAAAAAAAACTTTACAGATAATTTCATACATTCCCCTTTCTAGTATGTTTCATATAAATTATCGCAGTCTTTCTTATTAAATATTCCTATTAGCATCATTAAGAACACATTATTTTGATAGAATTACTAAACCGGTACAAAGACATTTCATGCTGCAAAAGCTGTGCTGTAAAACTATACCCCTAGCGCTACTGGAGAGTAAAAACCCTACTAGTGGGAATTATTACTTATGGTGCACCATCTTTTGCAACATACCTGTATCTTGAGGTAAAGCCACACGTCCATTTGTTTACAAGAAAATGATGTCTTATCAAAACTTCAAAAACACCAGTGAAAAAAGGCTCTAACCCACCTAAAAGTGGATACTCAAAAAAAATTGTCACAACGCAAGCAAAACATTATAGAAAAGATTCTACCAGAGTGCTGTCCCTTAGCGAGCAAATGTGATGAGTTCCCTGGTGCTTCTTATGAGGTGGAGTGTAAATGAAGTGCCATGGGTGGCCTCCAATCTGCATTGCATTATCAAAGGATAACACCTCAAAAAGCACTGGGGGGCAATCTGTGGTATAAAGGTGGAGAAAATGTCTGATCAACAGAGGGCTTTTGCAGATTCACAGAAAAAAAGTCTTTCAAACTGACATACAGTTAAGGCCATATATTTAGAAACACCAAGGCTAAAGACATTCAAACTTAGTTTTTAGTAACTCCACATATTTCATTATGTTAGGCAATATCAACAACTAAACAACTTAAGGAAATCGGGATCTGCGGCAAAGAATTGCGCCAAACTATGAAAGCTGTATCGGATATAGCAGGAAAAAGTAGCCAGGGGCTGGGGCTAAAAAGGAAGGATCCAATATGGGCACAAAAGTAAAGAACGTCACGTCAAAATAAAGAGAGAGAGAGAGAGAGAGAGAGAAAAAAGGTGATTTAATCTCAGGGCTAAGGCATAAAGGTAAGCTTTCCTGCTGAGCATGATTTTACCAAGCGTTCAGGAATGGAGTAGGGAAAGTTTTCTTTTCAGGTGACGTAAGTATCCCTGCAGAGCGGGCTCAAGTGCCTGCAGGGTCAGGGATAAAGCAGGGATATCACACAGCTTAATAAATAGTTTTTGTTAGTATATTTTTTATCTGGCAGTGCTGAGAGCAGATATAGAGGGGGGTAGCTTTGAGACGTCAATGCTCACCGTTAAGCCTTCTGGAGGTGTCGTGGGCTCAAATTAACAAAACATCCAAGATGGAAGGTGCACACTTAAATAAACCACAATGACATATTTGCTCTCAACTCAAATCCTTTCAATATATTCGTTTTTAGAGTGCTTAACGTGGTTTTAAGGCATAATGGGTATTATAACACCATATCCTCTGTATTATGAAAGGTCAAAAGGGCATCTACTTAATTTCCATAAGAGTTTGTTTCAAAATAATAGCAAAGACAGACATTTATTCTAGATTTTACTTACCAGAACAAATGTCCAAGGGTCAAAGGTTTAAATACACCTAGTTTTTGGGGGGATCAATTTGTATTGATTTGAAATACACCACTGTATTTAACTGTTTTCTTGAATTGTATGGAAGATTCCAGAAATTGATGGAATTACTTTTTTTCTGGAAGCTCCTCATAGGCCAATTGTCATTATTAGAAGCTGATTCAGAGTGCACCTGTGTTTTAATGGGCAGTGCACCCGTTATTTAAGGGCCAACTGACTTAGAGTCAGTACCTTTTTGCAATGAATCCCCATTTGAAAATCAAATCAAAGCAACATCAACACATCATCGAAAATACTTGTTGACCTCCA
This sequence comes from Aplochiton taeniatus, assembly GCA_017639675.1. Lineage (NCBI taxonomy): Eukaryota > Metazoa > Chordata > Actinopteri > Galaxiiformes > Galaxiidae > Aplochiton > Aplochiton taeniatus. Next base: position 44,764,929 of record CM030172.1, read on the forward strand.
CAAGTCTGCTCCCTCCGAGCAGAGCAATTTCCAAACGACAAGGTCTGTGCAAAACATTGTAGGCAGGTATAAAAACCTTGGGACTACACAGACACTGAATTGTTCAGGAAAAAGGCGAATCTCCCAGGGCTGAATGAACCTTGGTCCGAAAGGTTCAACTGAACCCAAAGACAACCACAAAGGAGCTGGTGAAGGATTTAGTGGCACAAGGTACCAATCTATCTAAATCCACTAAAATAGAGCCCTACATCGCGAAGGCCTGAAAGGCTGTCATGCACGGAAGAAGCCCCTACACCAAGACAGGCATAGAAAAGCAAGAATGGAGTTTGCTGATGATCAAAAGAGGGAGGCTTTCCACCCAAATAACACCATCCCAATTGGGGTGGCAGCATTACGCTGTTTTCTTTTTTTTTTGCCATAAATGGGACTGGTCCACTCCAGAAAAAAAAGATGGCATCATGAGGAACCACTTATCTACTAATATGAAACATCGAGACATCACCTGGAAATCTGAAACTTGGTTGTAATTGGGTCTTCCAGCAGGTCAGCGATCCTAAGCATACGGCCAAATATGTGCCAAAATTGCTCAAAGACAACATAGTGAAAGTATTTGAGTGGCCATCACAAAGCCCTGACTTGTATCATATCACGAATTTGAACTGAGCTGTAAATGGCGTGTACGAGTTTGGAGGCTCAAAAACCTGAATGAGTTACACCAATTCTGTCAGGAGGAATGGGCCAAAATCCATTCAAAGTATTGTGAGATGCTTATGGAAGGCTGCCCTAAGTGTCTGATTGAAGTGAAGCAATTAATAGGTGTACTTAAACCTTGGATCCACTGCAAATCTGTTCTGGTACACAAAAAGCTGTAATATATTTCTAGCTTGGCTATTATTTTGAAATGATATGGAAATAAAGTAGACCCTATTGACCTAACACAAGAAATATCTGGGAACATGAAATTCGTGGAGTTGCCAGTAACTGAGTTTAAATGTCTTTAGCCTAGGTGTGTTTAAACCTATGGCCTCAACTGTATAGGCTTACATTACAAGATTAATGATACACTTACCCTTAATGTGAACATTTATTGGAATTCCCATAGGAGCCTCTCCTACAGTTTTGCTCCTATCTGAAGGACACTGAGCTCCAAGTACCAATGTCTGTGTCATGTACTGGGGTGGAAGGGATCGGTTAAATATGATCCTCTTTGTGCAAGAAGAAATAAATATGAAAATAAAAAAGATGTGTACCTTATTGATGATGTGCTCAAAGCTATAAAGCTTCACAGACTTGGTACTATGAGAGACAGCCAGGACACCCTGAGATATAACAACATCGGTGACAGTGGCCCCAAAAACCTGAAACAATCAGAATGACATGATTAATCGTTCTACAACTACCACATTACATATTATGCCTGGATAGGATATTTTTATGAAAGAGTTGTTGAAAATGCTGTTCTGTATACAGTTTTTTTAATTTCCATAACAGCCACAAATTCCAGAGGGAAGACATGGAAGACCGCCAGGTACATCAGTGTATCTTGGTCAGGACTTGCCTGTAAAATGTAGTCAAGTGTAAGTATTTCTTTCAAATCTACTTTTTAAACACAGCAACCTTTATCTCTCCACTTACAGATTGGCATCGTACCTGTAGTGCCAAATTTGTGCCTTTATATTGGATCGATTTGATATAGAATGTTTCCTGAGGAACATCCCAGCCAAGATATCTACCAAAAAGATTAGCACAATTTACATGTATGGCGCAGAGGTGCGCTAAATAGTAAAGAATAGCTTTCTGAAACAACGAAAACCATGACATAAAAATATACCTGAATTTAAATCTTGGAGAGAGATACACTTTCTGGAGTTGTTGCCCTGTTTCAGCTGAGAGACGATACAGACAGTTATTAGCTGTCAAAGCCAAGAGGCAAGGTTTGTGGTCTGATGGCTTGTTTAACCCTTTATCCTATTTAGAAAAAAAACAAGGTTTGGAGATAACACATGTTCAGTATTTGACACTTTTTTTTACAGTTAGTTGCTTAAGTCAAGTTCAGATCTTAAGTAATAAGCGGAGAACTTGAGATCTAAGTGTACTTACAAGTGGGCTTTCACATAGTAACACATCTTCAACTTTCTCCAATTTGGAACGTTTAGGTAGCTCATACAGAATTTGAGGTTCAGAATGAAGGCTAAAATAGACAGGGTAATTTGTGAAAAACAAACAAAAATGACAGGGTAGAAATAATCCCATCTGTGAAAATGTAAGCTTTATATACTGCAGTTGGTTACAACCATCTTGATGAGTTGAACTCTAGTTTCTGTTTTCAGTAATGACTTTCCAACAAGACTGGTATTTGTGAGAGACATCTCTTATCGAGTTTTTGTCTTAACTGTGGACCCTGTGATGTAAGGAAATGTTGTCCTACAGAAGATCTACTTGTCTTGAAGAGTTTTCTTTCCCACATGCAACTTAAATTGAGATCAGATCCATCAAAAATAGTCTGGATAACACGCACTTACCTACTGTAGCAGCACTGGTAATTTTCCAAATATATTTTTCCACTCTCATAAGAAATAGTAGATTTTGAAGTCCTACTCCAGACTTTGATAAACTCGTTATTGTCCTGTAAATTGTAAAAAAAATACATATACCTAGATGAGCCACATCATTATCTGAAAATATAAAGAAGGAAGAAGCCTGACGATCGGTCATTACCTGAAGTATAATACCCCTTAGAATTTTCAAATTTTGTCTGAATAAAGTCCCATGATCGAAGACGCCCCTGGATCTTTGGCTCAAGAGGGTCAAAGTATTTATCTGATGTTTCATCACTAGGGGGCGCCTAATCCACAAGGGGTACTAATGTAATGCTACTGGTCCTTGTGCTTGTTAAGATATCTAAAGATGAACGCCTCATGTCAGTGATACATGCGACACGTTGCATTTACAAAAGTACACCAAGGTAAGCAATATTTCGGAAGATAACGCAATATTATAACAAGTTAGTACTTTCGCTCAAATTAACTGTCAGAACCAGCAACAGTGAGTTACGTGCAACCTTGGTCAAAAACTATGCAACAATTTAGCAGGAGAACTGCTAGGTTAGCTAGATACTAAAGTAAGTTATTTTCTCAAGTCAGGTGGTCATGCAGCTGATGAGTGATCTAATGTTAATGTACAACGCCAATTCCATCAGGTAGGGTCAGCATATGTAACCGTATGTGTTTCTTGAATTAGGAGCAGATAAAAAAAAGAAATAGCTGCATATTGTATATTATGGTTACTTTCTCCATGTTTGTAGTCCTGTTTCCGCTTCCGGTACAATCTTCTTCTTTAGTTTCTGAATAAATTCTAAAATAATTTTTTTTTTAGAATAAATAAAATTATGTTTTCCTGGAAGAACAATTACGCTGAAAGTACTTCTGATACTCACGTCAAGGTTGTAATCCATTATCTCTGAGATCAAATATATCATATATATATATAAATATATATATAGACCAAAATAAGATAAGTGATGCCATCACATTATTTGTACATACTGAATATACTGAAATCTGTAGCCTCAAGAGTTATTTAACTTTTTATTGAGCAACATAATTTACTATTTATGTTTATATGACCTCCAAAGTAGATGTTTTAAGTGTATTCAGTGTATTCTTCAAAATAAAATTGATTTTGAGTTCAATTAAAGCAGATATAGTTTTTGTAATATAAACCCAAATGTTATGTTTTAAAAAGTGGTAGGATTGGAAATCATAAGGTATGATTCCAATCCTACCACTTTTTAAAACATAACATTTGGGTATCTGTATCTGTATCTGCTTTCCATAAATTATCTTGCAAATTTAGTCAACAAGTTATTTTTCCCTGGGATTTTTAGATGTTTATCATTTGGGATATAAACACATCCCACTGAAGTGTAACCACACAAATATGTGTATATATATATATATATATATATATATATATATATATATATATATATATATATATATATATATATATATATATATATATATATATATATATATATATATATATATATATATATATATATATATATATATATATATATATATATATATACATATATATATATACATATATATATATATATACATATATATATATATATATATATATATATATATTGCTACTGAGATGTTTTATTATGGGTGCATTGTCTTCTTTAAATACAGATGCACAGATTACAGGGTATAGCCCTTGCAGTTACGTGTTTGACCAGATACCCCTACAGACTCAAAAGCACTGGAAGACCATCTGCTCCTCTCGGAGCAAGAATTCTGAAAAACCCTGAGGATGTCTTCGAGCATAACATGTGGTATTTTCTTTCTACTTATATGTTTCTATTTACTTAAAATGATGTGTTGAACGTGTATTCTAGCATTTATTTTGTAAGTAAAAAGCGGGTCTTCAACTGAAAAATAAGGTCTATGATGTACTTGTACCGCTAACTATAGTATGTATTGTGGTGAAAGGGACCATGTACAGTGGTCAGAGGAGGAAAGGGAATTGGCGAGACAAAAGGCAGAAGAAAATTCAAGTGTGAGAATCCCATTAAATGAACAAGGTAAGTTTGTAAAAGTTTACATTTGTCAAACTTCTTTAGCATGTTATGTATTAGGCCTACTTGAGTCCAATTGTAACTTGTTTTTAACATACCCTTCAGATAAATATGACACAGAAGCTTGCAAATACTGGGACTGCTTTTATGAGATGCACCTTGATAAGTTCTTCAAAGATCGCAAGTGGTTATTTCTGGAGTTCCCTGAGCTGCTTCCATTTGGACCAGAGAGTATTACAAGAAAGGGGAGCCAGACTCCTCTTCAGGCCTTGTGCACACCAACTCATGGATATGGCAAGGGAACAGAAACAGAGCAGAATGGCAAAAATACTGAATGGGGTTACTGCTTTCACCCAGATGGAGAAAAGGCAGTGGAGGATTTTCCTGGTCAACATTCCACTTTTAGGATCTTGGAGGTTTAGACATTGTGCTTGACTAATTTACTTTTTTTCACGCTCTTCACTTTGTTGTGATACTAATTGTTCATGTTGATTTCATGTAACACTTTCCTTAGGCAGCACTGAAAACATGATTTATCTTTCTAGGTTGGGTGTGGAGCAGGGAACAGTGTTTTCCCAATTGTTGGCTCAATAAAGTGAGTACAAAAATTTGGGATACATTTGAAGTTTATTTTTCAGAGACTGGAGACATTTTGCAATTTTAGTTGTAAAAATGTTGCCTTAGTCATTTTTGTTGGGCTATTAGTATTTGATTTCATTTGTAAATTGAATAGTTTATTTGAAATGATTTTTCTGAAATGTATTGCAGGGACACAGGTGCGTTCCTTTACTGCTGTGACTTTTCCCCTCGCGCCATTCAGCTGGTAAAGGTGAGTACAACAGCTGTGATGGAGGTACAGAAATCAATACATTTCTATCAAAAAGTATTATCTACGCAATTGGATTTGCAATACCTGCAGTTTTTGTTTTCAGTCGATTATGCTGTTTTTATAGGAACATTAACTAGCAGTAAAACATTTTATATACAAATATTTTCTAGCAAAGTGATATGATTGTGCTGTTTTCATGTGCAGTCTGTTCATTCACCCATATAGAGTCACCCAGAATACAACTCTGCCACGTGTCATGCCTTTGTCCAGGATATTTCTGATGAGATGGCCAGCTTTCCTTTCCCTCCTCTGACCCTGGATGTTATTCTGGTGGTCTTTGTTCTCTCCTCCATTCACCCCAAACGGTAAGTCAAGGTTAGGAGACAAAATCAGTTGCTCATACTGATTTCTCATTTATCACCCACTACTTGTTCAACCACGACAAATCCCATACCATCCCCATCCTCACTCCTTTTCCTCAGCCTTTGTCTTCTGTCACTGAAACATGCAGTCCAATTTCACATTCTCGCTACTGTGTTCGCTGCGGCGAATGAAGGAAACCTGTAACTTGATTCTGATTTAAAGTCCTAGTTTAATTAATGGAGAATGCCTCTTTATTTTATGACAGAGTACAAGGAGTTGTGAATCGGCTATCTAAATATCTAAAATATGGTGGAGTATTCCTGTTCCGTGACTATGGCAGACATGATTTGGCACAACTCCGGTTTAAAAAAGGTGTGCGCTCTGTAAATATAAAACTGTTACATTTTTTAAGAATGGCAAGTAATGCATATTAAATGTCCTTGTAGTGCAGATATTTAATTGCAAAATGTTTTGAACCTCATTAGTTTCTGTTCTAATAATACTGGAATTAGGACGGTGCTTGTCAGAAAATTTCTACACACGAGGAGATGGAACTTGTGTTTACTTTTTCACAAAAGGTACATATATTGAAAATATTGCCATTAATGAACATTGTACGTTGGTCCAGCTCAAACTATTTATTAAAACATTTTGTTACAATTATACCTGCAAATTATATGACAAGACATTTTTGTTCGAAAGAGAGATCACCGCAAAACTATAGTAAAACATTCATTTTATTGAGTTATTTAATTTACTTTTCTGTCATATTAGGCATGCCTAATAAAATAAAATAATTTCGTATCCATTGTTTTCTGTCTCAATAGATGAGGTTTGTGCTTTATTTTCTAATGCTGGTTTGGAAGAAATTCAGAATCTGGAAGACCGGCGTCTGCAAGTAAACAGAGGAAAGAAAGTTGTGATGCATAGGGTATGGATGCAGAGCAAGTACAAGAAATTGCAACCACCCCCTGTATTATAATTTTTTTTTTTTTTACTTTTTTTGATTAATGATCTGCTACATTACATTTGACATGGAAAAATAGTTCACAATGAAATCATAAAACAGAAACTCCTGTGTCTAATGTGAGGAAAACATTTTCATTAGTACATGAATGTTTAATGACTCTGTGTAGGACATATTCAAGTGGCTCAATACTGATTGTTCATTGGTGAATTCCCCACCACTTGTTTGAAAGTTATTTATTACAGAACCTTAATTTGAAATGTTGTAGATTGTATATTTTGTGGAAATCTTCCTCTGGTGTTTTTTTTATAAATGTAAATGGCTATTGTACAGAATTGATTATTTCAACATTATTTAAGGTGACCCACATAACCTAATGTTGATATGAAAATGTATACCTTCCAAAAAATTTACACTACTCGATGATAATTTACTCAGGGTAATTTATTTATTTATATATATATATATATATATATATATATATATATATATATATATATATATATATATATATATATATATATATATATATATATATATATATATATAAAGCAATAATAGAGACGTGGCTACAGAGGTTACTGGATATCGCTGAGATCATTCTAGATGTTAGTCCTATTCAATTATTTCACGCACTATAAGTACAGTAGGAAATTAATGTGACACGTCTGACACAATTGTATTATTACCCGGAGTCGTCGAACTATATGGGGTACTTTTGCTAACGTAACAAATGGGTGATACTTTATTGCTATGCCTTCACTAGTAAATCATTTTGGATCGCTCATTCCTCAGACTTGTTACGGTCTGTTATATTTTATGTTACTAAATACTATATACTTATGCAGTCAATGGTTGAAACTTCCCTTACATCATTAAATACTGGCTTTTGCTTTGAAGGACGTAACCGGAAATCAAATAATTGTCGCTGCTGTGTTCTCAGTTGAGTACCCAGGTGTCAGGACGGACTGCAGAGGTGTGAGAAGGTTTGTGTCCCAAAAAATTAAATTTACATTTATATTATAAAGTTGCTAACATCGGTGGTATTTAAGTTTCATGGTTGCCATATTGAGTTGCCGACTGGTTTTACATGCACTATCAACTTACAATTGTTGACTAGGTCTAGAAAGTAGTGTTGTGTATCCAAAAGTAGTTGAAGTTAAAAGGTGACGCCATCTTGGCCCCTGTTCTCCAAGTCCCTGAACGGGTTGTTTTGTCAGCAACATAATACGGCATTGGCGAAGGTATTGTTAAGTATATGAAATATTAGTATGTTAGTTGGTGTTTGTATTGATGTGTTTGTAGATAATTTAATATGATAGTAAACTCCCTTTTTAGTAGCTAACTAACATCAACCTGATGTAGTGTGAGGGAGTCCCTGGAGCCAGGGAGCCAGAGTGTGAACAGGCTAGCCATCTAGCTAACCACTTATTCTACACTGTCACTGCACAGTTAAGGGTGAGGTTGACGATCATTAAACAGTAAGGACGGCTAATGTTGGTTCACTAACGTTATGCCAGCTGTCTTTACTTTAACTCGATAAATAAACTGGCGATGTGGTTGGCATCTGTACCCAAAGACTGGGATTGCTACTAGGTTAGTTACAACGTTAGGTAATCCCCAAAATAACCATAACAAGTTAAGCAAATGTACGGTTTTTTCCAGTATTGTAACCACTCGGGGTTCTTGTGTTTAATTCAACTAATGTTGGCTTGTTCGTTTTTCCAAATGCATGGGGTTTCGTCTTTTTGCTCAATGTGAAGCTTGGTAGCTATGAAGTTAACGTTTGCTAACTAGCAACATTTAGCCTAGCTTTCCCATGCAAAGCTGAAATGTCTGATGACATCAGTGATGTAGCCAATTTTAAGCTGATACTTCAGAGGTTTTGAAAAAAATGAAATTCAAATGTATTGGAGAATTATTTGTGGTTAAACGGACATTGTGAATTATACAACTGTTCTTAATGTTTTGCCACCCTGGCCTGATCCTTGCACTTTCCACGTACTACATCGTATGCCAACGCAATGAATAACGTAAGTTAAACAGTGGTGGCCAAATCATCTACAGCCATGTTGTTTTAACGCACGGATAAAAGTTGTGTAATACCAACACGTTTTGACCTGATACACTGTCTGCAGTTGTCTTGACAAGCTAGCGTTTTATGTTCTGTTTATGGAGACTGTTCCTAATCAAGCGCTAGTGAAACTCGTATTGATGTTGATTTGTTGAGCAGTTCACAAATAGACGAGCTAGTTGTCTTTTGACCACAACAGGATCGCAGTTTGAGTAGCTATTAGAGGCCTCCCTTCATGTAGTCTTACTTGGTGTATCAAATTAAAACTGCTTTGCCAAAATAATTACGATTATTTGTGTGTGGTCTTACAAGGGTTTGGCTATAGATTATTGCCAAACGGTGCATGCAACAAAACGGTAATATTTGTGGGTCACATGAATTGTTTCCAGGTTGTTGTTTTCTTGATTTCTGAAAGCTAATGCCAAAAGGATTGTTAATGACTTAAAGTGTCTGCCATAAACAGGTGGCATGTAATGCTGAACAGCATGGCATTCCAAGGGTTCAACCCCATGTTTTTGCAGGGGCTTACATTTGAATGTTTTTAAAAGGCAGTAGGTAGTCTTACTGTATCAAATGCTCTTACATAAATGTTCTTTTAAATGTTGTTTCTTCTCTTAAACATTTGTTACATTACCCAAAGAGTTTTAGATTGCAACCTGAATAAGTCTCACTAGGTTTAAGGACTTGTCAACAGCTGTGACTAGATATCTTCTAACACAGGGCAACCCTTTGGTAACCTAATGGGGCTTTAACTGGAGATTACTGCATCATACTTGTTACTTCATGACATTTCTCAAGTTACATCATGTTGCTCTGTAATACAATATGGCAGCTCTTAGACTTAACCAGATCACGTTGCCTCTGCTTGTCTTTTTGTTGTTAATTGATAGATTTGGTGGAATTGTAACCTATAAGACATAGGCTTTCATATGCTACATACATGTCTTTTTCTTAAGGGTTCTCTACTCAAGGTCAACCTATTTCTGTATTGGACAGCCCAAATTAATCTGTCAGAACCAGTCAACACTAGCCGAAATCATAATCAGTATTGGGACTAATTTTGTCAGTTATAATAAATATTTGTCTGCCTATTTTGGCTGAAGAAAATTGGTCAATAATGATCAAGATATTTTCCTAATTGTTGAGGATATTGAGAGTTCATGTTTAGTATGTTCTGCTGGGCTCTCTACTGATAGGTTTAATGTTTTTTTAAATGATGTGTGAAGGTACATCGTCCTTAACCAGTGGAATTAACTATTGGCGCAACACCCGGGGTGATTTCTGCGGCATCTAACGTGTCATACAAGACTGACTAATGTTGTGCAGATTGTAGCTAGAGAATCTGACTACAACACATAATGAGCGCTGTTACAATGAGTCAGAATTCAAGGCAGCAACCAAAATTGTTAGCTAAATGCCACGTCATCAAGTGTTTTTCAACAGCTCAATAAACGACAAGCATCAGGATAGATGCTTACTGGCGAGGCCAGAGAAATAATGGCTGGAATTCCTCTGACGTAAAATGTAGCCAAGTAACTGAGTTTAAATATGTTAAATTGATTTTATAGGGTTCTTTTTCTAAGTACGATCTTAATTTTTACCCAAAAACTGAGGGGCGTAGTAGTGGTGGTAGCTGTAGTGGTGGTCATGGTCATGGTCATCAATTGGTTATACCAAGACTATTAGTAAAACATAGATTCAGAAAACATTTGTACCAACTGTAACATTTTTAAGTTGTACGACTTGTATAATTTGTTACGATACACTTCTTAAAATGAGTAGAAAGTTATAAAAATATGTAATATATTGTGTATATAATTTCAGTATTTGTTTCTTTTATTGTTCTATCTGTAGTTCGTTTGAATATTATGTGATGGCCATTTGAGGATTCAGTTTTTCTTTTTCATTTTTTTTTTCATTTTTAAACCAATGACCCTGGCTCAAATCCCTAGTTTGGATCCAAAATGGAAGTTGAGTGAGCAGGCCCCCAGTCAACAGCTTAGACATTTAAGCCTGCGAAGATGGATACAAAATGTACTGTCCAACTGTCTGGCAAAATTACGTCGTATTTCAAACTAGTGCTCTGTATAGTTCTAGGGTTCCAATAACATTTCCAGAATAGTGTTGAGGGGGTTAGGCTTAAGTTTAATAGCCCATCTTTATTTGCGATGCCTGTTATGTGGTGATTGGTTCTGTCTGTCGGGTTCCAGCTTTAATGAGACTGTACAGTTCCAAGCTTCAAACTCCACTGTCTTTAATTGAACAGTGAGCAAATAGGCCCTGTTTTGAAAGCAGTCATTAAGAGACGACTGTTGTCGTAATTGTCCATACAGTTTTCGGAAGGATGTTTAAACTCTAAATCTGTAATTGTGCGCTTCTATTTTTCTCCAGGCACCATGGAGGAGCTGCATAGCTTGGACCCCCGGAGGCAGGAGCTGCTGGAGGCTCGCTTCATGGGCGGGGTCGGGGGCAGCACTGGGGGCAGTACTGGCAGCACCAGTGGCGGAACCAAAGTGAGCACATCTCTCTCCATCTGTCAATCCTCTGTTTCTTCATTTAGAAATATGAGGAACATTTCCTTTAAAATAAAATGAATGCGCATTCAGATGTTTCAAGATATATTTTCTGAAGTACTTTCATTTTTATTTGCAGGGCTTGGTAAACAATGAATGTTCCAACCATAGTTTTGGAAGCATGGGCTCCTTGAGTGACAAAGAGTCAGAGGTATGCTATGTATGCAACACAATATTGTATTTGAGTGAATTATTCATTTGAATTCTGAGTTATACTATTATGATTTTCCTGAAAAGTTTGGTTCAGACCTACACATCTTCAATGTGAGGTTGTGAGCTGAGGGCACGGCTTGATGAGGATCTCTTGTCATTGCGCTGTGTTTTGCTCAGTTTGCCTGATCTGGTGGCTTTTCACACCAACCAAGGCTGATTCAACTTGTCAATATCAACCATGACAAATTAAATCCCAACGGTAGTCAAGAAAGCGTGGCTGATAACACCATAGGCAAAATATAGACCTAGAAATGCAATCAGTGGTGTCATGTTGAAAACAAACTAATGCTGTGATGGCCTACCCTAGTTTCTTTATTTTATTAATTCAATATGAAGTGTATAAGCAACAATAACAAATATATTGATTTGATGGCTTGTGACATACTAACTTGACCCTCTTCTTCAGGCAAAGAGTCTTATTTCCAAAGAAGCAGTCAGTCAGTGCAGTGTGTTCAAGAGAATCTTTCAGGCAAATTATTTCATTCACACGAAGAGACTCGCCTGGCTGTGTGAAATGGTTGCCACAACAGCCCTGTGTATACCCTGCCTTATGTCTGAGCATTTAGACCATTGGGTCCAAGAAGCTTGGGCCAATGCTTTTATCTTTTTGTCAAGTTAATATCTCCGATGGAGTGCGAGATGGAGTGCGAGACTGAGTAGAGGGGGAAATGAGAAATGTTTGGAGTTTGACCTTACTCAAACAGCATTCTTCATGTGACAAATGCCTCTGTTTTGCAAATTAACAAACAAGTGGCTTATTTAAACTACATGCCATAGCAGGCTGATTTGGCAAGAGTCATGATCATCCTGAACATGTTGTGACTTAGTTTCCGACACGTCATGTTTTCACTTTGCCCTATTTGGCAGCACCGCTCAGTGCTAATCAATGCTAGCATCAGACAGGGGCGGGGTGGGGGTGGGACGGGCATTCAAAGATTGTTGTCTGCTGGCTGGTAGTGGAGTGTAGACCTAAAACCCTACCTTTGAGTTTAAGCCTAGAAGACCCAAGCCTCCATATTGTGCAGTTGTCGGCTGCAACCGTGTGATCGACATGATGTGTGTTGGGATATCATTGTGTGTCTGGCAGTCTTTGCCTCGTCCCCTCTCCCTGTGCGGTAAATGACCCACAGCCTGACAGTATAATAAGTCACTACCGTCAGCCCAGCCTGACGAGCCTGTGCTGCTAGTGGGATAAAGAAGGTGGTGTCCACTATAGGGAAGCCTCTCTGTCCTCCTCTGCAGCCAGGCTGCTGAATGCTCATTGATGTCAGTCACACAGATGCGCCCCCCCCCCCCCCCCCCACACACACACACACACACACACACACACACACACACACACACACGCACACACACACACAAGTGACTGACTGAGTAAGACCAGCATCTGTCAGCAGATTCTGTGGGCTGAGCAAGGCTTTCTAGTCTGTTTCAGTGGTTAAGACTTAGCAGTAAGATGTGTGAAAAGGGTGAAGTGGTGAATGTCCCAAATTTTCATGTTCTATGTAGATTCCGTAAACTTGTTTATTTTTGTACACTTGTAAATGCTGCTTTTCGTTCATCAATGACATTCTATATATCTCTAATCATTTATTCATATTCATTGATATTTCATGAGTGCAATCACGGTCATAAACAGGTAAATAGATGTATTTTTCTTATATTACGAGATTTTTCTTTTCCAACTTTGTGTTGCTTCTCCAGGGTTCAGATGTGAAAAGGGGAAGCTCTCCTGCATATTCGGTATGTAACTTGTTTTCCCATTGGCTCAAACTCTGGTTTCAATTGCTCTCACCTTGTTTTGACCATTTTTAACAGTATTATTTTCTTCAAAACCGCTGTTAGAAATGCCACACCATTCATTTTGCTTTTGCAGACTCCAGAAAAGAAACACTCTGATTCATCTAGAGGAAGAAAAAGGAAGCCTGATAGCCAGTCAGAGAGCAGCCAGGGTATGCCTCCTCCTAAGTAGATTCACTTCATTAGACTTGTTAGCAATAAGATAGATTCTTTGGTTGTATTTCCATTTAAAAAAAATATTAAACTCTACCACTGTGTTTACGAGAGTTTGTCAATAACTTATTTTTGGTCTGTTCACCAGGGAAGACAATTGCACGAGGACCCAAAATTAGTGATTATTTTGACGTAAGTTCATGTTTTGTGTATACTTTTTAAATTCAAAGGAAAGTGTGTGTGTGTGTGTGTGTGTGTGTGTGTGTGTGTGTGTGTGTGTGTGTGTGTGTGTGTGTGTGTGTGTGTGTGTGTGTGTGTGTGTGTGTGGTAATATTTTAATGCTCAGCTTTTTGACTAAGACTCCAGAGCCATTTCAGTGTTCTGTTTCTAAAATAACTGGTGATAAAGAAGGCTCTGTGTTTGGGCTGTTGGAAAGTGGCAGGTGCTGATGTGACTTTGGCCCTTAGTTGCAGGGAGGAAATGGGTCCAGTCCTGTGAGAGGACTCCCCCCAGTGATCCGCTCCCCCCAGAACAACTCACATTCCCACTCCACTCAGGGCTCCACGGTACATTTCCTACACCGTACTTGAACAGATCACCTTATATCTATCTGCTTGTTATTAATTCCCTGTAGATACTCTAACTCTAGATGCTTTGATGTGTATTAGAGCAATGTTGTTGACATATATTATGGAATGACGTAAGGGAAATCAAATGTTAATGCTAATTGTAAAAACGTTATTAAAAGGAGTTTCGAAGAGAAGCTTTAGGACACATTTTAAAGTTTGTATTTTGAAACCGTACGTCCTCACGTATGCTTATAGATCAGTAAGATCATTTATTTGTTTTTTAAGAATACCCTACCTACCTATCGATTTTTACATAGAGCTGTTGTCCTGTTTGTTTCAGATCAGACAAAACAGCTCGTCGCCTACTAGTCTTTCTTTTGGGGACCACATGATGCATCTTAAGCAATTAGCAATCAAATGTGTTCAGGTAAGGAACACTAACATGTTTCTATTACTATGGTATATTGACTTTAGAAATAAGTGTTTGTGTGTGTCTGGTGAGATGGAGAGTAAGATTACACACTTTCGCTGACGTACTTATCTTTGGTTCCAGACCGACCTCACTGGGTTGAAGTTGGCTACCCTTGAAAGTAACAAGAACCTGGACCTGGAGAAAAAGGAAGGAAGGATAGATGATTTGCTCAGGGTAAGGAAGGGGGTGATTTGGTACTGAGCCCAAATAAATGCCTGAAAAAAAAGCTGGCATGGATGCTCTGGCACTGTAGCGCAAATAAAAGCATGTAGCTGTATTTCCACCAATATCTAGTCAGTAAAATGCTCCTGTGAATACTCCTTAATAGATTTATTGGTTATGCTGTATTAGGTGTTGACATGTTTGTTTTTCTTCTCCGAAGGCAAACTGTGATCTCAGGAGACAGATAGATGAACAACAGAAACTACTTGAAAAGTACAAGGAGCGCTTGAATAAATGCATCAGCATGAGCAAGACGTTGCTTGTAGAGAAGGTGCATTTACGTAATAGTATTCGTTTTCAATCCGTGTGTTTGGTTGCCATGTGCGGTGACAATGAATGTGTGTGCGCTTTCCCTTCACAGAGTACCCAGGAGAAACAGGCATGTCGGGAGAAGAGCATGCAGGACCGACTACGTTTAGGACATTTCACCACTGTGCGACATGGAGCCTCCTTCACAGAACAGTGGACCGATGGCTTCGCTTTCCAGAACCTTGTCAAGTAATGCTCACACCAACATTGGATGAAGTGTTACCATGGTTTATTATTAAAAGGCGTTACACAAGGTTGTATAAACATTGTGAATGTTTGATGAAAGTGATACCATTCAACAATGTTTTTCCACTGCAGACAGCAGGAGTGGCTAAACCAGCAGAGAGAGGAAATCGAGAGGCAGAGAAAACTTTTAGCCAAGAGAAAGCCCCCTTCTGCCAGCAACTCCCAAGCACCCACAATAAACTCTGAGCCAAAGCAACGTAAAACCAAGGCTGTGAACGGAGCAGAGAATGACCCCTTTCTAAAGCCTAGCCTACCTCAGCTGTGAGTTTAGCTCATTATACTTAGTCTTGCTCCAGGCAGATATCAAACCGTACTAATTCGCATGGCAACAATAAAACCCTATGCTTAAAACCACTTTGATTGGTAAAGAGGTTGTTTTTGTAAAAAAAATGAAGAAACAAGTCAATACATTTTTTTTTTAAAATACTTGTGTAACCATATTTAATTCAGCGGGGGGGGT
This sequence comes from Aplochiton taeniatus, assembly GCA_017639675.1. NCBI lineage: Eukaryota > Metazoa > Chordata > Actinopteri > Galaxiiformes > Galaxiidae > Aplochiton > Aplochiton taeniatus. The sequence continues at coordinate 44,780,770 of CM030172.1, forward strand.
CACAATTGCTTCTAGAAATATTAAACTGAGATCTACTAACATGTTTGGCTCTGTACATGCATAGATTATTAATGCATGTTTTGGTGTGCCTCCTCCTATAGGTTGACTCACTCTGAGTATCATGAGCAGGAAGAGATCTTCAAACTGCGCCTTGGACATCTCAAGAAGGTTTGTTAAGACTGTGTCTGCATTGGTTTATGCCGGTTTGGTCAGCCGCTGCCATTAAACAGGTCATGTCGTAAATCCAATGAAAGGATCACACATAGCACACGCCTCATTGTACTTGGAAGTATGCAATCCAATTGTAAGGAGGTATTCAGAAGGAAGTACTGAGTGGACTTGCATATGCTTAAGTGTTTGTTCTCTCGACGCTTAAACATCAGAGACAGCCTCACACCAACTCTGTACCAATTCAACTGTTAATATTTAATGCGGTTCGGAGTCGCAGTGAGTTTTGATGATCTCCATCTGCTTGTAGTCAATGCTCTGATGTTTATCTTGTGCTTGTGTGTGTTTCTGTGTCTGAATGATTTATAGGAAGAAGCCGAGATCCAGGCGGAGCTGGAGCGTCTGGAGAGAGTGCGCAACCTTCACATTCGGGAGCTGAAGAGAATAAATAACGAGGACAGTTCACAGTGAGTCTACATTTGGTACTACACTGTCAAGTCTGCATGGATGCACAGGGCCCAGGTCCACCTTCAATATAGTCAATATTAAGCCATGCTGTAATGGCTATGCTACAAAACGTCTTCAGTTGATTCAAAATATTGAATTGCTTTCGTGTCAGTAACAATTTGGATTATATTTTGTAGTTTGTTTAATGCCGGTATCAGACCACACAATTTTTTTTTTTCGTCTTTCAAGATGGTCACCATGTCAGATTATGCAATAAATTCTTGCCATGTCTTGGCTGGGAGAATTGGCAAAACTACATGTATGACCCCGACCAATCATTGTATGCTGCCTATCACAGCCTTACATGATTTCATAGGTTGTCAGGGAGGGGTGTCAATAGATTGTCAATCGTGGATATCAACGTGTTTGTCGTAGAAGTTGTCAAACTAGGCAGGAAAATACAAAAAATTCTGACAAGCTGGATTTTCGTCAGGGTGTTGTGGGTTGTCCCAGACGCCAAATCGCACTACACACACTACACACTACACGCCAAGTCGGTTCTGATGTCCAAGATTCGTCCCTGACACAACGTTTGTCGGCCAGGACAAAATTGTGTAGTCTGATCCCGGCATTACGATCCTAAATGTTACGATTTTTTTTATAAGGTCTTGTTGGACATTGTCTAATTTGTACTATTTCTGCTAAAGATTCAAAGACCATCCAACCTTAAATGAGAGGTATCTGCTCCTACACCTTTTGGGGAGAGGGGGCTTCAGTGAAGTTTACAAGGTAAGCAACATTTTAGAGTGATCTTTTTTCAATTACCAAACTACACATGGAAAGTTTTTGTATTCTAAACTAGTGCTGCATCGCATCAACAGGCATTTGACTTGATTGAGCAACGATATGCTGCTGTGAAAATTCACCAACTCAACAAGAACTGGAGAGAGGAGAAAAAAGAGAACTATCACAAGTATGTTGTTCTAAAGCACATAATATTTGTGTTTATTTGGTCATCTTTTTTGGAAGCTCTGAAATTAGTCCAGACGTTATTCTATTTTCAGGTCCATGATCTTGTAGTCTAGTCTTCCAGTTAAACCGACATGCCTGCACCTCTGTGTTCCTTTGAGGTTTTTGCCTTGGCTGACTTTGATAACACCCTCTCCCCCCCCGCCCTCCCCCTCCTTGCAGACACGCCTGTCGAGAGTACAGAATACACAAGCAGCTGGACCACCCTCGAATTGTCAAACTCTACGACTACTTCTCACTGGACACAGACACGTTAGTCTCTCACCTTGTTTCTAGGACATTGTTTATACACTGCAGAGGCACCTTGAGGAGCGTAAGGATTAGATCATGTCTTAACTCTCTTTATGTTGGGTTTTCACTCTAGCTTTTGCACAGTTTTGGAGTACTGCGAAGGCAATGATTTGGATTTTTACTTGAAGCAGCATAAGCTAATGTCTGAAAAGGAAGCACGATCCATTGTCATGCAAATAGTGAATGCACTGAGATACCTGAACAACATCAAGCCCCCCATTATTCACTATGACCTCAAACCAGGTAAGTCCATGCGTTGGCTCATTTTTAAGCAAGCGTGACTAAAAGCAGACGCGTGTTAGAAAGTGTCCGAAAATGAACATGAAACATTTTATTTGTTTTAAAGTGAACTGATACTGTGACTTTCTCTGAACTTTTGTTTTGATTTCAAGGCAACATCCTGCTGGTGGATGGCACAGCCTGTGGGGAAATCAAAATTACTGACTTTGGGTTATCCAAAATCATGGATGATGACAACTATGGTGTGGATGGCATGGACTTGACGTCACAAGGAGCAGGGACCTACTGGTAAAAAGAATTGCCAATAAAATATGCTTGCTGTCTTACGTGGCTACTTTCCAATCCAGCTCACTTGTATGGATACCAACAAATCAGGAATCATGTCCAAGGTCTAACAAAAGGTCTGCTTTGGTGTGGTCTGACCAGGTACTTGCCCCCAGAATGTTTTGTTGTCGGTAAAGAACCTCCCAAAATCTGCAACAAAGTGGACGTGTGGTCCGTGGGCGTTATCTTTTTCCAGTGTTTATATGGAAGAAAGGTAAGAATGTCCAACCTTATTCAGGCTGTACAGTCCCAAAGCAGTGGCATTAAACATTAGCAAAGTCAATACTGTTTTTCTCTTTCAGCCATTCGGTCACAATCAGTCACAGCAAGACATCCTGCAGGAGAACACCATCCTGAAAGCTACAGATGTGCAGTTCCCTGTCAAGCCTGTAGCCAGTAATGAAGCAAAGGTGGGTGCGTGGAAGACTACAAGCATGTGAATAAACACGTTTTGATGCTTCGTTAAGTTTAAACATCCGGCTCTAACCCAACCTTCCGCTCCTCACAGGCCTTCATAAGGCGATGCCTGGCCTACAGGAAGGAGGATCGCTACGACGTTCACCAGCTGGGCAGCGATGCCTACTTGCTCCCCCACATGAGGAGGTCAGGCTCCTCAGGGAATCTGCAGATTAGTACTGGTGGCTCAGGGCCTGCCTCCGGCAGCATCATCTCCTACTGAGCCCGGCCCTGCACTCACTAGCGGACTGAGCAGGGAGCCAGCTCTGCAGAGGTATCTTCCTGAAGGAGCAGGCATGTGGAACTGGAGCACCCAGACATGTCATTAAATGAGCAGTGGAGGCTAGGAGGAGCTGCCCGCAGGCCATGTGACACAAGAAACAGAGTGGCAAAGACTGAGATCTTTTCCCTGATCTGGGCTGGGTTTCAAATTGATGTTTACGAAGACTTGATCAATGAAATAACAAAAAAAAAAAATCAGTGGATGGATGTTTTAAAGAACATGCGGAGTATCCGACCTTGTGAAGGTCTGCTAGAGCACTGTAACAGACTAAAGTACCTTGAAGAAATGTGGACACTTGAGAGTGTGGTTTGCTAATGGAAAAAGCCTTAAAGAGCCCAAGTGAGATCTGGCAGCCGGCCGTTTCAATTGGTTTACGTGGTCCTGCTAGAGAGCCAATGCTTTACTTCACAGCAAGGAACAGATACATTATTATTTTTTTTTTAGGTGTACAATAATTTCACCTTCATTTCGGCTACACGTTTTTGTTTTGTTTTCACAATTGCTAGGTTTTTATTTGAGTTACAGTTAGACATGGGAATGTATTTAGTTGTTTTGCATAAAGTCCCATCTAATGTCCCCAGGCAGCATACTAATGCACACACTAACCAAATGTAGACAAATGGCAATGTACAGAATCTTATGCAGGATCGTTTCTATGCTGTACAGGACATTGAATGACTTCAATACCATTCTGTAAAAAGGTTTTAAGAGATCCCATGTAGTTAGTTTCCTGTAGTGTTATTTTTTTGCTGCTGCTGCTGCTTTGGATGTTGCTCTTACTTTTTAAGGGCTGTATGATCTACTTTGGGTACAAATTGTACAGTTCTGTTAAAATAATACAAGATAATAAATACCAGGAAATACCTCCTTTGGAAATATGTTTTTTCAGCAACCATGTTTTGAAAAAAATAATAATAGTGCTAAACTTTAGTTTACAATCTATTATGATGCTGCACTGACACCTTTTGGTTGAGAGAGGTAACACTATGAGAGCAAAGCAGATGGCTGGCTTGTCTGCTGTCCATTACTCTCCAAACTCCAAAAGAACAAAAACGCAGCAACAGAGAAAATATACCAGTTTAATCAAGAATCTTTTCCCATCATAATTATTTCATTTGTTTCTTTATATATATAACTTATTTTCAATGCAATATCAAATTAGTTAATTATGCCTTACTTTATTATATATAATAAAGTAAGGCATAATTAACTAATTTGATATTGCATTGAAAAGAAAAGTTGATTACCTATACACAGCTCCGTGACTAGTTAAACCATGTAAAATGTAACCCGATGTGTTCAACACATTTTACATGTATGGTTGTTTATCATACAATCACATTCAATGGATGCCAATGTGCTGACTTAATCGCATTTTGTAGGGCCAAGGAAACAGTCAAAAAAAGTGGATGAGCAGGTTCTGCACTCATGGTGGTCTGCTAGGAGACCCTGCTGCTGCTGTTGAATCTGAGGTTGACACTAGTACTTCAATGGCACCATCTGTCAAAGGGCTGTAATTCATTGAGACGGCGGGTGATGTAGCTGTGGCATTTGGGGTGTGGGTAGGGGTCTGGTGGACAGTGACTGTTGTTGGGAGAGTAGGTGGATTGAAGTTACTTGTTGGGAGAGGAGGAAGAGTGAAGTTGGAGGGAGGAAGACTTCCACCTGGGACCAAGGGAAGCATGCCTGGTAAGTTCATGGTAAGTGAAGGATCCATCTTTGAGAAGCCTAGGATACCAGGACACAGAATGTTTTAGGATTGAAATATTGGCCTTTTTGCATACATGGATACGAACAAGCTAACTATACAAGAAATAAGGTTTAAAAGATGACATTACCTGCTTCTGGTAATCTTCCCGGGAAGGATACACCACTCATGTCTGGCAATGTTACATTAAGGTTTGGTAAATTGGGAAAAGGCGGTAAACCTCCTGGTAAGGACATCAAACCTGTCAAGTGAAAAGGAAGAGATTAACTTAATGCAACGCGAAAGTTAAGCAGTCGTTCTAGTGGAAAATAGCAGTAACTATACGTGTTTAATCACTTGTGGCTATGAGTTGTACCAGTAAACCAATAAATCAAACTCTAAATCTACGTGAGCAATGGCTGACGATTATGCAACATTAACAGGTTACCCACTTTTTATCCATTGCTCACTAATACCTAAAGGACTAAGGTGTGAAACAAATAGATCACTAACTGGGGAGCGTAGTGGCCGGGTTGAAAGAAGGTGCTGTGCCAAGGGGATTGTGGATTTGGCTAGGCAGCAGTGGCACAGTAGGTACCCCTACAAAAACACCATAATACCTTTAAAATAAAGTTGCAAACATCAACTACTAACCACTACCTAAATGAATGATACTACCGTGTAGGGGGTCGTACCTGTGTGTAGTGCTCCAGGGACGGTGTGCGCAGCAGAGCTGATTGACAGGACCTCGAGATCTTGTTCCAGGTCAGTAGTAAGAGGACAAGATACGTCAGGAGGATTGATAGGAATGACAGCAGATAACTCAACCTGAAAACAAGGCATTTTCAAGAAAAAAATAATTTAGCAGAAAGGCTCCTTTTAAATCCCAAATACAAATGAACATACATACTGTGCAAAAGTTTTAGGGTAGGTGTGTAATGTAAGAATGCTTTCAAAAATCAAAATGTTAATAGTTTGTTTTTAGCAATTAACTAAATGAACAAATGAACTATCTAAATCAAACAATATTTGCTGTGACCACTCTTTGCTTTCAAATTTTTCCTAGCATTTTTTCACACCTGCCTAAAACTTTTGCACAGTACTGTGTGTGTGTGTGTTTATATATATATATAATATATATATATATATATATATATATAACACTCCCTGTTTATTTTGACTATTATATATACTGTATATAGTTTGGAAACTGTATATAGTGCACAAGGCACTTTCAAATAACTTCATAATCTCACTAGTTCCGTAGACCTGTAAGATTACTTGCTGAAGTATACGAAACCAAAGAATAGGCATTGGACGAGATCATGAAGATTGATAACCAACCAGTCTTTTAAACTCAAGTATATCAGCTTTACGGCTTGGCCCAGGATTCCTTACCTCAGTAAAGTCATCTTTATGTGGAGAAACGGAATTACTTTGAGCCGGGACACGGATATTTTTTTCCTCTTCCAACGGCTGTGTGGGTATCCTGTGCAGGTAGCCATAGCCAATCCCACAACCTAGGCTGTGGAGAGAGCGAATGTGGTATAATAAGTCTGAATCTGGGCATGAGAGCTTTCCCAATCTCTTTTGCTTCAATTCTATACCTGCCCTCTCCGCCCCATTCACAGTTTGGAGTGATGACCACCTCCCGGCAGTTGTCTGTGTCAGTGTTGTAGACATACACCTTAAGCCCTTTAGCTTCATGGGTCTCAATGAGAGCGAAGAGATCTTCACTCTGTTCAAAACAAGATCTGCTCTAGTTAAGAGTGTACTGACAGAATCACAACAATAACTTTAGAAGAAATATTACTATTGTTGAATACACAGAGGTTGTGTTCATCAATATACCATATATACAAGTCAAGTCACAATCACAACTGTGATGTGCTATATTTAACAGTTATACAAGATAGGATAAATTATAAAAAAAGAACAATGTTAAGCCATTAATTGGCTATTGTGTATAGGAAGTGTAGCTTTTATCCCTGTGCTAAAAAGGCAGACTAGTTGGGAAGGATATATCAAACGATACAGCAATGAAATGTTTACTTTAAATAGCGATATTTGTCTTTTATATCACCTTTAATTTGTCTGTAACATTTGAATAAAGAGAGTTGACTTTACTCTTTTGAGACATGATGATAATGATAATACACAGATAACTTATGACTCATAGGTACCTCATTCATGACGGATTCAGCCCCAATGATGTAGTCAGTGTAAGGCCTCAAACCAGCCAAGGCTGCAGGAGAATTTGGCTCAACTTTCTGGTGACAAACACAGAAGGAGGAGTAAATTGCAACTGCCATAATTTGTCTAACTTATAAATACATCATTTGTAATTGATTCATTCAAGGCAGTGCTGACCCCAAGCTTTTGTACAGTTATACTAGACTATGAAGTTAATGAGCCAACTGACATCTTTAAGTTGTGTCAACTACAGAATCAAGATCACTCAAAAGAAGAGACAGAAAAAATAGCTTACTAGAACATGCCAGACATTCTCATTGGCTCCTTCAAAGCTGCAGTAGCGGATGCTGACTCCTAAAAGCCCTTGTCCTCCCCACATGTTGCTTGGGGTGACAGTGGTCTCCCTCAGTGCCAGTGTCTTGCTGCTGTACACAACCAGCTTAATGGGCTTCTCAACATTAATCTTCAGCAAATCTTTTAGGGTGTCATCATCTTTGTCCTGTATGTCAAAACTTAGTCAGTAACAGAAAGGTAACATAACCACTGAAAGCACAAAAACTACGCTACTTGCTAGGTAATACATTGGTCAATTATAACTTACAAATCTAACATCACTCAAGGAAATTATGAAATCAAAGAATGGTTCCAGCCCGGCACAATGGCCTGGAGAGTTTTCTTGCACCTGCAAATAAGACCATACGTTAGAGTAGAGAGCATTGAGTTTTAAAAAGTAACTATATCGTAAGTTAAGGTAAATAACGCAAGCAAGCGCCGAAGTTATACCATTAGAAACCAACAATGTGTTCTTACACTTAAGGACAACCAACGCAGCCCATCTAGAACAACTAACGTGAAACCGGTTGTTCAGGTAATGTAGTACTAACAAATGTGGTGCAGGTTTGGTCAAATGTAAGTTATAAATTAACAAGTAAATACTTTATGCACGTTCTAAATCGAGAAATAATATAGCTGTATCTCTGTCTGCCATCCGTAAATGGTGAAAGCACTAACGTTAGTAGTCAGGGCAAAGTAACTTTAGTCAGCATCGTTATCCTTTCTCCTAAATTTCCCCAACAATAGCGCAAAGAATAAGTTTCGCACTTTTAAGACATGGAAACCTTCGGATCCTCCACCTGGTATCTCGACACTCTGAGAAACCCCCATGTTGTAAAGAATTTGTATCAAGCCACCACTACTAGCTTGCAGCAACAACACAAACAACAGAAAGAAAGCTTCAGTTCCGGATTATATACTTCCGTCTTCCGGTGAAATGTCAGCAGCAATATCAAAATGCAGAAGAAAAAACAACATAATCTGGCCAAAGATCTTCTCGTCTCATTATCTTTTTCTTTGCACAATGGAAAGCCGCATCATAGCCAATAGTAACCATAATTGTGATGCAATAACAACTATTCACATTTGACAGAATAAAGGTGGCTGTTATTATCATGGGAGGAGCATAGATCTTCAGTAGCCTGTACCATGAAAAATACATTAGAGATCATGTTATTAAGTATCTCTGTGATGCAATAGCAAATTTAAATCCGATTGAAATTCCCCTCATCAACCACTATCCTGTCTGACAGAATGTCTATTTGCTGTCACCTTGATATTGTTCGTAGCTAGGTCAGGCCCACTAGGCATGATGTGATTGTCTGTAGATATCATTGAGGGTTTCTACATCTGTGTGGATATTATAACAGGCAAAATACTATTTTAGCTGTGACATAATCAATTGATGAGGTGTTTGTTATTACACACACACACACACACACACACACACACACACACACACCGTGTGTGTGTTCCCCTCTCACCCCACCCAGTCTCCAAACCCATTCCGTAAATGGTAAATTCAATGAATTTTGAATTGACTTGTTATCGGTTATTATTTATATTAGATTAGACTAGATTATGTGACACCACTTCTGAATAATCTTGTGAAAAGAAATTATCACTGATTACCCAACACACACATTGAGTCTCTGCAAAACATTTCTTACTGTAAGTTGAACATATTTTCACATAAATCTTTGTCTGCTCCAAGTTAAGCAATCCACGTATATTCAACAAATATTCTCATGATCGGAATATAATCAGAATATTTCTGAGCAAAACCAGAAAATGATGGCCTCCTTGTTCTCTGGGAACACAGGGAAACCATTTTAAACATTAAGAGATAATGCTTGTCCTAAAAGTCCTGCAGAATTATATTTATAAAAATATATTATGACTAAGAACAAACATATTGCCTGTCTTCGTTATTTCACATAACAATGGATTAATTGTTCTGCAGCTCTACATTGACTCTAAGAGGTTAAACCGCCAAAGTCTGATAGTGAAAAATATACATTCTACAATGACATTTCATCCTTCAGGTGGTAGATAAATAAATGTGGTATTTCACAAGAAGCTTGCTGACGCTTAAAGTCCCTGCAATCATCACTCCTCTCAAGGTCTTTTCATAGGGCTACGTTTTCCAGATTTATATCTATCCAGTCTTTTAGTAATTTACAATACCTTTGTAGTCCATTGAAATATACTTTACTTTCTTTGGACATCTTTAAATCTACACCATTAAAGTGACATCGTTTTTGTTAGATTTGTGTCTAAAATGGAATAACTTTTTTCCATACATTCATATTTACTATATCACTGCACTCATCCTCAGTATCTTAAGGGACTTGAGATATTTAGGATTTTCTACTGTGTATTTAGTCCACATGTGCTGATGAAAGATGTCTATCGGCTCCTCTCAAGGCCACAATGCTATCTTCTCCAACCTCATACAACCAGGACACAAGGCAGCCCATTATCAGTTCATTAATTTTTTTTATGTATGTAGAGCTTTTTCAAAACCCCCAACCCTTTAGCAGAGGATCCCATCATATAACATAGGTCCAATGTAGTGCAGCACTCAGATACAGTACATTATAGAAGGAGCCTTGAAAATACATTTACAAAAGTACAAAGGGTAAAACCTAAATACTAATATTTTGCCCAGTTTGTGTGATCAGAGCTAAATTCATTATTTTATAGCCATTACTGTTATGTTATCTGTAAAAATGTGCCCTCAAAATAGCAACCACATAGCAAACATATACACTGTGCTGGTCTGTGCTCTAAGCCTGGGCAAAAGTACATCTATGAAATCCCAGCAGTAACTAATGGCTCTACAGTAAACATGGTTATCACAGTTAGTATTGTTAGATGCCCCTAGGCAATGTACAGTATTACTAAATACGGTTGGTGTCAGGCTTACTCTTTTAGTGTAAGAAATAGTAGACTCAGCTAAGTGGTTCAGAACACTATTACTGTTGTGTTGTAAAGCCTGTCTTATCTCTTTATAGTAAATAATCAGTATGCAGAGGTGGTGTTGGCTAAAGTGTAATTGCTCTTGAGCTAATGGTAATTGCCTTCAGAAGATGTCCAACAGAGACATTTACTAAGCAGTCTTTCAAGTTTAACAAGAGGTCCATTAGTTTTGGGCACTGTACAGCCCTAGACACATGCATGCTCCTGTCTGTACTCTATTAATCCTCCACATTTAAATTAGCTTTCTGCCAAGACTAATCAGCCTTTGCACCTGGCGTAGCCTTGCAGTCAATATGAGATGGCTATTTAGGTAATTGTGAACAATTATCAGGGTTTAGGAGCAAAAGGACTCGGAATGATAATGAGTGCTTTTGTCGCTATCGCTGTAAGTGCCACAACTCCTCAATTTAAGATACAGAGGTCTATTGAGTGGCTTGAAATAAAATAAAACATGCGTGACAAGCCAAATGATGGTAAACCTACAAGTTTGAGGCAAAAATACATTCACCCTGTCTATGTACAATTTTTCATAGATCGAATCATTTGAATTTAGAAATTGTATATAGATGTTCTACACAGTATGTGTTAATGTTTGGGTGTGCATGTTTGTGTATTTGTGTTTTTGTGCACGTGAAATCATTTTTGTGTGTGTGTGAGAATATTGCTGTTTGTGTCTGTTGGAGGAAACGGAGGGAGTGCCTGGCGAGGCCCCTGGTCAATATCATTATCACCATTTCATTAGACTAGCTGCTTACACAATGGAAACCCAGGATCTGTTGAGCAGCTAATGTTGCAGTGATTCCCAGGGGTGGGGAATATATCTGATGTATCAGAAAAGCAATGACTAGATTTATGGGTACAGAGGAGAAGGCAGAACCACAGCTGGGAGGGGGCAGAGGGCAAAGGGCAGATGACCTATTGTGTGGGAACAGCCTGGGAAACCATGGATACTGGAGCGTGGAGGTCTTAACTCATGACAGAAAAAGTACTCTCTCCATCTTTATCTCTCTATATCTATCTTTCTGGAAGCAGAAACGATTCAAACACACAGGTGTTTCCAATAATACATCTTGTAACTAATTGTTTTGCTGCTGTTTTAGTTTTAAGATGACATGTGACACATCTATATACTTTATGACCGGGTCCCTAAGAGCCATTGTGAACATATTTGTCATTTAAATGATGAATGCTCATTAATCTAAATAGGAATATTGATTATTGGAATACCATAAATCCTTGCATTGATATAAAAAGCCTGGTGTAAGCGACTTTGTTTTGTCCATTTTGTTTTGTGTAAAGTTTGGGGGCCATCATAAGGACCTGGCCAGCTATGTGTTGATCCCTGCACTCTGCAGTGCCTGCGTATGAAATGAAGCATGCTGAGCTAGACAGCAGGTATTTCACAGTCTGGTGTTCTGAGCCGGTCCAACTCCAGGGACCCAGACTAAATGCAAAGGAAATCATTCATGTAGATTATTTTCAATGGCCGGCCCTGCACTCGTTCAGAGTTTAATAATGCTTGTAATTGGAATTGATGGACTTGCTGATTGTTGGTTAAAGTGATGGAGCAATGTAAAACACATTTAAATATTAATGTTATGCTCCATTTCAGGGTCTATTGCAAATATTTGCCTCTTGGCAAAAAGGTGGCATAGCAGAGATAAAAAGGCAGAAGCATGTTGAAAAACATCAATACTGAATGTGGTAAAGAAACATTTAAGATTTTGGGGGAAAAAATCTATACTTAACTATAATAAAGTACTATATGGGTGCTGCCAAGAGTGTGCAGTCCGTGATCCTGGGTGATTGTTACCGTGGGTGGCTATTCACACATGTTTGCTGGGTTACTGGCCCGTGACAGCTAGAGGAGCCAATTAGAGGATGAGACGAAAGCTGGACTGAGTAGTGCAGTTCAATCGAGGTTCCTTTGTTTTCATTACCGGGCCCATTAAATCAAGAGCCTCAGACACCTGCTTCTAAATTAGCTCTGTAATTATGCATCAGTGCAATTAAGCCCAGACAATGTTATCCCCATCCCTGTAGCGTAGAGAAGTAACCTAAATCTGCTGAATCTGGATAGCTGGAGACAACATGGTTATGGGGGCTATTATCCCATTACGACGGGTGATTTCTCCCCAATCCATGGCTTCTTCTGACTTTACAATGCACCCAGTGACATCAGGTCAGTAATGATCCCAGCACTCAACCATGGAACAAAGAAGAGGTGTCTGGTGGAGGTTGGGGACAGCGCCAGCAAAACACTCTGAAACACTTTTCCCTTGTGGGGCCGTGTTCAAATAAAATGCAGCCAGGCAGAGCCACGAGATTGGCTCCTCTGAGGAAAAAAATGTTAAGGTGGCACAGTCTAATGCATTTTATGATAAATATGTTCAAAGTGTGAGTAATGAGAAATGGAAAAGGAAGCGTGTATGTGTGTGTCTGTGTGTCTGTGCGTGTGCGTGTGCGTGTGTGTGTGTGTGTGTCCGGAAGGGGGTGGTTAAAACCTCAGCTGTGAGATGATGAGCCAATAAAAGGTCCCTCCAGGGTGATTCATTTAAGAAATAGGGGCTGACAATCACACGGACTGTCAGGTTTTGGCCAAGGCAACCTAGAAATACATTCACATAGTACAGTAACTTATATCACATCACATACCCTTTTTTTTAGAACTTGTCAAGCAAAGAAAATACTTTCATATTTTTTACCTAATTGACTATTATCTTATATTGTTTTGTTGTTTCAACTTTGGATACACTTGCCAATGTAAAAAACATTGACAAAGCTATGGAAATACATATGTTCAGCCTCATAGTCATATGGTGACCTCCAAACACTAGGAAAATCCCTGAGTTGAGAGCATTCAGTCTGCCTGTGACAGTGATCAATGATGGGGAGAGATAACAGCTTGAATTCTCAGGAGGTAAATCCAAATGACTAATCATTGCTGTTCCCCATGGCTGAGCTGACTCCATAAAGCATGGCCTAATGTTACTGACTGTAGCACAAATGAATCAATTGACAGACAGTTAAAAAAATAAAAACATACAAATGAATTCTGAATAGTGCTGTAATCCGTTCATGTACTAAATTTAGCAGAAAGGAATTGAGCTGTACATATTTAGATACATATCATTAAGGGCTCTTTCTACCCAAAAAACTTCAGACTTGTTTTCAACAGTCTTTTTTTTAAAGGTTATATCTTTATTGGTGCTATAAATACAACAGAAATGCTTTGCAGATGGTATGAGGTTAAAGTGCCTACGGGGGGGGGGGGGGGGGCATCCTTCCCACTCCATTAGGAATGTACAGTAGAGCTCAATAAATCCTGACAGTTACACATCAAGGTGCCTCATTGTGCTCCCCTTGTGTCATTTCTCACAAGGAAATGTTTGGACAGAGAAAACAACACATACACACTACAAACATAATGAATGTCAGTCTATATTGGCCTGAACTGCCCCCTTTCATAAAATGAAATACTTCAGATAGAGTTGGTTTTCTAAAGACATATCACATCAATAATACAAACACTGGTCGGATCCTAGAGAAGAAGCTGCCCCCAGGCAATGGATTAGCATTGTGCTTTTTAGGTCTTACGGTATAAAGACAGCCTGGCTGCCAGAGGTCCAATTCCGAGCTCACACACTATAGCCGTGTGACACTCTTTAACATTCCGTCAATGTGATTTACAATGACATATCACAGTTACACAACATATATTGCACTAAGGTTAAGGGTGTTTGGTTACATAGTCCTATACACATTTCTTTATCCATCAATAGGCTATAACAAGGGCTTTTTATATGCATATATTTGTAGTGACACCCTTCTTTGGTTCACAAATACACAAAAATACCTTCAACGAATGTTGATATATTACAGTTTTAAAATGTCAAGGAAGAATACATTACAAATGGACTTAGATATTAGATAACTCTTTGACACGTATAATCTCCTCATATAAATAAATGAATCAATCTATTCAATATTGTGCCACTTTTTTATATTTTGATTCCCTTACTGTAAAACCAAGACACATATTTGTCACAAGAGCAAGTAACACTATCAACAATCTACATAATATTTATAAGCTCTACAAAACACAGCGATAGAATACAGTTACATTGACTGTGTAAATATAACCACTACTTCTTATCAAAGGGGTAACACAGCTAGGACACAATGTGGCGGTGCATCTGGCTTGATTATTTCAACGGACAACACACAGAACCAACAGTGAGTACCTATATAACAATAATGCATATCTACGCCACGAGATCCCCTATATTGTGCTCTATTAACACAAAAAAGTAGCTCAACTATACTGCATGTCATACTGGTCTTAGTGCAGGATAATGTCCAATAGTCAAATGGAATAGTCTTAGTTAAAGACAGGGAAGGCATGAAACATTGTGGGATGTACTTGTTAATCTAAAAAGCTCTACAATGTATAGGTCCATTGTGATTAGGCATATGCAACAAGGACAGGAAGCCAAGCTTGTTTTCTTTTTAGAGTAAAACAGGGCACTATCATGGAGTAACTCTTACAAGTCTTGACCCAGTCTCTCAATCTCATCAGTCAGGAAGTCAATATCAGACCTGGTAGCAGCTGGATTGGAGATGACCATTCGGAAGAAGTTGACCTTCTTGCCCTGAGGCTGGTAACCTACCATAGTTGTCCCAGACTCCATCATCATAGCCTTAATCTTGGGGGCCACCTGTTGTTGAAACAATGAAATAAATAACAATCAACCAAATTAATCTTGCTTAATATGTCTCTAAAAGGCATTCCTTTACTAACAACTTTTCTTCTTAGGAATGTACCGGTTTATTGACCTATTAGAATGGGAACACATTGCATTTCTGAACATAGTCAATAAACTACAATCATCTTAATGTACAAATCAATATATTGATCAATCCATGAAGGCTGTTCCAAAGGGAGTTTTCAAATGGTAGATGAACCAGAACCTTGTGTAACCTCTCTCTCTTCTCCTCCCCATCTGGCATGTCACGTAGACCCGGCGGAAGGTACCAGAAGCACACGTTAGTGTGCTGAGGCTGTTGACAAAAATGACAACATTCATGAGAAGCCTTTTCAAGAGCCTGCCTCTCCAGGAAAACCAAAAGAAAGGGGTAAAACACTTAGCAGATTTTTTCCCAACAACATTTCTTAAAGGGGAATTTTGGTGTGCTGGCCTTTCCATTTGAGTGCATATCTTAAAGGTAGGCAAGGAGGCAATAGGTTTTCTAGAGTATCAATGGTTCTGTAGCAGCATTATACATTGGATTACCCATTTCAGTAATGACAGCTCGAATGCCTTATTCAGATAGGTCACGATGCTGTTGGGTGACACATAATGGACTAACATTTACATTCATTAAACGTCTGAGTGTTGGGACACTTTCCCAGGGTTGCCAGTTAAAACACATTTTCCATCTCCAGTAACTCAGTAGAAACGGCAGAGAGAATAATGCACGCACTTCTCCCTGGAACACCATCTCATAGCCTTCTCGGTTCTTTATCCTGTTGTAGAGATACGCTGAGAGATCCAAGCACTTGTCAATGTGCTGTTCAAATCCTACAGTTCCCTAATGGAAGCCAAAGCACAAATAAACAATTGTTGGTGCACATTAAAGCAATTTCCCCTTTGTTATTTCTATCAGTTAAATACAGTGGGGGTGTATTACAAAAGAAGTTGGGAATATCTAGTATTTGGATGAAGGTGCTTACCTTTGCTTTCCACATAAGCCAGAACTTGAAGATATCAACATGTCGCCCACATTGAATGGCCTTGTCACCTGTGTCATATGACACATCGTACTGTTTGTCTGGCTGGAAGAGGTAGCCAGCACACATGGAATTGCAGCCTTCCAGAATTCCCTGGAAAGAACAAAATGTAGAGTAGCCAAGATTACTAGCACAGGAATTCTATGTCTGTGCGTTTAAGGTGAGGGTGAGTGAGTGTAAGGATTCAGGGTGCTTGAGAGTGTGCGTGCGCTCTCTTACCCTTTCTCGCACAAGAATAGCAGAGCACTGCAGAGGGACGCCCATCATCTTATGAGGGTTCCAAGTTACTGAGTTGGCCCTGCAAAATATATGGATACTGTAATCCCAACAGAGTAAGTGTGTGTGTGTGTGTGTGTGTGTGTGTGTGTGTGTGTGTGTGTGTGTGTGTGTGTGTGCGCGTGCGTGCGTGTGTGTGTGTGTGTGTGAGAGTGAGAGATGGGGGCTCCCTCATCCTCAGATGGAGAATTGTCTACACTGGGTGCAACTATACACTGTAACAGACTGTACCTCTCAACGCCATTCAGCTTGTGCCTGTGCTTCCTGGACATCAGCAAGCCACCTCCCCATGCACCCTACGGACAGAAAACAGCGGCACTCTGTTATAAAAAAAGGTATTGAATCTAGCCATAAACAGGCGTTGTAATAGTTTCTGCTGAAAATGGTGCCATGAGCCCGTCGGCAGCAGTGTTCACTTACATCTACATGCAGCCACATGTTGTATTTCTCACAGATGTCGGCAATCTCGTTGATGGGGTCAAACGCCCCATACACTGTGGATCCAGCGGTGGCGTTCACAAACATTGGGACACACCCCTTCGAAAACAACACAGAGTATTACAGTACCTTGTTGAATTCAAATGGTAATGTTCTCCTCCTTTTGCTGCAATCTTTGACATTAAATAAATTGGTTGGAGCACGTTTCACAGATAATTCGCTCTTTCTCTTGGCAAGTCATCATCGGTCTAGAACTACACGCCTAGTCCAGTCAGTCTACCTATCACTTTGCCTCAAGAGAATTCGTTCCATAACACTGCTTCAGAGCTAAAGGCAGTGGGTAAGATAATATTCGAACAGGTAGATGCAATAACCTAACGGATTTATCTTTGTGTTTGTTAGTCTTGTGCACAGCCCTGTTTTCTTATTCTCCACCTCGGCTTTAGGAGGAATGTGAGCAATCGTTGTAATTTCTTAACAGAACCTTTGCACATCACTGAGCATATAAAAATGAATGGTAATGAACCCTGTTGGAGCTCAGCAGTGCAAAATTGTCCGTAATCAAGTTGATCACCATACAGTTGGTAGCTTACCTTCTGCTTGGCATCAATGACTTTCGCTTCCAGATCTGCAGGTATGACTCTGCCTCTACAGGAGAAGAAGATAGATATAATACAAACGCTCTAAAGGGACTGGTGCGCTTTAGTCAAAACAGAGGTCATGTGTTCACTAACCTCTCATCTGTGCTCAGCAGTATCAGGTTCTCCGTCCCAAATCCCAAAGCAGCACTGGCTTTCTTTATGGAGTAGTGGCTCTGTAAGCAAGTAGTGCTAAAATTAGACGTTGGTTGTTATTGGGTGAAGTTGATTATTCTGATCAAACAATCTTATTGGTCTAAAAAGGTATATCAAAATCTCTACCCATGTAGATAATTGCTGGTATCCTAAGCATTGCCACCTTTGAATGCCGTCTAAACAACTTTTGCAAGCAAGCAGCGATAAAAAAACACAAGCTCTAATTTTACTCGGAGGCAGTGGGACTAACATGTTCGGAGGTGAAGAGGACCAGTCTGGGTGCAGCTGTCATGCCTTTGGTCTTGACATCAGGGTAGAACTTGTAGCGGGCAATCATCACACTGTACATGTTAGATATTGCTCCACCTGAAGAGGTCAAGACAAATATTTTAGCCAACTAAACAGTGAAGTGAGACCAAAACGTGGGGTTCTATTTGATTTCAGAGATTAGCAGGCTTACAATGCTCCCCAGTGCAAAATATATACACACAGTCATTATCATGAGCGTCTGCAATGGTTTAGGTCATGGCCTCACCTGGTGAGAATATACCGTCGCCCTCTCCAGCTGGCCAGCCAACGATCTCTCTCATCTTTTTTAGTGTCAGCTGCTCCATCAGAACAAAGACTGGTGCAATCTCATAGGTGAACCTGGAAAACACCATTCAACCCCAGTTATGGCCAATCTTACACTAGATTCTGCATTAATTGTTCTCAGGATTGTGTTGGTAAAATATGAATTAGTTGGCACATTGTTACGATAGAATAAGTTTATCCTCTGTTATTATTACATTGAAATTAGTTTGTGGTGACAAATTAAACAGATCTGAAATTTTGTTTCACACTTATTTGATTAATGTTTGTACACTGATTACGTTAGGGTAGGCAATATGTGGATTAGAATGTTGCATGATTGATTCATTGTGGATATATTAGCTGAGTAAGAGCAGAGAGCTGATTTGAAAAAGATTTTAAGATGCAGAGCTAATTTAGCACAGACATGTTCAATGGTAGCTCTGCCAAGTTGTGTCAGGGATACCTTTTTTGCAGTGGAATGAGAAAGAACATGAGTGTCACATAGTCTTAAGAGCTGGTTCTGCCACAGAGAGGGGAGCTGAGAAATGTGGGAGCACAAAGTGAGTAATGTGATGTAACACTGCGTTTGTGTCTCGGGTGACTGTCTATATTCAGAGACGTCGTCTCTAGCAAGTTATTCTACAAACACACAAATCAAAAAGTATCTTATGCACGGTGTACGATACTAAGTGTCATTAGCACCTTTCTAATAACAATTTTTGATTTAAGTAGTGACTTGAATATTATTGTTAATATAACAGTAGTCATCGCTTACATCCCTGGGAATTTTTTCGTTGGATAAATGTTTTGTTTTTTTCTGTAGTAAAAAAACAACGATTTTTCTCAATATAATTAGAGCAGAAAAAACAGCATCCTCCGTAGCGTAGCACCTTCTGTGTAGAATTAAACCATACCCCGGCTCATCTATCATTGTTGTGGCCTGCCCAAAGTCCTCCTAATTACACAGCAACTGGTCCATTCATGCAATGCAGTAGTAAAACAATCTGATGTACTGTACCAAACTGTGCCCCACAGTTTCCTAAAATTGCCATTGGCTAGACATGAACAGTGTCAACCCAAGTGAAAAAGGAAGTCAGAAGCTATTTTAAGCAATTGATTTAGCTTGCTCGCTCATGTAGGGTAATTATGATGATACAACACCTAGACATGATTGTCAGTCTATTAGTGTCAATCAATAACTGGCAAGGGTAATTAGGTTGACAGAGTTATTAGCACAGGTGAATAACAAATATGTAAGCTACCTCAACCCAATGATTCAAGTCATTCACAGTCAAGCCATATAAAAGGGGGGCTATAAAATAAACCATTGTCCAGATTTTTTCAAATTGCAGGCATGGAGCTGAAAAAACACCACTTTAGAACAGCTTAGGGCCAGAGTTATCACTAATACTTCAAAACGTCACCTACACAGTGTGCTCTTAGCATTTTAGTACATTTTATGAACGCACAGGCCAGAAATAAATCATAGCCTTAACCCTCTCTCCTTGATAACTAAGCTGTAGCTAAGTTTCTGAATAGAACATACCCTGCAGAGTGTTAAATACTTTTATTCCACCAGTAGAAAGCAACAAAGAGAAAGAAATCCAATGCTGGCTGTTCCAACTGTATAGAGGATGTCAACCGAGCACCTACCATGTCCTGTCCTGATATTGGGATCCTGAATAGCAATCAATGTGCAATTTAGTTTGACCGTAGGGCAGTATTGTCTGGTTGCAGCCACAGTGCCAGTCTTTGACAGCTGACAACAACCAATAATTCAGAATTCCCTCCTCCTCTACCAGGGTGGTGGCGTGCATGTTTTTCTTGCTCGACTGACAGTCCGTGAGAGTATGACGATGATCTCTCTGCTAAAAGCACACTTTAAGGACCCTCATTATGTCACATCAAGTAGTCCTCTGCCTCGACCTAAATCAACCAAGAACATTTAGTAAAATGTATGAAATCCCTTTTTTCAGGGCTAGATTGGAATCCACCTATTCACTTTCTAATTAGACTTTTCAACCTCTTCAGCTAAAGTTAGAACAGAGCCATGGGATTATCCAAAACTGTAAAGATAATTGCTTTTGACTACAGGGTTTTCTTAAGGAAATTCATTTATACTACAAATATCAGTATAACATAACTCCGTCACAAAGTTTAAACTTCCTCGTTATGTTGTAAAGAATCCTAAACAACCCACACCAAACCCACACATTTATCAAGGCATTAATAAATAGCCCTCACATGTTGGTGTTTGCTGTGGAGGTGAGCCATTCCCCGGCCAGGCCAATAATGTCTAACCCAGTGGACAACTGGTTAAAGAACCTGGGATGACCTGGGACAAGAGAGAACACAACACATTTTGCATCAAGACTTCATCACCAGAGATTTGTGAATGTGAGAGTCTTATCTGTAATCAATAGAACAGAATGTTAACTAATGAGACGTATTGATTCCTCAGCTCCATGCTCCGCTACTCTGTGCCTTTGGCCCCGTGGTACTCACCTGTTCTCACCCCATATTTCAGGGTGTCCCTGCAGTCCACCAGGATCTGCTCCAGGGACTCGGGCTGGTCAGAGAGCTCTAAGTTGAAGCCCTCCATGCCCTCCAGCAGCTGGTGAGGGTGGTGGAAGTCCAACACTTTGGTGGATCTGTCAAAAGTCTTCCGGACATAGTTGGTGAGAATGTCCACAATTTCCAACAAAAACTGCATGGTCGGCTCTTCTCCATTTTTTGCAGGCAATAAATCTAGGATAATCATAGCATAATTATACACTGTATATGTCAATATTGGTAGGCCTGCAATTCAAAAAGTTCAACATACTAGAAATTAGTAGGCAACAGTCTCTATTTATTGTAAAGAATTCAACTTACAATACACATTCTGTGTTCTTTCAAAACAGAGATAATAAACATACATTGATTCAGTATTCAACATCTCTTGACCATACCCCAAGACTATTTACGGCTAATCAAGACTAGCCTTTTTCTAGTTCTATAAAATATGTAAAATGTCAAAATCTTTTGACGGCAGAAAATTTGATGGCCCCGATTGATAAGTTCCGCATACATAAAAAAAAAATGATAAGGTCTGACTAGTGAAGCAAAATAACTTTATTTTGGGTTGTGAAATAAATAGATCCTTACTTAAATAACTAACACTCATACTAATTCACTGCATATTGCATGCACAATAACAACTATAGGAGCCTACCTAATTGTAACAATTATTATCAGAATGACAACAAGTAGCAGAACAGTAATCTGTGTAATTATAAGGAATCAACGTTTTCTCAAAGTATTAAACATTTACATGTTTTCATTTATTACTATTTCTATTATTTGTTTTACCTCTAGCGAATAGATTAGAAAAGTCCGTCTCCGTGCGTCTGAAGCGAGTATCTCTGTCGCTGTTATCGCAGGACAACTGGTTGGACGAGCGCTCTTGAAAGGCGCCAACCATCCTGCCTTTCTCCTCCAAATTGTTGTTTTTCTGCAAAAATCCTAAATGGTTGCAAGAAGTAGACGATTCCAACATGGGATTACCACTTCCATACATTTCGATAACAATTTATTCTGCACAACAAACGGGCAAAGTTCTCCGTCGACCGTGGGGTAACTGTATCTCCTGATTGTCTCATTGGGTCTGGTACTAATAGCTTACTGTACTTTGGAGGTTCCCATCCCTGTCCAGGAAATCCCATTTATGGGCGGACAGTCAGAAGGAGGTTGAGCCCAGTGACATCACCAAAATCCAGCCAAGCAAAAACAACAGCCGACATTTAGTACAGCTGGAAATTATCATTAAGTCCCACCGTTGGATACTACCTCAATTAACAGGGAACTGTGGACATTAACGATTTCACCACTGCCTAAAGGCACATTTTGCCATATGATGGTAAACATAGGCCCACGTGAAATTATTGGTCAGTTTCCAAAAACCATTGAAAAATCGCACAACGTGCGCGCAGGCATGCTGATTTTCAACTTCAACGTCACATTTTACAGTACGTATCATAATAATACTTGACACTTCAGTTCAAATGTAGTAGATATATCATTCTAAATCACTATAGGCTATATGTTTCCATTTTGGCTAGTATTTTGAGCTATCTGGAGAGGACAACCAGACTGAATCTAGTTGTGTTAGATTTAATCATTATCCCACACAAGAGCACGCGATCATGAGGCCTGACAGTGCTATCTCTGTAAAACATGCGTGACTTTGACGCATGGGCATGGCAGCCTCTGCTTTTGCCTGAATGTTTGATTGCGCTTCAAAGTGGCCAATAACCGAGCCTAGCATTTTTGTGAAGCTATATTTGCATAATTGGTTTGGGATCTTATCTTCCATAGACTTTCCCCACCTAAACATTTTCTGGAGTTTTTAGATTAGAATTTGGTATCAGATAAACGGAGTGGCTGGTTGTCAAGCATGCTCCAATTATTTTTTTTAAATTACCCTCTCCTTATAAAATCTATAAGAGCATGTGTGCCGAAACTAAAGCCTATCATTATTATTAAATATTATATTTAATTATTCCCAGTAAATAACTTAACATCCTGATATAGGCCAATAATTTAATCCGATCAAAATGCTGTACCCTTAATTCTGTACCCCTGCTCATAACCAAAGATCACAGGGAGCAAAGCCTTTCACAAGTGCGTTCCTTTATGTTCCAGGATATCCTTTCAAAGATGACAAGGCATCACACATGAAGTCTGTTGAACACTCACACACACACACACACACACACACACACATATATATATATATATATATATATATATATATATATATATATATATATATATATATATATATATATATATATATATATATATATATATATATATATATATATATATATATATTTATTTATTTATTTATTTATTTTACAAAATTGACAAATTAATGTTGCGAGGTCATATGCCTGGAGGCAACATTGCTACAGTCATGATTGTTCCTGTACCAGACGTGATTTTGAACAGGTATAGACTAAAAAACGGTCACTTACCACATATCTTCATTCCCAATTTTCTAGTACATCCATGAGCAACTCCACACCATGCGTCATAGCCTAAAATAGTTATTTGATGATAAAATAGATAATGAGAGAGAGGAAATGCAAGAAGATACTCTACGAATTTCTAAAAAAACACCTTAGCCTAATTAATTACGTTAATGCGTAATGCATATAACATCAGTATTTAGCATAGGCCCATGGAATTAAAAAGTTTTTATTTGGCCTGCAGGATTTACGTTAAAGAGGTAATTGGCTGAAAAGATTCTGGTTGAAATGCATGCATCACTAGACATGAGCCGGCTGGCCAGTGACAGATAGAGAAAGAGAATTACACCACCACCAAGGGCTTCCTGATTAAATGGGGCGCATGAGGGAGGAATGGGGATGGGAGCACATTGAGAACTGAAGACATTCCAAGGGCAGCGATTTGAGAAGCCAGTTCCACCACAGTTCATTTTTTTTCTTCATTCATTATATTTATCTGCACATGGAGGAATTTTAACACCAATGTTATGTCCATAAGAGGTGAAAACAGAAGCTTTCTTGAATTAAGGAGAAGCATTTGATAACACGTTTTATTTGGTGCACCTATAGGCTGATACTTGGTGAGACACCGGTGCGCCAAAATATTAATTAATTGGAATTGGCCTTAGGCATTTATTCTATGGGATCGAATCAATTACCATAGAGCATCATAATGGACTTTTTGTGAGAGGAACGTAATAGACTTCTTGTAGGCTAAACTATGGATTTAACGTTATTTTTCGACTTAAACACATTCTATTCATACTATCTAATCTCAAGCTATGCTGGGCTTCAACAATGGTTTTTACCTTTCTTATAGCCTACTTCAGTGAAGCTTCATGCCACTATCGAGTTGTTGTTTTTTAGAGCAGAATTGTGAATCCTGACTGGTTACAATGACGTATGCCATTAGGGCCAATTTATGGGTTTTTGGCTGCCACTTCCATGTTAATTATTTCCTGCCATTTAGTGCCATAGCAATTCAGCCAGGATGAAAAATAATTATGGACTTAGGCCTACTGAAATGTACATTTTCATAGAACGGCTAAATTGACAACATTTCGAATTCTATTTTTTACGTATGAAAATGTTGCTTGTGTATAGGCCTATTGATACAACATCTGAATTAAAATATAACTGTCAAACTATAAGTAGCCTAATTAAGTAACCAGACATAGCCTAATTATCCTTAACATAACCTAATTCAAATCAAATGCACAGACTTTGGTCATCAGTTGATTCCTATCGGGCGATTTTTATTTCAAATATTTTTAAACCAAACGAATTGTATAAAGATACCGGGAGGTCAGTTGCATGCAATGCTGCACTGACTCGTTTGGTCAGAGCTATTTTTAATGAGAGACAATTGGTAACGCCGACATTCCAAACAATGGTGTTTCCAACAAAGTACATAGCACAAGTGGACTAGATTTGTATCCGTAATAGACCTACTTGTGCCTGGTGGTCTTAAATTTGCCGAGTTGGATTCCGGTTGGCCACCAGAAGAGGAAGGTGCAGACGCCGCCATCACTTCGCGGAGACTCAGAACAAAAGTCTTCACTTCAAAGCGCGTTGACACTTTATGTGAGACCTCTCTTGTTTTATCCGAGATGAAAAGTCACATTCACTAGAAAGATAAAGACAAATAACTATCGAAGCCATTGTCTACCGTAAGGCTAAAGTTGGCAATGCCTAGTGTCCACTGATTTGCTAAACGTAGGCTATTGACCATGAAAATACTGATGAAAACCAACAAATGACATCTTTCGCTTAAGGCAACGCAACAAACGAGCTTCTAACCCCCTTGCATTAAATAGCAGTGCATGAATTAGAAGTGCCGCAAAGGTACAATAAAAAACAAACAAAATAGGCTAATCTATCTACAATAGTCTATGCCATTATACAAAATAGTAATATCGCTCTTTAACAAACGCTCTTTATAATTAGGCTTATGATACCAAAAAGTGATATTTGATTCAGCAATGTGACTTAGTATCAGGACTATTAGCTAATTATCAGCTTTCAATAAACAGATAGGTCAACTAAAATAACAAGTCATGTAAGACCAAGACAAATATATTTTAGAAGCAAGTTGGACGTTCAGTTCGTGTTTTCATTGACAGACAAGAGGCATTTAAGAGATCAACACGAAGCAGATAAAGCACTGAATGCTTTATCACAATAAGATTGATTAATGACATAGGACACTGAAAAGATTTTTTTTTTACTTGTTTTACAATAGACAAACTAAGATTTGATGATGACCCTGATGCAGGTCAATGTCACAAACCCCAGGGCAAACGCCCTATATACATGGAACGCTCTATATTGCAGCCTGAAATACAGTTTGGGACATATTTAGACATTTTAATCAAAAGGTTTTAACACTCAATAAGTCGCATTTTGAAATTCATATATATTATCTTGATATGCATGTACAAATTTGGTATGGCAACAAATGTTTTAAAATAACTTTTAACACCTGTTAGAGCATGCACAACAACGATCATTTTCAAAAAAACTCTACAGAAAACATATAGGCTGATTGTTACCATTGTAGGATAACCTTTTCTTTGCATGTTATGAAGCAGCTTACCGTGGCTACAGGTGACCAGGTATGTATCCAACAATAAAATGAGAGAAGGATCAAATTTAATCCTTAACACCGGTGGCCTTTGAATATTCCAAGAAGACAAAACGATTTGAATGCTGTCCTAGATTCCATGAAATGTGGCCTTTATGCTGAAGTACGTTTACTGATATGTAAAGCTTGCACTGCCTATGTATTTGTTTCTACGCACGCATGAGTCACGGCTCTTCTGTGCTGCATATTTCCACATAGCCTGGTAGTAGCTTACAGATCCGCTTTGTCTGCAATTGGCAATCTTTAAGCTTTCCGCAAAAACGCGACTTTTGGTATGTGTGATTGTCTTTGGAGCTATATACCTTGACTTTGAATCCTGGTCACGAACATGGACTGGGAAGTTTGATCATATGAGCAACACATTACGTCCAAAAAGGGGGCACAGTGGGGAGGGTGGAGTAAGGTGGGGTGGATGTTTTATTCTAGATAGATCTAATCAATACCAACCTTTCAGACTATCTATCTGGACCATGCATATTTGAGTACCCGCATATAGCATACAGCATAAATTGGGAATGTATTAATTTGAACCTTGCGATGTCAATTTTATTGAGGCAATATTTGAAACCTATTACTTACTATCTTTAGTTTAAGACTATGTAAAATAGTGCGGCCAACAAAGTAGTGACAAAACATTTTCTTTTCGGTTGAAATAGGAAAGAATAAAGCGGGAATGTTTAAAAAGGAGAGTGCATTACAGTTCATAGGAAATCCACAAGGTGGCAGTAGCTACCTAATCATAAAAGATTCCACTGCGTCATGTGAAACTCAGACTATTCGCCAATAATTGTTCCGGAGTTGGTATAGTTCTGACCTTATAGCTTATAACATTTTCATTATCATAGTAAAATTATTATTTGGGCTTTGCTCAAACGTGAAAAAATACTCAGAATATGCAAATGTATAACTTGCTCTTCTTGAAATCGTGTACACAGATATCCCTTCGCATTATTTAAAACTGTGGGGATGTAATCCAAATAGCAACAAATGCTAAGAGGCAAGTTTAAAAAAAAAAATGCAGTGATGTCGTCATGCAGTGCAGGACTCTGTATGTAGCTTTTCAGCATTTGGACAGCTCCTGCAAAGAGCGCTGTCCCTTTTATTTCAGCTTGACAGATGGATGAAATGCTTAACAGCTAGCAAATGTGTTTGAATCATACATAGATCAAACTCCCTGTGGGGTCCCCTGCACATTTTTACTTCCCACAAAATTGAAAATCAATCAAAAAGAGAACACAGAAATCCTCTCCAGAAGGTGGCGCGGGAACCAAAGAATAGTAAGTGTAGTCAATAGTAAAATGGACAAAATACACTAAAACTGACGTATGGTTTTGTAAAGGGTGACTAGCTAAACGGCCGGAAAACAAACTTGCTGGGGTAATTTATGCAATATTTTGTTGCTTCTCGAAGGATCCCATTAACAAGTCAATGAAAGTCACAATAATGATCTAAAATTATCATGATATTTGCCATCAATGTGATTGTAGCCTCCATATCGTAAGTAATGCAAGTTCTTGTGACCCAGCTGATTTAACCGATCAGAAAAGCTCTACCAATATTAAAACCATAAAAATATGAACCAGGTCCAGTGGGTAATATGATAAGTGAGGAATAGCTAAAGAAAGGTCAATCCTACTGTCAAGCCCATGCATAACTAAACCTGCTGTTTTTTTGCATATTTACCAGTCTAAACACGAGTTTACTGTAGTCCATAAGGATTCAAAATATAAATGAATAGAAAGG
The DNA here is from genome assembly GCA_017639675.1 of Aplochiton taeniatus. Classification (NCBI taxonomy): domain Eukaryota; kingdom Metazoa; phylum Chordata; class Actinopteri; order Galaxiiformes; family Galaxiidae; genus Aplochiton; species Aplochiton taeniatus. Next base: position 44,808,513 of record CM030172.1, read on the forward strand.
TTTAGCATGAAAATAATCTCACAAAAGGTGCTTGTGTAAGAGGTAGCGGTAGCAACATCAATTATTTCTGATCATATTTCCCATGGTTTCTTCCTTTGAGAGAGCAGCTGTCAGTATAGCTTCCACTGGTTGTCACAGGGTGTATCACAGCAGTCACTGAAGCATCTTTATTGTCCGGTACGTTTTCCATCATTCTGTGGAGGATATTCATACATAGATTGCATCTGTCAAATCTCACGCCAGGCAACACTTTGCCAACACTGTTAACAAACGTTTTGTTTTGCAAAAAAACAAAGAGTTATCTATTACACAATAATTGTGCATATTATGTCTAAGCATTGCATGTCAAGCCATGATTTGGTTTGATGCGTGAGAAGGAACTGATGTCAACGTTGAAGTGGCTCTGGGCACCCCAATCCACAGCCGGTCATTGGGTGAAAAAAAAAGGTTTACGAAACTTTGTACCTTGATTCATGTACAAGGGCTTTGGTCAGTGGTTCATTACATTGTTAGACTATTTTAGCCTACTCCCTCTAAAAAGAGCAATGCAACTAGTAATTACATTTCCATCATTGTGTAGGGAGACATAATGTAGCCTACAACAAGAGATTGACCACATTGACCCCCAAGCACAATTAGCGGCCCCCTTTTTCCATCAAAATGGCATGAAATTTCCTTTTTATCAAAATACTTTTTATGTCTAACAAGAATAAGTCAAAGTTAGAATCCAATTTAACAATTTTGCACGGTAAAATACCCTGCACCCTTTTTTCTTAAAAGCCAATTAAAATTATGCAAAAAAACAATCCTTTAATTTTCTCATAAAAATGTAAATGACTTGACAAAGGCTAGTCAAAATCTAAAGAATTATGATCAAACAATAAACCTTTATTTCTGTGTGACATTAAAACCAATAAAGTAATGGAGAATATATTCTGATATGATTGTAAAATTAATAAATGATAGTGACATCTACTTATAGTAGATTGAGCCAACAACCACATGCCCATTGAGAAGCCATGGCCAAGAATAACTTTTGGTGATCCAGATGTTCATGATATCAGTGCATGACAATCTTTGGACTTCACAAAAAGAACCCATTCAGGCAGTAAAATGTTAGACATATATAGCGATGGAAAGATTTAGAATTCTGTGTGTGAGTGTGCGTGTGTTTTTGAAAATGAGTCCTACAACATATTGTAGCTGTGGGATTCACAGCTACAACCTTGCTATTGCTGATATGTCTTCCTGCTTGATAACTAGTGGTGGGCCAGCATAGTGGTAGTAAATGACTGTCAGAGACAAGCTGCTTTTCTCACTAGCTTTTTTGGAGGGAGCAAAAGGAAATTAGAAGCCTATTTTGTTATTTGCCATCATAAGAAGTCTACATTTCTTTTAGACCAACTGTACCGTATTTCCTAGAAAGAGATCAGTAAGAGAAGAAAAAACATCCATGCAAACAGAACTATCTTTATGCTTACTCTATACCATTGATCGATACTAGACAATGTGGAAGTATTTATAAACTTATCCAACCTGTTCCATGCAACGCTCTTGTCACAATTTACCATGTCACCTTTGCAGTTTTTACTGACTTATTTAAGTCCAAAAGCGTATGTATCTGCACACAGAACAGCACAGAACTAGACCTGGAATTCCTGCTGCTTTAATCCTAGATTCATAGTTCTACGCACCACAAAATATATTTATTGATAAAATCCATATTCAGTCAATTCTAACGTTCACGATGGCCACAAAATATTACCATTTTGGTAGACGTCTAAAGTGGGCTGGCTTGTTTTTTTTAAATGCGTCGATTTTTAATTGGCTTTATTAATTCTGCACATCAACAAATTACAGGTGATCCTTAAGTCATCTCTCCCCAAAGTTGAGTTCTAGTAATATTTGATGAAGTATTTGGTGAAGTATTTGATGTCACATCCAATGTTAGAGTTGTCATAAGTCTACATTCACAGTTGGCTATAGTAGGCAGCAATACTCCCCAATCTTACTTATTTTAATTTTAAGTCACAAAAGATACAAAATATTTAAATATTTGATTCAATTTGATATTGCTTGAAGGATGTGATTGAATCTTTTGATATGTAGTGTCTTGATTTGTTTTGGAACTGAAGACCTGATAAGCTTTGTATTTTGTACAGATGACTATTATTTCTACAGTTGGGATTGGATACTATATGTGCTCAATATTGAAATCTGTAGCAAACAAAGCCTTTGTCTGCTATTATAAACCCTCGTGCATGCATTCAACAGATCCCTCAAAGTAATTTCTTCATAATAGGATCATAAAATGGGGACAAAGACTTAAAAGTTCAAATGGTGAAGACTCTTTTCATTATCCCCCACCGTACCCCCACCCCCTTCTGTGGAGAATACAGACACGGATTGTTCTTACAGCAGATGTCCTGTGGGGAAAGGGGATGCTTCACTCAATCTAATTAAGAGCTAATATATCACTTTCCCCAAGTTCATCATACTGTCCAAGCTTTTCGATTATATAAGTGTTGTGAATGATTAAGCATATGCCCCCAGTGAAAATAAAATAACTACAATACACACATCACAACATTAACCTTTTTCTCAAGGACCTCTGTCAAGAAAAAAGTCTGTACAGTGAAACAAAAGGATCTTGCGCCAATGGTAGGCTTTACTGGTATCCTTATGAGCACTAGGAGGATGTGCACAATTACAGCACAAGAACGCACAGATTAGCATTGACAATAGCATAAATATGTATGGTATTTGTACATTAGATCCCCAATCTCTCCCTCAACAAGTAATACATTTTCATTTTCTATAATTTCATTTAACTTAACCAAAATAGTAAAAGTTATGTCACCTCATCTGATCTACTCTGACAGTTCACAATAGGGGGCACTGTTGCAAGGGACAACACAAGACAGAGAGGCAAAAAGTTTTATGTGTAACTGCAATATGTTTGTGATTTGTCTTTTCCTCATATGTTTCTCAAACAAGATTTATTGTCATAAATATACAAAAAAAACGTATTGGGTCCATTGATGTTTTTATATATTGTTTCTGTTAGTTGTTGATTAGAGAACAGCCTATAGCCTCCTCTTGATACTAGGGTGTGCTTGATCAGTAACAGAAAGAAATCTTTACAGACCATGTTAGTCAACAAGTTGGTCAACAAGTTTCATGTGGTTAGTAACTTGAATCTGGTGCCACCAGAGAAAGAAATGCACATACCACAATGGGGCTCGTCTGAACGAACAGTGCTGCTCTACTTCCAGCTTCTTCATGGCCAAAGACTAGACTAGAAATTAGGTGACAACATTTTTTATAAGAAGCTTAATAACCCAACTGAGGACATCATTCAACAATATGGGAGAATTATTTAAATGAATCTTGTCGCGGAATTTCTATGTCTCCGCACTCCACAATCTGCTTTCCTGTTATTATACAGCTTACGTGTAATGAAAACAAGGATGGCAAGGAATGTTTGAATTATCAATATAGCTTCACAATTTTGTTTAATACACTCACAAATGGTTGATTACACTGCTTCTGACCCCAATTGGCACAAAGTGAAGCAAATACCTTTATATTTTTGGTGCAGCAGTAATGGATGAGTTAAAGAGTTTACGAATTTCCCTTTTAGGTACTTAACAGTCGAGGACTGCGTAAACTTATTTGAGGCGCACGGTTCCTCAGTGGGACAGATCATTTTGAACTTGTATATTTTGATGTTTTCAGGAGTTTGTAAATCATACATTTCTTTTAAGTTATCGGACTCCGAAAATTGCACATTGCACCAACTTTTATTACCAATAAAATCTAAAGTTTACTGTGAATTCAATATATCAATATTTGAGTGAAAATCTGTGGTCAAAGCACCTATTTATACTGGAAAATATGTAACCAAATCTAACTACCTATTTCATATCAAATTTAATTGGATTAGTTGGTTAGATTATATTGCATCAAAACAATGCACGTAAAAATGATAATCATATATGGCCAGGTTGTGAAAGTTCTATGAGTAGCAGAGTATTGTGTTTTGATTTAAACAGATTAATGTAATTGGTTAAAAAGTACAATCCTTAATCTGAAATTATACAAAACGGTAACCATAAAAATGTTACCGTTTACTGTAAGATTTGAACACAATGTGTTGCTCTTAAATTGAAATTATGCCGTTTTTATACAATTAATACCAATGAAAATACACTATTAAGTAGTATTTTGAAACCTTTTTCTTTTTCAAATTGAAAGCAAAATTGTCTTAACACAATTCAAAAATAGGGATATGGCTTAACGTATTTTGACAGACAATTCTTGTTATTCAGTTATCAAGCTAATAACATAACATTTGATCAGTAGCTTGAGTATCTGGTAAGAACTTTAAACACAGAAAGCACTAGATTTACACACAAGTGGCTACATGAATCAAAACTTTGTAGGTTACTTTCAGAGAAGTGTGGACTAAAAACAATATGAGAGAAAACTACAGAGTCAAACGTGAAACAAGAAAACTTTAACTACAGCTACTGTGACTTTGGCTTAAGCGTAAATTAATTATTCTGACATAAGAAAAATGTTATATTCTTTATTCTCACACAGTATTTGGGTCATTTCAACAATAGCATATCTTTTCAAGAGCATGCTTAAACACCCCATATGGAGCGAAAACAGACACTTTCATTCAACAAAAGCTAATAAATATAATTTACAAGAGAATAAAATCCTCTACCGAAGACAGTGATCAAAACACAAGTTCAAAACTTATGTTTTTTTATGGTATAGACAATGAATTCAAACTCATGGGGACATTTTGTTTTCTGTGATCCCAAATCAACTTATGAAACAAACTTTTATTTATACAAAATTGGGCTACACACACCGGTTATGTTAGAGAGTATTTGTCCATATGTCAAAACAACCAACAAGAAATAAAGAAAATATCGTAGAAACAATGTAGTTTACTTTGTACTATGACTGTATTGCACTAGATACTACTTTTTACTGAATCTAATTTGGGCTACAACATATTCCTCATATCTTCCCTTTTGACCAGATCTAACGTTTTGTCATGGCACTTTATTTTTTTGTTTTGATGAGTTTTTACATGTTTTGCCAGATGGTCACTTCTCATGAACCTCTTACAGCAGTCCGGGCAAACAAAGCGCTTTTCCCCTGTGTGAGTCCTCAGGTGCCTTTGGAGTTCATCTGACCTGGTGAAACTCTTTCCACAGAACAGCCAGTTGCACACAAATGGCCGCTCTCCAGAGTGCCACCTAAGATGAGCTTTGAGGTGGGATGTTTTGCCATAGACTTTCCCGCACCCTGGTATGTGACAGATGTGTTGTTTTTTCTTCCCTGGCTCATCGTTTGAAGTAGAGGATTGGCAGTTGGGACACCTGCATCTTCTGCATCTCCGGGCAGTTGCGAGAGGAGACTTGGTGTGCAGAAGAGCAGCAATTTGAGTCTGATATTGGGCAAAGTCCGAATGTCCTAGTACTAAGCCCCTCTGTAACTGGAAACGGTGGTGACCTAAGGGTGGAGGATGACTGACGTGATTTGCCTGTTGGAGACTCCACCACGGAATATCCTCACCGGGGTTTGGGGACAACTGTCTCTGTTGCTGATGCACTAGGCCAGCGTGTCCCGTCACAAAACCGGACATACCAGGTGGAATCGAGGTTGGCGCTGCATAAGTAACAGCAGGGACGTACGTAGGTGGGCATGTTGACTGCAAAGATTGCATGGAGCAAGGTAACATCTTTACTGGTGAGAAGTCATATGGATATGAGGGATCCGCTGGAGGGGTGAGAGGGAGTTCGTGGTGGGAACTGAAGGAGGTTTGGATGTGCGCCGAAATCTGGGATTTGGATGATAGTCCGAAAGTTGGATTGCTGGAAAGTTGATGATTCCCCTCGTTACTCCAAGGATGAAAAATACGTGATGGCGACCCGATTGTAGTGTCATAGGGGACCTGGAGAAAATCTGCGGCACTGGACCCGTGATGATGTCCGATCCTGTTACAAGTGGCTGCTAAGAGCGCCAGAGGAGAGTGCTTGCAGTTCTCTGGAGAAGAGTTCGGTGTACGATCCTGTATTGAAAACATATATTCTGTCGTTAAAATTGGTTTTATAAAATTGTTTACTACTTTGTTTTTGTTTAAAAGAATAAAGGAAGTTTGGTAATCAGTTTACAAACAAGAAACGGGTGATATTGAAAGTTTAAATTCACAGTGTCGTTTTTATCCAAAAAGCAAATCTAGAACTATTTAATAGTCTACAATCTACAAGTTGAAACCTACAATATAAATAAACTCAGATGCAAAATTCTAGGAGTATTTTCAGTTAATTTACAAACGATATACTCCAGAATAAGCGCGCGTAAACATGCGATAATTGCAGCAGTTTCCTACTGCTAACTTAAAATTAGAAAAAAAGTAAAGGTAAGCAAACACAAACTTCGGTACAAACCTGAAGAAAAGCCTGAAGTGTTTCATTCCGCAGTACAGCAACTGCTGCCATGGTAAAAGTCCTCCGCCCTCTAGCTATAAATTAACGAAAATAAAAAATAATTGATATAAAATGTATATTTGTAGAAAAAGGTCTTGACGTAGAGAAGAATTCACTGTATGCTTCCTCTCCCCAAGATATCCTTGGACTATCTGGTGAGTGAGGGATCACTTCTTAGAATTTGATAAGGACTTTGGTGGGCCGCCAGCCAGTCAGAAATAAGATTTATTACTTTGAAGTTTGCCGCTGCCCAATCATCAAAGAATAGCGGCTCTTTGAGAGGGGAAAGCAAATCCTTTGAATCCACAAAGCTCCTATGGTGTGTTTGTTGGTCTGGATAAAAGAGCTGATTATTAGGGGGGATGGGAAGGGAGGAGATAAAGGCGGGACAATTAATGAAGTAATCACTATGTGGGAAATGTATATACACAAATAATTGGATTTTCTTGATCAAAGACCCCCATGCCGCCTGGAGACCCCTGTATTGGATGCTGAAGTCATCTGATCCTCTTTTTGTAATTAAGGATTTGTAGCAGAACCCTATGTGACAACGTGACATTGTTATCTCAGGAGATCTCCATGCACATAGCCAGACTGTTTGATAACTTCAAGAGGAGAAATAAGTGCTAGTCAAGTGACTCAACCCAAAATTCCCCCTTGCTGAAGAATTGAGTTCCCTTTTGTTTTTCTAATTTGAATTAGATTACATTTTATTGCCGACTTGAAAATGGAAAGGGTCTACACAAAGAACATACGTGATCTACTTTCAGCATATTGCTTTGTGATTTTCCACCTAATTGTATTTGAATTGCTAACAATCTATATTTGTTCTTCGTAAAATCACTAAAATGCATTCTCATGTTTAATCCACCATATCCCCCTCTCCCATAGAAACACATTTTAACTTTTGAAAAATCACTCAAAGTTAAATATGCATCTTTATCTGAATAGCCCAGGTGTCAAAAGAGGCACTTGCTAAGACTGATGTCTCTATTTTGTCTTCCAAAATTGATTTGGGTAGGAGGAGTTCCCATTCACAAGCTGGAAAAAACCTCAGAGAGATACAGTGCTTCAAAGCCCTCAATTTACGTCATCATTCAGAGATAGCTTTACATTATGATGCAAATATTAGACTCGATGTATATTTTTTGTATTTCTTTATAAAGTCCCTTTGACTTTTAAGTGATCTGAAACTTCACTGTTTTTCTGTCAACTTCCACTGTAGCATTGGAAGTTTTCTATATCAATGCGGTGATCTTTATCTAGCTTCCCTGCAGAAACAATCACTGTCCTCTCAACTAGTTTGGAGCGGCTGATTTTGAATTAGATCTGTTCCTTTGAAGGGATTAATGTTCCCAGTCCTCTCCCACGGCTCTACACACAGTCATGGGGGAGAGGGGGAATCCTGCTAGGCTTTAGCCCACCGCAATCCCTTCTCACTGCAAAACACTAGACTGCTTGAGTGGGGTAGCCACATTGGCCTAAACCTCAACTTCTACATTATCAAAGTTCTATTAAATCATGAAAGGCTGAGGTGATGAGTAAAGTTAAAGCAACTAAGGACTCATGGGTTTTTTGGACGTTTCCAGGCTACTAACAGGAATGTATTGAAATCTATAATCTATAATCTAATGGCTAGTGCCATACTACCATCAAGTATCTACTAGCTTGAGTTCTGCAGTTTATAAAAATCATTAGAAGTAACCTTTAAATTACGTTTCATACCTATGGTGCTGGTTGTAAATGGGTACAATGAGATCACATTAAAATACATTTTCCTGAAGGAGAATATTGTATTAATGGAGGTATAATTCCTGTACGAGAGACTATTACGTATTCAGAAATACTTAAAATAAGAACCATTGGAACAATGATAACTTTGAGATTAAAACTTTATTGATGTACTCACTTTCGAGTTTGGTACAAAATAATTTTAATACAATCAAAACAGTTAAAACCAATACAGTTGTAGATGCAAAGCATTCATACCACTACCAAAATTACAATCAGCTGGTTCTCAAGGATATTAAAAATGAAAGTAAACTATTTAATACCATGTTTAATTATGAATAGAATCCCATATACAAATAAAAAAGTATAACTTAAGACATAACTTTGAAGGGTTTATAAGGCCAAATCCTCGTTAAAGCAGTAAAACATATCAAAATAGGAATTTATTCCTTGACCATAACCATGTCACCAGTATGATGATACCAAAATGTTATTAACATTTTTCTAACAAACTTATTTTGAGAGAGTATGAGATCACAGTTACCACTGATCAACAAACCTAGCAGTTTCAAAGCGTTAAACACAAAATAGCTTATCAATTACTCATAAAATACTATATTTAACACCAGCTTGCTAGAGTAAAATGTAATTTGAAGTACAATTCATGTGCCTCGTTAAGTACAATTCATGTGCCTCGTTATTTTTGGTACAGGTTTGGATCTGGTGAAGGCATCCTGTAAGAAATAAAGGGAAAAGGCATTAGTAGTAGTACGCTACCAACTCTGTATACTTTACTATATTTTCCTCATTAACATAACATATTATTATTCAGTACCAAGCAAGGCTTAGAACTCATTGCCATTCCTTCCAAAATGAAAGTGATAGAGGAGTTGTATCCAGTCTTAAAACACAAATTGACAGTGGGAGTTGACAGCAGTGCCACAACGTGAACCCTCTTTTTAACTTTTCATATTCTCTGGACAGTTGGAGAGAAAACAGGTTCCACATCTGTCTCACACAAGAGATTTGAGAGAGCGAGAGAGCGGAGAGGAACAGTGTGTGTGTGTATGTGTGTGTGTGTGTGTGGGAGAGTGAGAGAGCGAGGAAGAGAGAGATGCTTGAGGCTACTGGGTACTTGAGCCGCTATAATGGTGTCTCGTATGAGAAAACATCTGTGAATTTCCTCAGTGATCTACAACAAAGTATAACTCAGAGCAGTCACTCAGCAGACCTTTGAAGTTGCTCTCTGACAGAAAGCTGCCATTGTTCACAGCCTCCAACACAGAGGAGCTCCAACTTTGGTCTCACTAATTTTCAAGATTTTCCCTGCAATGCGATACAACTCCTTTTTTCACTCCAAACCCATGAGGCAGGGGATCACTGCATATTCAAGAGCAAAGAGCAAAGCCAAGGCAATGTGCTGGCTGGCCTGGGGTCACACCAGGCGGGTCAGGTCACTGCACCTCCTCTCAGCCCACCCTGGGTGTGGTAATCCAGCCTTGAACAAGGAAATACTCTCCTCCTGCAATTATTCTGGGGGCTTTAGCCCGCAGCTCTCCCAGGTAAGATGATAGAAGACCTATATCAAATAATTATACTGGGCCAAAGCACCTCTTGCACACCAACAGCATGAGTTAAAAGTATGCATAAATGAGCAGGCTCATATTGTCAGGTTCAAAGGAAATGTGCAAGACTAGCTAGTTTAGCGGCTGTAAACTTCTAAAATGTCTCTAAACAGTATTTTTTTTTTTTTTTTACAGTTTTGTCAAATAATATCAATGTAGTGTCTAACAGGGGCTTTTTAGGACTTTTTAAACTGGGGCCGTAAACACAATGTGATCGTGCCCTCAATTAAAAGGTTATTCGATCAAGCGCTAGGTGCTATCTACCTCCTGGCGGTGGCAAAGAAAACAGACCTTGTGTTTTGCATCCCAAACTAAAACAGGGCCGTGGTGATTCTCACACTGTTACCCGCCCAGCGTTTATTCAATGGCAGCTGGTCCCACCATCTGGGGGAGCAGTGCCGAGGCAAAACAAAACAGGTTACACCTTTGGCCATGCCAAGTCTGCTAGTTCCCCACTCTCTCTACAAACTGAGAGAGGCTAATCACAATTTCACGCTCTGATTGGTCAAACCCCATTCTAGCACCGGAGGCAGAAATCAACCCTTTTTTTCCCCAAGTAAACAAAATTTCATGGCGTACAGGATAACATTTTTCTTCACATACTGTGTCTATTGTCTTTTTTACATTGTTAGCTGTGGCCCGGCATTGAATGTGTAAGCAACGGGAGGGTTGTCTCTTTCTTTTGTAAGTGAAATAGAGAGCTGTAATTTTCAGGAAAACATTTGGTAACTGGCGACAGAGGAGGGAGGAAACTGTCCTTTCATGCATGCATTTGATATTCATGCAAATGGCACCAACTTAACTGTGCATTGAATGCCCTCAACAAATTGCAGGTGTGAGGAAGCTGAAACAAAAGCCACTGTAACCCTAATGGCATCCCTTGTCATTAAGATCCCTTTGATGTGTGTACTCAACAGACTCTTTTATCTCCTTCTTCCTCTATTGCGCTCTCTCCCTTTCTCTAGCCTGCTCAACCAGTTCCTTTATTAGTGCTGTCTTTATAGGGACTGTTCTTCAGCACAAAGCCCTCAACACATCTGACATCTGTTTGACGCTTGTGCCCGTCCATCTCTTTGGCGTCAATCATTAGCCTGCTAGGAGTATCACAATGTTTCAGGCTAGTTTTAAGGTTCAGGCACCTGCTCATCCTTATTCCAGACAAACAAGCTCAGTGAAATGTTCAAGAAAACAACATCCCCTGAACACAAAATCATCAAAAATTAAAAGCTTACCACTAATCCTTTATTTAATAAATAGATATCATTATCAAAATTGTTGCATATTTCATTGTCTGGTGGAAATGTCACTGCAAAACTATATACTTGTGCATCAAGAGCCCATAAACTGCATTAAAAGAGTGTGTCTGCAAAGACTGCTCATGAAACATTGGTATTCAAACTCTCCCTTTGAACTCTGAGGATATTGAAACAGGACAATGTTGGTATAATCGTGTTCTCCCTTTGAAGTGAGACATCACTATTAGGTGAAAAGGTAAGTATGCTCTGCTGGAAAATAAAAGCTTTTCATCATTTGTGAAGGCTGCAGCTACAGAGATACCGGAAAGGTGGTTGGCAACTTGGGATAAGTATGTTTCGGGCTGCGATGGAAGTAGCTTTAATGAAAGCGTTAACAGCGCAAATGGCAAGTACAACTTTGGCGGTAACTCTAACCACATTAAAGGAGTCCTCTCTCACACCAGATGCAGTTTGGATTTAATGAGGAAAAACAAGGGGGAGCTAGGTTTACCAAGGAGGTATTAAATAAAACAGGTGGTGGGGCCTTAAATATTGTCATGCCACTGTCTGTGGGCCACAAAGGCCCTCTCAGAGACCTACTGGGTCCATCTCAGGTTCACCTGGATGCGCCAGAAGAGAATGCAACCAGGGCTTCAGAGACACAACAGTGTAGTCCAACATTTGTCTTGCGCATTACAACGCATGATGGGCTCACGCTCCCGATTACATACACACCTCCGCTCACCTCCTCTCATATGCTAAGTCAGGCAATCAGCCAGGGAGTTAATTTGGCAGAGAGAACTGGGGAGAGAAACACCCACTCCAACGCCATGTGTCACCGCGGTCCAACCTTGTTATTCAAACGAGTGAGCCTATTAGAATTTCCTTGCCATGGTGAAACAGGGCCAAAATAATCAAGGGAGCATGATCACACTTAATTGATTCAGTGTACTTTTAAGACGCACTACAGGGTGCTGGGGTGACCTATTTCAGACGGCTCTTCAGAGGAACCAACTATCCCCAGCAAGGGACTAATGCACCACTAGTATTCTAATTACCGCTGGATCTGTGGCTGTACAACCGGAGGTGAAGCGCTTTTGAACTAACTGCAACGCCACATTATGCTGTGGCCGATGGTCTTGGGTATTATTCTTGCAATTCAGCAACTTCAATTGGACTTCCTTCCTCCACGGTGTTGAAATGTAGGCCAAAATCCTAATATAAACATATACAGCTGCACAAATGTATTTTCTATTCAGCTATTAAACAATCTAATAATTTCCGACTATTCAATATCTACTCCTGGTCACCTTGAAGTCATGTTATAATTTATTGTGTCAATTATAGATCCCAAGTGGATAAAGTTTTAGGTAGAGCAGTTTCCTTATGTAAAGGGTTTACACATTAAAGAAGGTTAAAAGAAAAATTGTGGGGATTGTACAAAGTCATGTTGTGGTCTCTAATAAGAGAGCGTAGAGCCGTGTAGATTAGTTCTCACCTCCACAGTAGTCCGCGGTCTGTCCTGATGACCACCTAGGGCCTGTTCAGCCCCTCAGGGACCACAGTGAATGGGAAACTAACTAGCACTGATCTTGCTATCGCGGCAGAGCGTTAATGTTTTTCCCGCTGAGTTTATGGAGGATGGGATCTTCACTCATACCACCCTACTCTTCCTATTAAGATCAAAATCTCCTCTTGGGCCCTGGGGTGTCAACAAAGGGAGATGCAGTAAATGATATGCAAATTGAAAAAAAAGCACTACAAATCAACTCGCCAGCCCTGCTTTTCCGACACTTCCCATCTTAAAAGGAAAATCCTGTTTCTCAGGGTTAAATTCCGAGTGAGGTCTAGCTCGCTGTCTCTCTGTGAGGGCATGTTTAGAAGACTGGTACAGAGAAAGCACAAAGACTCGCTCTCTACAAGACAGCTTTGTGTGGGCCAACTCTAATAGAGTTTCCATTTCTGTTTTCATCTGGACCCACCACAGCTAACACACTGCGTTACTGCATGGACACTTTCCTGCCATACTGCAACAACACATTTCTGCTTCACGACACGTGTACTGCAATAGGCAATTTACTGATATCTGTATGGCTTGTTGAGTTGTTTCTTCATGTTGTGTAATTAATACAATTATATTCCAAAAATGTACTTGATTTACAATAGATTGTTTTAGCTGTTAAAAGTTTTGTCGCCATTAAATATTTCATACATTCGATCAGCCTTCTCTACCCTCTACATCACAGCATATTTCTCCAAAATGTACATTATAATTAACCCAATATTTACTGATGTAACCTCTTAAAAGTTTGTTCTGAGTTCATTGGCTAATTATTGTCTGTAATGCCTAAAACTTGAAAACTCCACATTAAACGTTCAATATCCTAACTCATGAACTATCAATTCACTTCTTTCAAAACAACCAAAATTAGACACTCCTTTTCAGTATGTCCATACAAACTCTGAACTGAATATTATTCCTAGTTAGTACACAGCCTGTGCAGAGGATGTTTTTTTCCGAGTGTGTGTCTGTGTATCGGGTGCTCCTGTCTTACCGGTTGACAGGAGTTGTGAGGCTCATCTCTGACTGACGAGAGGCCCTCTAGACAGGGTGGGAGGGGGCCCTGTCCCATAGTCCTCCTCTGGGATTGACTCCACAGTTGACAGTAATTTGTAGTACTCATCCTCTCCGTCCAGCACTTTGATTTGACTTGGATGTCAAAGAAAAGATGTGGATAGCAACAGAATGGAAAGATTGTGATGAGGATACATGATGTCAAACACCCCCCCAACTCCCCAAAAATATATATACTGTATATATATATACACATTTTTGATAAACGCGTCGATTGATACAACATTAAGGTGTATAATGTACCGAATTTTCTTCAGCATATTAATTTTATACACGAACCATAATTTACAGTACAAATACAACTCAGACCATCAACAATTAAAATGAGCATGCTGACAAAGCCTTAATATGTAACCCCCACTCTAATGACACAGAGCTCATAAAAAGCCTGTTATTTTCAGCACTCCATTTACATTATGTGAAAACAAATCCATTTCTAGATTCGACTATTCCACAAAGGGCCTGTTCTGTTTAGAGTTTCTGTAAGTAGGAAAGCAGTTATTTACCCAAGTTTTCTCGGCTTCCTCTTGCTCCCCTGGTAATCCAGAGTTCTCTGAGGAAAGGGCCAAGAGCACACAGTCAAAAGATGAGCAGAGAGTCATTAATTTTTAATTCAAAGTGATTTTGTGTTGAATGCGAGCAGATGCTGATAATATCAGAAGTCACAGCATAATTTTTTTTGATCAAAGGGCTCAAGTGAGCCTGATGAAGCATGCATCTTGCTCAGCTTTGATAAACCACATCAATTATTCACCGTGAAGGCAGACATCCTGACATGAAAGCAACAGATAAAGAGCATAAGCACATGTTCAAGACAAGAGGCAGAGAAGCGTGGGGGTGGGGCTCCAGGGTCTGGCACAGGTAGATTTAATTGTATTATCATCTGGAACCAAAGTCAGACAAAGGCCATTATCGCTACTTTGAACTCACATTGAGCTGGTTGTAGTAGAGGCTGTCTTCAGGGCTGTTGAGCAGCTTGGGCTGCTGGCCCCGCCGGCGAGGGGTTCTCTGCTGTAGCTTCTGCACTGGACCTGAAACAGAGAACAAGCACTGAGACACAGGCCAGAGAGGGGGAACGAGAGAAACCCTGATCCCACTGGATGCAAATCACAACGAGCACAATCACGTGCTCACTGTCTTCAAAAACCTTTCATTGTAAGAAAAGCATTTTTGTAATATAAAACTATTTCCTTTTGTGATATGTCAGATACACTAATTTAACAATAGAAACTGTTATATTGCTATTCATTTTTACTTAAATACTTTTATTGGTATGTGCTGGGCTAGTGACTTTGCTAACCAGATACAACAGGATTGTGTTGTGTTGGCTACTGTAAGCAATCCACTGGAACAAAATGCAATAGCATTTCTAGGTATCTTAAATCAGGGGTTGATTAAGATGTAAAACACAGGGAAAAGCCACCTGTCTTCTGACATCAATGACGTGAGTACACCTACTTTTCGCGGAACCAGCCTTTCAAACTCTACCTCAGATTTCTTTTTCCGAGTAGATGACTGTGGCAATGCCAACCAAATGATATTTTCTTTCCATGTTCAAAGAAATATAAATGTAGCTAAAATTCATTATTTATAAAATCACAGTTAGACTTATCATCGTTGGCTTGGGCACAAATATAACGAGCTGTAGTTGCGGGATGACCTGGTTAATCAAACATAAGACAATTATGTAAGCACAGTGGATATGTTCCCAAACTGTTCGTCCAATGTAAAGTTTTAAGATTTATGAGATACAAAAATATGGTTTAAAATACAGACACCTTTGCAAGGCAGCATCTATATTTAATAGCAGATAACGTTTCATCTTCTCCCCTTCGTTTTTGGTGAACAGGACACTCCTTCATCATCTCCTGTTACCACTGCTTCCCAACCTTGACTAAAGCTGCATTTACTTTTTCCAGCTTAACACTACTTCGTACTCACTTTGAACACACCTCATCACATCTCAATCCTATACATCAAAGCCTCGAGGTTCTTTCCCCTTTCGCCCTCGTCCCTCGACTTTCTTGATGTTATACAAACCTGCATACATTTTAGAAATATCACTCGTGGAAATGCCCAAGATCCTGTCTTGTCTATATGGACTATATAACCACAGAGCATAATCGACAATATCAAGACCTAAAAGGTGCTATTCGCCTTCCTTCTCATCTTAAATGTGCAATCCTGAATATGAGAGAGTCCATTTATTAGAGGTTTGGGCTGACTGCAA
This sequence comes from Aplochiton taeniatus, assembly GCA_017639675.1. Lineage (NCBI taxonomy): Eukaryota > Metazoa > Chordata > Actinopteri > Galaxiiformes > Galaxiidae > Aplochiton > Aplochiton taeniatus. The sequence goes on from CM030172.1 coordinate 44,824,481, forward strand.
AAACTTAAATGAAAACATGAATGTCAAATTCATAGCCCTGTTTAGTTGCAGCAAAAAAAAGGGCTTAGTTAGTGGTCTTTAACAACAGCAATGGGGCCAACAAACTAAAATGCTTGCACACGCTCGTTGCTTGAGAAGAAATAAAGCTAAGGTGAAAGCAAAATGTGAGGAACAATATTTAGTTCTTCACTACAGTCCATATTCACAACTAAAGTTGATTAAATTACAGACAAAACAGGTGAAAAATCGTATCACCTACTACAATAAGTGGTTTGCACCTTACATTTTTGGGAGAGAACTTATGTATGTGGGACATTTTTCTACTAATGATGTCTGAAATTAGCTTGATAAGCAAATTTGAAATTCCCTTGAAACTGCATCAAAGCACTCAATCATGGATAATGAATCCTGACGGCCTTGAACAAACTTTCATACTGAAATGATATGGCAAAATATGGTAACTATATAAAAACATGAAATGTTTAATTTCAACAAAATACTGAATAATTACTGCAGATTGTGAGCTAGCTTGGATAGCCTACTGACTTAATCATTGGAAATAACCTCTAACCTAAATAACATCTTACAACAAGAGCATTGGTAGACTTTAAAATGTATTCATAATAAAGAATAGATACATAGTGACATTTTAGTCAAGATCTCTTCCCCTTTGGTAGGTTGAATATTTTTCATGCGGTCTGAAAGGAGATGTGTTCTCAATTCCTTTCCAACATTTCATAGGCCTAAAGCAAGGGGGGGGATCTGATCCAGCTGGATTCCGATCTGCTATTGCCGTCCAGGAGTCAGACACACTGCTCTGGGGTTCCTGCAGCCCCATTTATCCGGCCTGACCTGCAGCAATTAAAGCGTGTAGCAGATCAGAGAACGGGTCAGCCTTCCCATCTCCGCTTCTGTTTGGGAAATCACTGCCATTTGATCCAGGCCAGCCCCAGAGGAATGCTGCTCCTGCAGATATCTTACAGACAGGGAGGCTGCCAAGCTGACTGCTGGCATGGGAGTGAGAGCTGTGCTCAAACCCAGGCAGATCACACTGGGTAGAGGTCAGACAGTGGGTCAAACCACAGTTCCCAAATGGTATGGGGGTATTGTCTGATGTTTGGGACGAGGAGCACATATGGTCAACCCAGAATGCTGAAGCAGTGCAAATCGTGCAAATTAAATTTCCCTTCTATCAGAATTAAGCTTAACAGGGTTTGTTTCTCTTTGCCAGAGTTACATATTGTACATGTTCCCTTCTTGAGATAAAAAGGATGAGAATTCTTTTTGAGATAGGTGTTACTTTCATTTTCAAAGAGGAGAAGATGACTCGTATTACATCTCTAAATACCACTTTTAAATCCCCTGAAAATCAGAATGATCCTCTGAAACAAACATAAAAGAGATCTTAGAGGAATAAATTAGAGAGGTATCGATTTACTTCCTGAGTCACGTGCTGGGATCACCTGACTTCTCCCAGACCACAGTTAACCACATGGGCTTTGTTTATTCAGATGGAGGGAGCAGAGGCACCAAAAGGCATGGATTATAAGGAAAAATCATCAGCAGACTCCTTTGATGTCTAAATGAGGCATGTGCAACCCAGACCCCTATTTTTCACGCACAAAACCCCTTCACACACACACACACACACACTCACAAACAGAGACAACCATGCACACAAGCGCATGGAAGTGCATACGTGGACACACACACACACACACACACACACACACACACACACACACACACACACACACACACACACACACACACACACACACACACACACACACAGCCCTGGCTTATTACAAATAGAAAGTCCCTGAATAGATAGCAACAGTGAAACTTCAAGAGGAGTTGCAGAACTCCTCAGTAGCGTTGTAATTTATTACCAATGTCTTCATTTGTGACATTGTTGCTAAATGGTAACCCATGTGCTTTAAATTACAGGGTACACTAGGAAAATCAAAAGGGTCCTGCAGATACTACTCCAGGGCAGTTCCTGCATCTGTTTCTCAATAAGAAAGACAGAGGATGTTGTAACTTACAACCAATTTTTCGCACTGGAATCCATCACATTTACTCACGGCAGATTTGACACTTTGACTCCTGGAAAAAGCTTTCTGTGTGGCAGAAAAATCCCTGATACTTTCATGGAAATCAGTGCCAGACATCAAGTATGAAGTATTAAGTTGAGTTAATGGTAGTGGAGGCATAACTAAAATAACACTCAAAGGATTTAGAATGTGCACACTCCTCGCTCAGATCCATGGGATTGTAAAATGCTACCTGCTTGCTCAGAAAATCATGAAATATTTTTTACTAAGAGAAACTAAAGTCTTTGGATTTGCTGGGGAAAAAAACTTTCAAATTACTCCACCTCAGTAAAGTAAAGTATCATCCTTTACCTTGATTTTATGTTTGAAGAGATTATTGTGCAGAAACTGATGATGAGTAGTTTGGAAGTGCATCCTGTTAACTACTCCCACTGACATTAAGAGGATTACGTAGGTAGCAGCAGACAGACGCAACTCCTTCCGGCAAAGTTGAGTCCTTCCTATCTGTTCCTAAATCTTAGCTGCCGCTTTGTCGCGCCGGTAATTTGCCTAAAACTGAAGGAATGTGTTCAGGCATCCGGTTGCGGCGCTGCGATACACCGGGACAGAAAGATAAATCAAAGGACTGGAAGACAGCGAGAGGGAGGGAGAGTATTTGTCTGAGAAACATGGAGAGGGTGGATCATTTGTCTGGCAGATGTATGTTGATATGGTGGTGGTGCTGGTGGTAGGGGCTGTGTGAGAGGCGGAGGCTGGTGGTTGTACAGCTAGGGGGAGGACGTGTGGGTAGTGCCTGTTGTCAGAGTTGTTGGTAATGAACAGGCTGGATGCTACTAGAGGGAGATGGATCAGCGGCTTTAGGTTTAAGCCCACCGTAGGTGATAGCATGTCCGAACACCACCGAGTTTCCATCGACCTCGCCCCGTTGGAACTGAGGAATGTCGAGCAAGCCCTGGGCTCCAGCTGAATCAATGGCCATCGACTGCCGCACATAGACTCATCCTACACAACTAGAACCAATAAGTCTGCATTAAAAACCTCAGAGGGCACTCAGCTTTATTCCTCCCCCAACTTTCTACCTCTCTCTTCTCTTCAAAGGAGCAGGTTAACAATCTTCCAAGACACGGAGGTAACAGTAATTAGTCTCTGCGTATGTGACTCTGCTTTATCACCGTCTCTCTCCTGACATGTATGTTTACCACAACTCTAATCTTCAAAAAGCCTGTTAACATAAGTAGCTCAGCTTTCATAAACCATAAAGTCAGCTCTGACTGATCCTCGCCACCATCCTGTTTACCACGCCGAGGCGCCTAAGCAGCACTCTGATCATATCGGCCCGCTCGCGAGCAAAGGCTTTCTCTCTGCCTATGCCTCTGTAAGTCATTCTGAAATATATTCAGATTGCATTCATATATTCCTTCTCGGGAGACAGGTGTACACTGTAAGTACTCTGTTTACACGGCTGCTCCTTGTACACGCAACTTCCTTGGTGATAGAATGTCAAAAATCCAAACGCTGATACTTCAGACCTCAGAGAGCTTTAATAGAAGAGAAAAGGAAAAGGAAACACTGTCTGACGGTATTGGACTACAGCAGGAGCCCAGTCCATTTAGGCTTCAGTTACAACACACACTGAAACGGACATATCTTCAACTGATTTGCTTCCCGCACAAAGGAAGTAACTTGGCGAGTGCCAACCCAGGCCAGGTTGCGTCAAATTACTTAGAAAGAACTTACTGTCCATCAAAACACTCAGGGAAGTTCCGGGTCATACCGCAAAACTGCAGTTTTAAGGAGGGGCAGTGCAACTAGGCTAGTTATTTTTTCTCTGATGGTGTCCTGAACCAGTCCAGGTGGAGCCTGCCTGGGCCCCAGTCAGAGCTGTAGTGATCACCAGGGGCGACAGCAGCAGGATGAGACACAGGAAGAAGCCTGGTCTCCAAACATCTGGCCGGGCCAGGCTTCCATGACTCGCACAACCTCAGGATAGAAAAAAAGACCCTTAGATCTGCAGGGATCAAAGTGTACCCCGTGTGCCTGAGCCACCGTGGCCTCCTTCAGCATATTCAAATAGGGTTTCCTGAAAGCAATCAAAGCCACAAGCGGACCCTAGAACACCAACAGGGGAGGAAAAGGGGATGATAAATACCTGGAAGTCTGTGTGTTCTCCACGCAAAACAAGTAAAGCATTAGAGATGCCTGTGGCTTGAGGAAAAGCAGAATGTTTTTTATCACAACATTACGCATTCTGCCAAAAAAGATCCCTCCTCCCCTGCTCTCTAGAGAGAAAGGGAAAGGGGGATTTCAAACCTCATTAATAGACCTAGTTATTGTGGATATTTTCCCTCAACTCTCTTTCAGAATTATAATAGCATGACTGCTTTCTTAATGTATTGTTTTAGAATACAACAGGGAATGCTATTATGAATGATAAACAGGGGGCAAACGCTTTTAATGCATATTTCAAAAACAGCAGTAAACCCAGACTCGCTTGCTTTGGACCTTTTTATACGGACATTATGCATTATTCATCAAAGACAGACTGCCCCCCCCCACCCCCCCCCCCCACCCCCACCCCCCCACCCCCAGCACGCAGCAGCATTGATGCCTGGGAGCAGGGGTCACCTGTATCCAGCATTAGAGAATTAGCCACTATCTAACCCAGACCTGCTGTGGCGTGCTGACACTAATCCTAGGCCCGCTGGAGAGCCCTGTCTGTGTTACATTATCATGTCTAATCCCCATAATCTGCCAACCGCTCTGCTAAACGTTATTCCACCTCTGTCTCCTTACCTCAGCCTCTTCTAATAACCGTAATGAAGGGCCGGGCCCCCATTACCCGGGCCAGCCTAGCGGTGGGCCCGGTGACGGCCATAATCACCAGCCCCCTGCTCAGCCACCCACTCAGCCTCCCAGGCAGACGGAATTAATGTAATTCATCGCCTCGGGCGCAAAGCAAACCAAACATATGTTCAACAAATCAGGGTTTGTGTATTTTCTTGTCACCGTTACTATGTAGGTCTATTAGAGCCATTGATGAGATCTTTAGTGAGGGGCCCGTCGTGTGAGAGAAGGAAGGCTTTGAAGTGCTGGTGCCACTCTGGAGAAAAAGAAGAACTGACAGGAGACGTTGACGATGAGCTGACCCGGGCTATTAAAATACCGCAGAAATGATCACTTATAATGCTCTCTCCCTTTGTTGTCAACAAAGAACTGCAGGGGAGGATTGGCTTCGATGAGAGGTTGAAAAGGGTCCCGCATTAAAAATGGCACTTCATCCATTAAAGCAGGATTTCTGCTGTCTCTTTGTGTAATTACCTGCACCCGCCAGCTCATGGGCTTACCTTGTTTACACTGTGTGGCTCGAAGGCTGCTTGTCTCCCTGCGATACTTCACTATACTGCCTTGTGCTGCTCTGCCTTTGTCTCTGTTGTCGTCTTTCACTTGTCTGTCACTGCTGTTGAGGCCAACCTTGAAGTAGAAGGGGTAAACACACGCAGCAAAGAAGTGTCAAGAAAAACGGAGGCTAACACACAAGTTAAAGCAGGCGCCACAGTGTTTCCTACAGTGAGTAGACGTGCTGGGGTCACATTTATTTACTCATTTCAGTAAGGGCAGCTGGAGAAATAAAGCACAAAATGTGTTTTGCATTGTTAATCACATGCTAATAAAGACGCATTTGCCCAATTATTAGTCCTACCTCTTCACAAACAGCAGCGCACCGACTTAATTGTGCTATGTAAAAAAACACATATACAGACTTCCTCGCATATTTAATATGATCTTTAAATAAAAGAGCTATAGGAAAGTATTAATCTGCTTAACATTTCTAAGTACATCCTCCAAAGGATTTTGCTTTTTTAATCTTACATATGCTCAGCAGAGTTACTGGCAAAAACTGTACGTTTTCCTCATTTCATCCTTTCAACATCAAATGGTGAGCAGCAAAAATTGGATCAGACTTCAAAGACTGTGATGTGCTCCAAGTCACAGAGTGGCTCTTCTATTTCACATATTGAATTCGAGCAGGATATCAAAGTGCTACCAAAGAACCTCAGGTCTTTACTAAAAAAGGGGTCTAACATCTGTAGAAAGAGAAGCGCAAAGACAAATCACCTCGGGGAACAGCGAGCATTTATTCTCAGCCGTGAATTTCCAGCCTTTTGATTCTCTCATTCCCGTACCACCCTGTCTCTCCTCGGAGATGGAGTTGGGAGCAAGAAAAGTCTTTTGTCTCAAGGACTCAAAAACCTCCAACGAATAATCTATGTTTCGAAGAGCTTTGAAGAAGTACAGCATTATGCATACACAGCTTAAGACGGGCACGTAGAAAAGTGTTGACTTCACAGATGTACTGTAACTTACCTTCTGTCTCGGATCATAATGCAGCTGTCCGCTCTTTGGACCATTATACCTGAAATGTAAAAAGAGTTGAAATGAATGTATATAAAGGGGTGATGTATTTGTGATGCATAAATAAAGTATATTAAATGTTGTATTGACATTGTTTGGTACACAGGAACAAAAACTGGATGCTTTCATTACTTCATAGTGTAATACCTCATGGGACCGTTTCCTGTGTAAGTTGTGTAATAACACAGAGTAATGTGATCCACGGCTAAACTCATTTACTAACAATTTCTAATGTGGTGCCGTTCTATGTCATGCACATGCTATATATGCCCTGGTAATTCTCTTGACCTGCACCTGTGGTAAATGCATAGACCAGACGACGACGCAATGCAAGCTTTAAAATAAACACAGCCCTATTGGCACAGATGTGTTTAAGAAAAAGGAAAAATAACAGCATGTAGGTAAGAACCTAGATCTTACAGGGGGAAAAAATGGGCCAGATCGTGTGAATATAAATCTATATGGAGACATTCCAACCCTGATTAAACAGAATTGTTAAGTGGAGGTTTGAAGTTCTCACCAAGGAATATGATTGTAAACATGGTGGAAAAAATCCCTGTAGAGAGGCTGCTCAGTCGGCGTACAAAAAAACATCAGATTTTCAGATGTGAAAATCTAGCCTTTTGGAGCTAAGAGTCTGGAGACACGCACAGCCTTGACCAAAAGTGAAGTGAAGTTAAAAAGAGTCTCTTTTTGAAGAAGTATTTAATATCGGAATGACACAGCTTTCACTTGTTATCCTTTAGTCAAAACCTTCCTTTTACTCAACATGCTGGACTATGCAATGCAATCTTATTCATATGAAAGGCCTAACGGTCTTTGTTCACTTCTGATGGATCATTGAGAAGTTGGATGTCTGATTGCAGCGTCACTACCCTGACAGCACATGTGCTGCTGTTGTGCTGTGTGGTGGTTTCCCTGCTTAGCACATTGTTTTTTAATGACTGGCCTATGCTGAATAAACACAACCCCCCTCAGCTTCTACATATGGAGCCCAGCACAGAGCCCAGCCCATTTTTGTGGTCGGACAAGTGTGCTATCTTGGAGCACAGGTATTTATTACATGTATAAAAGTGAAGAGGTGGTGCAAAGGGAGGAGCTTTCTCTTGTGGTTGAAACGACAAGTACATTAGAGGGTCATGAGAGTAGAGCTGTGCCTTGTGGGGCCAGGGGATGAGTGACAGGTATGCAAGCCTTTAAGCTCTCTATTGGTGGTCTCTGTGACACGCAAAGACGGAGAGGACGGTGCTTGGCAGATATGCCGAAAGATGGCTGAGTGGACAAAAATACAATATCACGTAACATGAGAACACAAAAGGAGTCCGTTTCTGGGACACAGATTTAGCCTGTCCTCTATGAGAGGAAAAGTTCTTTCAATAAGTCTTCTGCACACTCTCATACAGACAAGGTTTAATCTTTGTACCCAAACCTATCCCATGGGGCGGAAGTGAATGTGGGTGCTCACCCATGGAGCTCGTCCTCCCCTGTGGTCTGTCCTCCAGCTCCAGGGTGAGATTTGTACCTCCGCAACGCATGGTCTTTACGCACCCGAAAGCCCCTGTAAGCTACACAGGCCATGGATATCAGACACATTGTTTATAGACTTACAACACTTACTCATCCTAAACAAGTTACAGTAATATCAATAAAACTGTTGATGGAAGGGGAGAGCATTTGCAATTGCTATAACAAACTGCAATGAACATTCAAATAATTATGACAAATTTCGTATTTTGGTTAGAAAAAGGAAAGAGTGTTTTGCATCAATTCAAGGACCAGACTTCTAATTTTGGAAAAACATGATGCGATTAGCGAGGGAACCCTTAGCTCTGATGGATGGTAAATGGAGCATGCTGAGTTCCTTACTCAAATCCCTTTGTGTTGCAGTTGTAGAATTATACACACAGGAAAAAGAATGTTCAAGTGCATTGTTGAGCAGCGGTTTTTACTTTGCACGGTCTAATCTGATCGATGGTGAGCACGGCCCCTCGAGCCCTGCAGAGATCTGAGGAGCCACCAGGCTCATACATTTGAAAGGCATCTGTTTATTTTCAGAATGCAAATGCGGCCCACCTCAAAGGCTATAAGCTGTGGAGAACACACAATGTGAGAGCGTGTTGGAGTGTTCCGTCAGGGGGCTGAGGCCCCACTCATGTCAGGTTCATGTTCTCCCTGCGACCCCGCTTTCGCCCACACACAAACACACTTCCACAAAGAGAGACGGACACGGCCGCCGAGGGGGCTTTTCTCACACCGAAGCGCTGTTTACCCATTCCTCCACGTTATTTACAAGGGCTTTAATGGAGGACATTTACACAAGGTGTGCAGGCCACGGAGTGGCTCAGTAGTCTGCCAGATGAGGGCAGCCCTTAGGAGAGCCAGGGAGGAACAATGCCAGATCTCCTCCCCCAGCCCTCCCCTCCCCTGCCTCTCTTGGCACCAGCCCTTGTCCTCCAGTGAGGGGCTCGGGGGAGGGGAGGGATGGAGGAGGAGGAGGGGAGGGCAGCCCGGGAAGGTTAATGTGCCCACTTTGATCTTCGTCAAGGCACACTGAGTAAGAATTAATTTACATTTCAGATGAAAAGGTTGACAGTATAAAAAGGCATCTTGTTTCTGGTATGTGAGCGCTGTGTAATAGGCCGGGAATTTGAGAGAGGAAGTCGTGAGGAAACAGAAGGGATAAGCCCCTCTCTCTAGCCTTTACTGGGAAAGAGATGAAAGGAAAAAAGGGATCTCAATATGCACTGTTCTTCTGAAACATGGGGACCAAATGCTGCCCAAACTTTCAAAAGCCTTGCTTTATACATTATTAATTAATTATTACTGTTCCGAGGGACCCTTATTATAAAAAACTGTGGTTCAGGGCAGGCAAAGGTTTTTAGGTACTCCCCCTTTTTCCTATTTCCTACTTTTTCCTATGGAAAAAGTACCCTATAAAACAAATAATGCCTTTAACTAGAGACAGCGACATAAAAATCCCTTTTTCAGGGTGAAATGAGCTGCTGATGGCTAAAACTACGAGAATTCTATTCTACCTGATTGTAGACAGACGGCTGCCTCCTCTCTCTCCTTTTTGATTTGCCTGACGCTCCGTCTGACAGTATGGCCCCTCCATGCTAGAGAGAGAGAGAAATGGACAGAAGCGGATCAATCTGTGGGAAGCAACGGCGAGGCAACACACCTACAACATGGGATCCCACATCAAAACCCCTGCTAAACCAGGTGGCAATGAGCCCGAACCCTTTGAACTCTCCTGCTCTTATATTGTCTCCCCTGAAGCATGGCTGTAGCTCACCACAGGTCAAGCCCTGGTTATCCTACTCATCTCTCTTACGAGGACAAGGCAGGGCATTCTTCCAGGAGCAGTGATTAAGTGACCAGGGGTCAGACTTATTAAGCATTTGCACCTGTTTCATCACCAAATAGAAAAAAAAAGAAAAAACACAATCTCTTTTTATCCTGCCCTTGAGAAGCACCTGGGCCAACCAAGCCCCCGTAAGTATGCCCTAAAGGCCAGACTCATGGTCTACCTGACTGGATGACGGTGGCCCCATGCTGCCTCCTCTCCCTCTGCCTGCGGTAGCGGCGGGCCGCCAGCCAGCCCTTGGTGTAGGCCTGCATCACCACCACCCGGGCGATCACCTCCCTTAGCAGCAGGTTCAGCTGCTCCACGTGGTAGTACTTCAGGAACACCTGACACAGACACACATACACAACAACCTTTGTTTAGCACACTGATGAATAATGTTTTGAACTCGAGCCTCTCCGTTTCTGATTAACTTCTATTGTATGAAACTCTTAATGTGGCATTATTCATCATCGCTATTATGAGACGAGTAAGATTAATAGGTCCAATTTCTTGAGAGGTAAGGTAATTCGAAGATTAGGAGACCCAGCTTCGGAGGCTGAGAGTGGAAGAAACGTGACAGGAAATCCATACCTTGGTTTTCCCCAGGACCCAGTGTTCAAGTTTGGACTGCTCCAGTATGGCAACAACATTTGCTTTGCTGGTTTCAGGCATCTGGTGAGCACGGAAGGCGAGGTAATAATATCTAGAAGAGAGAGGGGGGGCATAATGACATAGCTTAGATTTGAAAAGCAGATACGTGGTAGGGTATAGACCTAAAATGAGTGTGTCTTAAAAAGGTTGAAGTATTCTTGTTGACATTTTACGCTGAAACAAGAAAACAGGGCTACAGATTGAACAGCAGAACAGTGTCTGGCGGACACATGAGCTCTTAACAGAGGCCTATTGTCTGGCCACCTACTGAATGCCACACTCTCTCATTTCAATGGCCACAGATGATGCCCATCAGCTAGACTCTATCTGTGTCAACTCCATGCTGCAATTCTAATTCTGTCCCACTGCTTAGAGTTTACAAAATACCAGCATGCTGTTTGTTCAGCGACATCAAGGATTCCCAAACTGCTGGTTCATCCCCTGTGTACTGCTGTTGGTCAAAGTGAAGAAGAAAAACAAGAAGAGAAACTTCTTTGAACCCTCCTCCCAACCCCAGTCTAAAGCCTTTCATTCCTAATTCCTGTTGATACCTGTGATTTCTTTGATGGTAAATACAAAGCACACTCCTTGGCAACATCAGACGAGCCTTTGATATGAGAGCACACATTTAAATCAGTTTTCACTAAAGGTGCAGTTTAACCATTCAGTCTGTCAGTGTTACTTCTGCCTGGCTAGGGTGGAAAGCTATGGATTCAACTGCAAGGTGGAAAGCCAGTCTAAAGGGGAATACATATGATTGTTTGAGAAGCACACAACTATTTGAAACTAAATGTAAAAGTTAACTGACAATTATTCTGGAATTCCTTCTCAATTATATCCTTAAACTAAGCCCATAAATATCTCCCCACTTTAAGAATTCAGAAACAAATGGCATGTGGTCAGTTTTTAGCTGTCCACCTAAATTAAGCCCACAATCTTTTAAAGCTTCCCTAGAGCAGCAACCAGCCAGCCGTCTCACAGCTTTTTCACAGGCCACAAGCCCAAGCTAATTAAATTTTATATCATCTTAAAGCCTCCTCCATTGGAGGTGCCTGGAATATTTTTCAAAGGATAATTGATCAAACGTAGGTTTCCTGCGTTTTCCCAAGGACCTTGTCTGACTATGTATTTCATCCCTAATAAGAATGAGAGGGTTGAAGTACTTAATTTTGGGGGATTTCTAGCGTTACACCCTTAATATATCTTGATCAGGTGCTTAGGCCAGAGTAGACACGGCATGAGTTAATTTGACAAGATTTGTTTTACATCCCTAAACAAACAACATCCCAAAACAAATGAGCTATGTTAAGGCAAGATTGTCCTCATTTTGTCATCCTCGTCATCAAGGGAGAAAAAAAAGTACAGCTGTCTGGGAAAAAAAGTCTAACAAAGTGAATAATTATCAGCATCAGCATTACTTCCTGCTTAGATTTGGTCTCTGTATTTTATCCCAGTTTGGAGGGTCCAGCCTGTTAAGAGAACTGTAACATGCAGTCTTGTGCTATCGCTAATGACTGCCAATTAGTCAGCCGCTTGCTCGGCTTCAGTTTGACTCCGATCTAATTAAGGAAGCTGTGTTTTCCTGTGATGTAGCACACAGTGCACTTGTTCGGCCCTATCTCTCGGGGTGGCGTCGACACTCAAGTGTGTGTGCGCAGGCTGAACGGCAGAGGCGGTGCAGGGCGGCCGCTCCACTGTTACCTGTTAACAAACTCTTCAAACAGGATGCGGTGGGAGTAGCCCTGCCGGCGGATGCTCACTGTCTCCAGGAGGCCCGTGTAGCGCAGCTGCACTATCACCCGCTCATTGAAGAAACGCAGAGCCTGCCGGTCATCGTTGGGTTTGATGCAGCGCACAAAGTGAGGCTGTCCCACCACCATCTTGGACAGCAGATCCATCAGTGAGTACTGCCCACCCATAGGGGAGAGAACAGGCGTCGAGGGTTGAGACAGGAATACCAGCAATTCCAGCATTATCATATCTATGACCTTGGCATCAACTTTCCAATGTTATGAGGATGCCTGTATTATAGGTGTGGTCTCGCAAGTGTGATGCACTGTACTATGTACCTACAGTGTGATAGCACTTAATATAAAGTAAACATGTTCAGCAAGTAAAGGGATTCGGACATTGCTTGGATGACAGCCACAGGGCATGATGTGGACTGAACCTGGAAAGGTTTTGTTCCCATGCCTTGCACGGCAAAGTGAGGGTTTAGAAATGGTGCAGATACATACGCGAAAATAGGAGGCTACAGTCTGCCTCCTCATGTTGGTGGTTTCCTCTGGGTGACGCATCATCTCCATTGTGTCCACCTAAGCACAAGCGTTCACAACGTTAGGACAAGCACTCTAATGGACCAGTTCTCGGTGCATAAATGGCACTACCAGCAATAGGCTACTATCGGAATGGTGACAACCCCAATTAAGTGTTACTAAGCTCCATAAGGATAAATGCAAGGCATTACGCTATGTCTTAATGGGACAGACAAGAATGTATGACTGTATCAAGTGCCTGGTCTGTGTAGCAGAGCACCATAAACACTTAAAGCCAACAATCTAGAGAATGGATGTCGACTGCTCTGGGGCATAGGGAAATTGCTAAGCATAGTGCATAACGAAGCTAGCTAGCCCCGACCAGATAGCCATTCAGACAACGTATTAACAAGGACACAATATAAGCATTTTAATGGTCCTCTAAGTTCATGGCTTCATTAAATTTAATGAAGCTATCAATATTTGATTGTAAGTCTACAAAGCAAAGTGCATATCTTAATACTTTATTTCATCCCAGCACACAGGGAAAGGTATGTGAAACAGTTGCTGAATAACTTCATGGAGTAATGAGATGCCCTGACAGTTTACAATGCAGGATGGTGTTACGATAGAATCACCAGCAATAGCCTCCTTCACATAGCCACTTCCTTTAATCTGTTTCTACTAGTATCTTTTTTGTACTTGTCAACTCTTCAAACTTTCATCCAGCATGATTGAGAACAAGATAGCATGCATTTTACATCAATCATGTTCCAAGATGTGAGTACTTCGTACAAAGTTATCCCTCAAAGAGCACAGTGGATACTACAGTGATTTGTGAGGTAAAAAGATAACATCATAAAGTGAAACTATGGTGCATGTCTGTTAATGATACAAGCGGTCTGGAACAACTGAGCTGTACGCAGAAGAAATCGCCAGAAACATGATACCGAGGAACAGGAAATTATTGGGAAAAAGTATCTTGGGTAATGTTCTATAGGTTTCTTACCTTCAATAGGTATTTGGGAGACTGAGAACAGCACATGTTGGTAAGATTCATGGAAATAAAGAAAGATAGATAAGGAATAGGACAGACAAGGAATAAAGAACAGAAGTGATTTAACATGAAAAGCATCCAAATTCATAATGTGACATTTTTAAAATGTATCTATGCAAAGTTTGCACACATAAAATCCATGAGGACAAAGTGCAATAGCAGAATTAGTGTTCTTAAAAGGCAAAATGTGTAGACATTATGATTTAGCTGAATGCTTCCCCTTGTCTTAATCACAAAGATGCAGTGAGAGACAAGGATATCCCTACAGATCAAAAACCAATGTTTGGACAAAGTCAGTCAGTTTCTGTAGGAATGAAACACAAAGTGGTAAAGACAGACTGATTGTGAAGAAAAAGTGATAGCAGTGAAAAAAAATCGTTAAAACTGTGAAAATCTTTATTTTTAAAATAAAATCTGTGAAAATCTTTTTTTTTTTAAATAAAATCAGTGAAAATGCAAATCACCTTGTGTTGCCTTTGGGGTATAATCCTCAATTAAACAATTGGCCTAATGACTTGGTTTAATTTAAAAGGTGAGGTAAGGGACCAATATCAACATTTTCCAATAGCAATTGCACTACGCAATCAATATCAATCAAATGATAATGTCTTGGCAAAAAAAAGCTCCCCGTAGTTGCTTTAAAAGTTACACTGATGGACAAAGTCAGGCTCTCTTTTAAGAAAATGATTAGATTTATTATTGATTGAATAACCATGGTATATTGGTTGTATGAGGGTATCACAGCAGACACAATTCCTCTGCCTTTTCCCCCGACTTCTGTGCTTTTGTTTTATACAAACAGGGTACAAACAATTATTGAAGGAAAATATGCCGGTAAAAATATAAGTCAAACTGTAACACTTTTGAAAATTACCGAAGCACTCAACCTACATCAGCTGGTGAGGAATCAATGTGCTCTAGCACAGCACAGTCAAATAGTCAACAAAGTAGTCAGGCTTTCGAGTCCCACTGTTTACTGTGCAGTTTAAGGTGTGATATCTGTAAGTGATACATAAAGTTGGATGAACGGATTGAGTAAACAAAATAGGGTCCGACCTTATGTCTTCCTGAGCTGAGTTGAGGTGGCAGAGATCTGGAAGCAGCCGTGACCCTTGCCCGTGAAGTGGCCAGATTACCTGTTCAAAGAAAGATAAGCAAACCTTACAACATATTAAAACCCTGTGGATTGTGGCTAAAGAAAAGGAAACTAGTTTGATAGCTGTGTTCAACAAGTGTAGACATGAGAGGGAAACCTTGCTAAGTGCTATTTGTTGTTTTTCCGAACACCTGAAAGTATGCCAACTCTTACTGTATTTACACTATTTCCAGGACCCGGAAAAAGAGAGGGGCCAATTGTGCAGGTCCTTGAATGGGAGCTTATTCCCGGGGATCCAGCAGAGCAGCTATGTTGCCCAGCAGTCCCCGAGCCACACACACAGAGGAGAGGATATGAAGCTAGCACATGCAAGACAGTCTGAACATTTCAAAGTTTTTTGCACAAGATGTCCAAATGTTTTCTCTGGCTATATCTTCAGAGGCTAAACTGTGATTAATAGCAGTGAAAGAAGCCTTTGAAGCAGGATTGGTGACATCAAAGTCCTAATCCATGGGTGGCAGGATTTTTATAATGAGTGGGAAGTATCTTAACACATTTCAAAGGCTTTAGCCCATGAATAAACAATAGCTGCACAGATGTGCCACACACCTTTAGAAAAATACGTCTGGAGAAACAGGAGGCGGCATTACTCAGGCAGCAGTGTACAGTGCAGAGGAAAACCTTTGTTTTTCTTTCAACAGAAGCTGGACTGACAGAAAAACAATCACTTATGATGCCATGCCATGATCAGAGGTGAACACTAGAAAACGATAAAGATGTGGCCATCTTTTTTAATATAATTACAAAACTAGGACTTATCACATGACATGTTCAAAACAACTATTTAATTAGTTCTTAAAAAAACTCTGGCACACACTAAGTTTATATTGAAATATAATGCACAACTGTCTATCTCTGAAGCTATTTTAAATTAATTTAGGTTGGAAGTCAGGTCACTTCCTACTTAAGACCAAGAATGTTGTCCTTGTGCCACCTTGGTAATTGGAAAACAATGGAATATGTTGTGTCCACACACACACACACACACACACACACACACACACACACACACACACACACACACACACACACTCAAACACACACACACACACACACACACACACAGCATGTGGTGCAGTCAAAACAACCCACACCGTATTAGTCTGCTTCAAATAAATCCAATCAGCTTCTGATTTAAAAAAATAAATAAATAAATAAAAAACGCACCAGAAATAAGCATAGCATGGGTGTGAGAAAGAAACTTGTTTGTTTAAAAAGTATTAAAAAGGCATTTCATGTATAATAATTTACACTAACAACAGACATAAAACTAATTTCAAACACTTACTGCTACAAAAGAAAAACACTAGAGTGCTGGGTCTTGGAGAGTGGGAGCTAACAGTGTCAGGTATCTTAGCACACAGCACAGGCAGGGCCCCGCTCCAATTAGCCCCAGAGTAAAGCCGGCTGGATTAATTGGAGAGGGTCTTGTGCAAATGAAGAGGACTCGCTCCTCTCCCCATTAGTGCTGCTGGGCCAGATCATCCGAGCACATTTGTCATGATGAATTAGTGGCGGCGGGTGGAACGGCCCTGTGGAGTGTCACTGTGCTTTCACGCCTCTCACTTCCATGACACCATCAAGGGGAGATGAAGGGGCTGCGCTGTGATGTGGGAAGCTATGACAGTTGTACCTAAGCCTCGCTAACGGACAGTCACCGCTTTCTACATGTATTCCTAGGTGGCTGGCATTAATTCATTCTCCGTGCGGTGTCATATCCCCCTGACAAGGTGATTAGAGGAAGGGTTAATAATCAGTCTCCTCAAAGACGTACCCTTCTGAGACGTGGCAGCCGACACCTGTGATGTCCGGCCTAAAAGCGAACCATCTCATCTAGATACCGAAGAGGTCCTGCTAATGCCAGACAGATCTTAAAACATGGGGGTTTGGGATGGTGATTATCTATCCAGAACAAACAGGGGGGGGGGGGGTTAGACAGATAAAGCTTGATTTGCAAGAAGATTTTTCAAACGCATGGGTTTTTATTTTAATGTTTCATATTGCATATCAAATCATTCTCCTGTGTGAGCAAATTCCCTTCTCAGGTAAAGCCAGAATAACGTCGCCCCATCTCTTATAAGCATGGCTGTTGTAAGTGTTAATGAGTCATCATGTCATGAAAATAAAATGGTTTGTATCCATATTGGGTTAATACGTTGAGGCACTGTGAGAGGGTAAGTGTGAGAGCAGAGAAAGTGAGGGGTAGCGCTTCCCATCATGTCAACCTGTCTGAGAGAGACTGCAGTGCAGGGGCATCCCACCGATCATTTTTGCGTTACGCGTATTGCTCTTGGCATGGACTGCCAGGACAGACACCATATCAGAAGGAGAGAGGGGGGTTGGAAAAGAAAAAGCCTTCCCTTGGCATCTGTGCGTTCACTTTGAAAATTAAGCCCAGCAAGAACCCTATAGAAAAAAAAGCTCAAGCTGGCAGTTGTATTGGGGCCCTATTGACAAGAATAGTCAATGTGCCCCGGATTAAAAAGCAATCCCGCGTTCAATATGACACCTCCCTACATGCTTTTATGAGCACCAGTGTGCGCCTTGTACTTCTGAAGCTGTGGATCGAGCTGTCGACATGGGGGACAATCAAAGTTGTAAGGGAGAGCAGCCTTGCTAGAGCTGAGTGAGCAGAGGCTTGCTGGATATTTCTCCTTCTCTCCCACTCTCTTTTTGAACGCATGCGATCTAGAAACTCAACTCAGCAACCAAGCAAATGAGATTATAGCCTCCAGAACGCCCGTCGCCCTCGCCAGCCCCCTCCTAGCTACCACCGTTTATGCCCGGAGATGACTCCAGGGTCTGTTGATTTAAATACCATCCACTACTGTCAGAGCAGATCAATCATAAAACGCATGGTGTAATTGGCTTTAAGTGACACAACACAGTGTTGCATTTATCAAAGGATGTTTTACCATGTGACTTGAGGAGAGCTAGGTCCTGCGACTATTGAAGTAAAGCAACAACAGAATCCCACTGCTGACTCAAAACATTCTCCACTGCCAGCAATAACTGTATAACGTTAATATAAATATGCGCTGGTAAATGTCTCTTGCTAGACAGTATGGTAGTGCAAAGGGCCCTGGCAGGCCCCCTGCTGAACCCCAGTGGAATGAGCCCACTGGGATGAAAGGCTTTACACTGGGAGAGAACAAAGAGCAAAATGTGTCATACCGCTGGCTGAAGGATGTCATTGATTCACAGGAGAAACTCTTAACATGAAGAGAGAGGCACACTGGAGCTTCTCCGGCTTGTGAAGATGTAGAGGAAATATGTAGCTTTCATTTTATATATACAACTGAAACTTTTGACTTATATTTTTAAGATTTTACATATTTCTAAAGTTATTTTAACTCAACTGCACTGTCAAGTAAAAAAAATGACAGGGGAATTTCAGGGGAGTGTGGCGTACTTAAAAAATACACATGTAGAAGTCTCATGTGGTACTGTACTGTACAGTCAGATGAAGTTGCCTGTTTTCCTGCATCACTGCTAAAAAGTGAAAAGGCTAAATGTAGTATCCCTGGCCATTGACACACATGGGATTAGTCTCATAAGCGTTAAAATTCTGCAGTCTTAGACCTTTTAAACAGTACATGCGTTACTTAGCAAATGCTAAACTTAGACAGCATGAATATTAATTAATAATACATCATTTCAAGCATCTGCCTTGCTCTTTACTTGGACTGTTTTCATTAATAAGCTTACGATACCTCAAAATAGGCACAAATGGCCGAAAATGTATTTCATCTTTCAACGTACGTCATGTATCACGTACATTCAAGAAATGCATTATGCATATTAGCAGTAAGAATGCAGATGGCATGCTGACATGTACACACACCACTGCATAGACTCAAATTGAGTTTAAAATTGAGTTCTATAACTTTAAGACATTGTATAGACTCTTGAGTATACCATATCCCTTTACCCAGAGGATGTGTTGTGACAAGGTGCACTGTGCGGGTGCAGATGTGCTGCAACAGCAGTGGAGCCAACCAGCCCTTTGGATATCGGCAGACAGTGTGACCGTCGGCTGCCCAGGCCCTGTTGGGACCTATTTTGAGCTCAGCCAATTCAAACACTGTGATCCAACTGATCTGGGAAAGACTCGGGCTCCTAGGAATTTGTCCATGCAAATACATCCCCATTTCCTCTGACAAAACCCCACCACATGTCCAGGCCTCAAGCACCAAGCCTCTACAGGGCTCAAGTGGCCCCACCATTCACTGCTGGGGAGCTTTTAATGTTAGGGGTCTTTCATTGTTCCCAACCATTCTCAAGACACTGTGTCATGCCTTTGAAATCTCACTTCATCAATATTCAGTCCGGTTCATTTCCAATCTGGGCTCGGAGATGCAAAGCTTAGTCTTGTGAAAGATGTACTCCCTTTCTTAGAACAATTTAAAACTATTCTGAACCTGATATAATAGTAGTCTAACTGGAACCGCAATTAATTTCTTCTTGTTGAATTGCCCCTGATTGAAATTTGATATTAGTATTTGATAACTCTACCAGATACTTTTATCTTTGTTATGTCTCGCTCTAGACGCTCTTGCACTTTGATCTCAATGTCATGTAGAGGATCTCCAAGGGTGACACCTAGTGGTTGCACCAACATGCACTACTCGGAGCCAGATCCAAGCAGAGGGAAACCAACCATCCGTATGGAACAGATTTCCATCAGATAGCCCTGATAACAGTAATTTCACAGATAACAGTGAATCTATAATATCAACTAAAATGCTAATTAAATTCCTTCAGATTTTACCCTGAAGAATAGAATTATAATTCCTCTATGTTATTTCTTACTTAAAAGGGAGCTGCAGCTTTGCCCAATTGATAAGAAGTAGATTGTCCCACAGCCTTTTATCTCATGTGATTATCTAAAGTTTCATGAAGTGTCAGAAGGAGAGGACCTCCAACTATAAATAACCATGTTGACTTGGGGCACACTGTTGACATGTTCAAAAGAAGCAGATGGGAATGACAGGATAAGACAACAAGTGAGTATCCACTCTGACTGAGCTGCCATCCACTATTAAGTGAAGGACTCTGTAACAATACTACAACTACTTCAAACAATAAACATCCCTATTTGAAATGGATGCACACGCCATTCAAATGTTAACTGCAGGTGAGAATACACCTTAATAGTGACTGAAGAGGCTTTCGGCCCTAAATGGCAACGTGTCAGAACCAGTGGTCTGCAGTCATTCGGATTCACTAAGTTCTACTCTAGAACACGGTGCATTCCCCAACTAAGGTCCAATGGAGTGCAATTTCTATTTAAAAAAAGTGCCTTCCTTTGAAATAAGAGAAAATGTGGGCTGTAGGATAACCTACTGTTCTGCCGGTAAATTAAAGTGTAGAGAGAGAGCACGTGGATTTCAAATAGAGCCTAGAGTAAGTTACCTTTTGTGGGATGAAGCCGTTCTTAATTCCAGCATAACGGAAAGCATCAATTTTTTCAGGTTACTCAGATTGAGTCAAAGCACATAATAAGGCTTAACAATATATATATAATATATATATATATATAAATATAGGACAGTGGAATGTGATAAATGAGCACGTCCATTAGCATGCTGGCTAAGTCTAGTGACCAGGAGGCCGCAGCCATGGCTAATGACAAGGATATCCCCATCCTCATTTACCCTAACAGAAAAGAGGAGAAGACGAGTTGCCTTTGTGATCTCTAAATACCGTCTCTATATCCCCAGGGTATTTAGAAACCTTATCACCAAAAATATCCCGCTGCACCCACAATCTGTAGATAGCATTGAGCAGCGGGAAACCAAGAGGGACAGCTTAGTGAAAATAAAAACAGAGCCCTGTGCAGAATAGAGCTGAGCCTCTCAGGAGATAATGGAGAGTGGAGACTTATCCAGCCATGGATAGAGGCTGGGTGTGGAGGGGGACCACGACGTTGCCTATTGGGAAGATGTATTTTAGAAACCTACTTACCTGAAAATTAATGGAGGCAAGAACAACACCAGGCACCAGCATGACAATAGAACTGTTCTAGCACTGTTGCAGTATGTGTCAACAATAGTTTCTAAGTATGAAAAGTTTCCCAGTTCCATTGAAATTGTGCGAAATTTAGGCCACTGGTGGAATTATGTTCCCAAATTCGTATGTGATCATCCAAGACAACAAAACGCTATAAGCAGAAAACGATGACGTAAGAAAAAAACTAAAACTTTTCCGTACTTTACCCGTTTTTGTTAATGGGCTTGAAAAAAGTTGCTGCAGAAGCTTGTTCTCAGAAGTTCTCAGCATCACAACAATGTCTGCCGGGAGAGTGTCTCTGTTCTTTTCCAGGAATCCATTCACATTGTACAGGACCTGAGCACATGGCAGTGTCTCATTACTACATTATATAAATATATGAATATATGAATGAAGGTTCATATTTCTTACTATGGAATGCCCATAAATGCAAAAAGGACATGGAAAATGGACAACAGCCCTACCTTTCCAGCATAATGCTGAATTCCAAAGCAAAGCTCCACACGTTTAGGTCTCCAGAAGTACTTGAAACGCAGATTGTCCTCAAATTTATCTTAAGAAAAGCATGTTTTAGCATGAGTAAACAGTAACTACTTGATAAAAAGGTGCTTTGCTTAGACCTGGAAAGACACAGTATGTACTATAAGGCTTGTTAGGACCCTGTACAGGGTTTATGAAGATTGTAAGAGGGTAATGCCGCATTTAATACATAATCTTTAAATATATGCACCCCATAACCAGTACTAAAGTATGTGAATCATAGTATGAGAAGCCTTTAGAGGACATACTTTGTCATAAGTCTTACTATGGCCCTCAGGAAATATAATGTGCCATTCTGTGCTGGAAGAGCCATATCTCACCCACTAGAGTCTGCTCGGTGGCCTGAGGGAAGCGGCTCTCTTCGTCCAGCAGAGAGAGCAGGCCCATGGGCTTCTGGAGAAACATGTCCAGGATGGGCCGGTTGTCCTCATACTCCACCAGGCTGGCATCTACCCCCTCACTCTGGTATTCCATCTAAATATAGAACAATCCAAAGTTAACAATTTCAACAAATGACCCATTTAAACAATCTGGGCTAAAAATTATTTTTGAAACAACAAAAAACTGTGTGCTACTGTACTGCAGTTCTACTTCTATGGTTGAAGTTTATAATAGACTGTTACTGAATGCATAATACAGACCAACTTGGAAAAAAACAAATAGAGCCACTTCTTAATTCCTAATTTATTTCAATTTGCAAATAACACAGAGTTCTATCATATTAATGCATCTGTTTAATTTCGATCAAAAGTTAATTTAAATATACATTTTACTAATAAAGCAGAACCAATGGGTCTAAACCGTCCTCATGTTTAAGTCATTAACTTGGAATAATCAGCTTCAATGTAATACTGGATTAAAGACATTCCCGCCATCTACAAATCCTTTTTTCCACTAAGCACTGCATTGGAGGCAGCTAATACATCTTTAGAAATGTACCACGAGAAATTCTGCCAGAAACTTCCCAACTGAAATAAGCACTGGCCTGTACTGTACACTGTACTTCTGTTGTTGGAAAGAACAATCCAATTTGGTGATTTCTGACTAGCAAAACATCAGTAATTATGTGTTCATAATTTGTCTATTGTTTAGTATAATAGTGCTTCATCTTCATCGACACTTCCATATTCTTAATTCCTTTCAGTGTCATTGCTGGATAGCAAATGTAAGTAAAAGGTTCACACATTGCTTTTTGTTTATATCCCTCCAGTGCCAATATTGACGAAAATAAAGAGCGCTTGTACCTCAGGATGAACAAGTTCATTAAATCAATTAAGATATTTAATTGTCAAAAGAACAATGAGCCAGATAACACTAAAGCATTAAAAATAAAGAGGCTTCTCCAGTGATGGATGAAAAAGGCTTAAAGAATTAACACACAGATGTTTGTTTTTAATTAATGCTCAGCAAAAATGTTAAATGTTGGCTTTTAAATGCACACATGATTTTGCGATAAAGTTAATTCCTTTTCAAATTGTGTCTGTGCCTGCCCATATATATGGTAGGTTTAAATGTTTTAGAGTAAGAATTGTGGACAATTTCCCCACCACATTTAAATACTCACCTGTTCAAGGGCAAATATGTGCTGGTTAAAGTAAAATTGAATCTGTTCATTAGCAATGTTGATACAGAGCTGCTCAAATGAGTTCTTCTTGAAGTTCTCAAACCCAAAGATGTCCAGGATTCCCACATTCATGCCACTCTCAGCAGCGCTTCAAAGGAGAAAAGGGGGACAAACAAACAAACTTATTCTTGTGTGGAACTGTGTGAGGAAATCATGTGCAACTAGATTAGCTGATAAAACATTCATGATGATCCCAGATCAACCCATATGCAGAATAATTGGTCTAAATGGCCTACTAATCATAGTATAATCAGAAACATCAACTTTCAAAGTTAGGGAATATTAATCAAAGTTATGAAACATTCAGAATGTTTTAACCTCTCCAACTGGTGTACAAACAATTATTATTTCATGGAAAGAGCAGCATAAAATGAATAGCAGAGAGCATGGTTATATCACAATTTCGGTTAAGGCATTTTTCAGAAAGTTTTTGACCATTGTTAACTAGCCTGTTGCCAAGGTAAACAATAAAAACAGCTACCGTTCATGTTTCTGTTGTGTTCATTCTAAAGGCAATGGAGACAGTTCATTTGATAGATGGTTTAAAGATCTCACATTGATCTCCGATCTTGCATTTCATACGGTTAAATTGGAAGTTGCTACGTCCTTTGCCTAGCTGCTATGTAGAGATAGTGCAAGTAAAGGTCACCTTTAGCCTGAGTTACCAGGCTATTAATGGCAATAAGAGAAGCAATGCACATGATTGGAGTGGAGACCGGCACGCAGGGACTGGTCCATCTTGAGAGAGAAGCAGATCATTTCTTGACAGTGTACGCTCGCATTTATGAGGGGAATTCTTTTGGATCAATGAACAACCCTTTACACTCTCTCTGAAGTCTTTTTAATCATCTGAATATTATTTTCTCGGCACGCAACTCTATATCAAAAATTTATTAAAACTCCCTGTTCTCCCCCTTCTCTCTTGTCTTGGACATGTCTATTGATATTCCGCTCTCTGTGTTTGCTTCTTTACCCAGACTAACTTAAAGGTCATTACAGCTTTATAGAGTGGGTGTCTCATACAGAGACACTATATATGCCAAGGACAATGTGAGACAGATAGGCCCCACTCACCAGACATTTGTATCGGGCTGCAGAAGGGCGTTGATGCGGTTGACTATCCAGCTGAAGAGGCGTCCGTACAGGGCTTTGGACATGGCGTCGCGGACGTCGGTAGCTTTGTCCACAGTGTTGGTTCTGATGATGGTCTCGCCGCGTGTCACCACACAGTGGGAGGTCAGGGCCTCCTGGAGCTCCTCAGACCCAATGCTGAGCAGAGCCGCCGCTGATGAGACACCACAGATTCATTGAGTAAGACTGAAATGCCAAATCTCATTACAGCCATTTCATTACCACTTGCCATACCAATTACACAATGAACAAGCTTTTACACCCTCATGCTATGTTAACACACTGTTTACACAGCAAATGAGAACATCTGAACGAGAATTCTTTGAGCATCACTGTCTACACATTAAGATAGGATACTAAAATCATAGCTAAATATCAATTTGCTTTGATCATTTGCACATTGCTAATATCTTTGTGAAAAGATATCTCACCGTTTTCTAAGGCCTGAGAGTTAGGCACTTCACTCTTATCAGTTTGGTGTTGTGAGGTGGTGGCAGTGAACTCAATATTTCCAGTATTCAGAATAGCAGACAGTACACAGTGCACAGAATTGACCTCCTGAAAATAATAGTAGCAGCAATGTATTACTGCAGTTCAAAGCTGAGATTGGCCTAAAGTATTACATTTCAGTTCTATTACAAAAAAGCATATAAGCAATGATTTGCCAGCATGACAGTACCTCCTCAGTGAAGCCAATGATGCGGAAGCAGTCCTGAATTGCATCAAACTGCTCCTTGTACGATTTACTGGAGACAATATCTTGCATAACTTTACCGTGTTGATTGTCAATGTACCTAAAAATATAGAAAGAACAATTTCCCTCTTAGATTTCCCAATTTGCTAAGTAAAATGGCCTGAATATGGTTGAGGGAGATATTTGAAAGGCCTGTTCCATCGCCCTAACCTGGGGGGTTCCTTCTCTGGTAACCTGAACGTCTTCAGCTTGTCCTGGTGATACAACCCAGCGTAGATGTAGTAAAATATGTGGAAGTTCTTCTCTCCCCTGTGTGAAAAAAACAAACGGAAGGCTCAACCCCTCCTACAGAGTTCCAATGATGAGTGTAGCCTGGGCCTACGGTGGGTCTGAAGGGGCAGCACCTACGTGGCCTGTTTGATGACCCTGGACTTCTCCAGCAGGTACTCGGAGATCTTGGCCCCCATGACCGCACCGGTGGGGGTGAACTTCATCTCCAGGTACTTGCCGAAGCGGCTGGAGTTGTCATTGATGGCCGTGCAGGCGTTTCCAAAGGCCTCCACCAGGGGGTTTACCTGTAGGATCTTCTCCCGCAGGGTCCGGTTATTTGCCTGGGTGCACATCAGATCTATCTGTCAGGACCTGGGCTTATCTACTGGTAGGCTCGTCTATGTATTCATTTGTCTTTCTGTGTCAAGCAAGCAACACATATTTCAATACATATGGCTAAGAATACAGTACTCAACCTAACACAAACCTAAATAAATACCTTATATTACTCGATAGCATCCACTAAATCTAAATACAGAAGTGTCCGAGTTCCAGTACACACTGGTATGGTACCTTTCCTAGGAAGGTGAGGTGTTGCACAATCAGATGGGCGCTCTCCGTCTTCCCCGCTCCACTCTCCCCACTGATGATGATGCACTGAGACAGAGTGACATATAGGGACTCTCATCCATCCTGAAATAGCCTTGCTACTACTGTGCACCCAAACCCAACAAGAGCAAAGAGGACCGTTAACTCCACTATACCTGGTCTTTGCAGAACGTCACCATGCCCTGGTAGGCTGCATCAGCAGTGGCAAAGATGTGGGGAGGGTTGTCGGCTCGCTTCACCCCATGGTATAGTTTGGAGAACTAGAAATTCAAGAGGCAACTCTTAAATCAGCGAGAATAAAAAGCTGTCAACTCTTCCTCTTTGACAAAGTCACGCTCACAGTAGATTTGAAGGAGAGCTTGTCACGGCAGTTTGGCTGTTTGACTAAATGCCAAGTACAAACCTGTGGGGAGTAGAGGCTGAGGCTCTGAAAGGGATTGAGAGCTATGAGGATGTCACCCACATAGGTGTATATCTGCAGCTCCTCATACCTTCTCTGGAGATGGCTGATTATAGTTTCCTGCAGGAACGTAGACAAACACATACTGTTAGCACTGTCGGCCAGGTACACGTAAATTGCCGCTCTGTCGAGCAAAATCAATGAGCAGTGAGATAAACACATTGAATCTTACCTCATCCAAGACTTCCAGGTTGACCAGATCATCGTCAGGACAGCTCTGGATGATGAGGGTTTTACGAGTATTGATCCTCTCGTGCCTGTATGGAGCCAAGCACATCATATTGACTTTGACTGCTTTTAAGTGACCAGATTTAGGATGGGGTGATAATGTAGCGGTGTTGATGGAAACTCCATTTGTTTCCCCAGGCTTGTTGGGGGGCCCCTTGAGGCCCTCCCCTGGGGGCCCTGGTCCATTATCCTCGGCTGTGATTGCACTTCATCTTCGTTTGACCTTTCTCTCTACCATGTGGGTTGCTGGGCAGAGGTCAAAACACAGCCAGCTGGCTCTCTGGGGCCAGGCAAACCCCCTGGGCAAACCCCCTATTAAGAGATACGTGTAGAGGGGATTGGTGTGTGTGTGTCTGTGTGTGTGTGTGTGTGTTTGTAAACATTTGCATATGAAAATAAATGTATTTATCATTGCGCTAACACATAAACCAGATTATGAACAATTCAATTTAAGGAAATATCATTTACACTATTTTGTTTCCCTGACTTCAGCACAACATTTTCCAAAACTCGACATACCAAAAATCCCATGTATTCCTGTAACAATAAAATACAGCATGTCCTCATTCACAACATTTATATTTTATTGCAATAAATAATCAATAGCACAAGACGAATAACTTAATTTTTTTCCTTCAAGTCAGGCACTTTTTTTGTCCCTCGTTGCATTTCTATTCATTTCCTATTCTGAATATAATGTAAATCCAACAGAATATCTGGAGGGTAAACATCCTATGCCATGGTACATCAACTTGCCGACTGTGCAGTGAATGCAAGTAAAGGTGCTTAGCAGCAAATCCTTACCCTTAGTGCTGCCGAAAAATCCCCTCTTAAGAAGACTAAAGGCCCTGAGCTTGCACCTTCTCTAGTTGTGAAGCCTTGCTGGCACTACGCACAATTCTACCTACCTAGTCTCTCTCTCTCTCTCTCTGTCTGCTGGAGGGATTCATGTCTGTGGTCAGTGCTGATCTTTGCCATCAGGGACTAAACAGGGAAAGCCCAGGTTCTCGTCCTTACAAGCTGCTAATCTCATTATCCCCTTTTTCACTGTTGACAGGGACTCGGGATCAGGATAAACACACCCTCTCAGAAACGCACTCAGACACACACTCCCACACACAGAGCGAGAAAGACAGACCTACAAACTGAGAGAGAGAGAGAGAGAGAGAGAGAGAGAGAGAGAGAGAGAGAGAGAGTAAACAAATCTGGCAACACTTCAAAGTAAATGTTCATTTAACTCCTTCATTACTCTAGATAGCTGGCCTTGACATTCCTTTCTTAAATAGATATTTCAAGGGGTAGGTGACAACACAGTGTGTTAACTATATACTTTACAATTTATGTGAATGTAACATGGAGGAGTCAGATAAAAAAGACAGTGCCCGATGAGAAAACAAACGTATAATTGATTCACTAATTTGCTATTTGAGAGAGAGAGAGAGAGAGAGAGAGAGAGAGAGAGAGAGAGAGAGAGAGAGAGAGAGAGAGAGAGAGAGAGAGAGAGAGTAAACAAATCTGGCAACACTTCAAAGTAAATGTTCATTTAACTCCTTCATTACTCTAGATAGCTGGCCTTGACCTCCTTTCTTAAATAGGTTAAAAAAGTAGCCCCATGTCATTCATTGACAGAGACAGAACATTATTTATTCCCTTATTGGCCTAATAACATGGGTGGTGGAATGAGCCGCTCTAAGTGCTCCCATCAGACTGCAATAGCAGCCATTGGCATAAGTTTGTTTTTATTAATCTAAGGTTGGTCAGCACAATCATTCCTAGCAAATTAGACTCACTCTCATAACTTCTCCTTAATCATACACTGTACTCCCCATTGATTCACATCCACAAGATATAGCAAAGATAGGAGATGATACCCTGCCCCCTACTGGCAAGAAATAATACATCACCACCTGTCTCATCTCTCAGATTAAAGACACTCAGTAAAAACAGACTTTTGCATAAAACGACAGTCCTGCTTGCAAAAAGTTAGCATGCTTTTTTTTTTTCTTCTAATGTGGAAACTTACTTGGTTTTGGTTTTGCAGCCCTGCTCCTGTTGATCCTTGATGAGAGTGGCGAGCTGCGGTCCCAGCACAAGCTCCTTGCCATGGGCCTGCTTGATGAAGGGGTGCTCCAGCAGGTGCGTGACGGAGGGGCGGGCCTCAAAGTCCTTGATAAGACACCTGTACAGATAACACCCACTTAGAAACCATTCTAGAATGTCACTAAAGAAAATTGAATCAAACACTTCAACCTCATTTTCACAGATTCTGGTAAATGTCGTCACCAGAAGGGCGTTAACCAAGGAGGTAAGCAACAAAATAGAATGAGCATTTTACCTAAGCATTTTACCAAGCTGATAAGGTGACCTCTCTGACACGTTCACCCTACACGGCAGGCGGAGGAGGCTGCTGACCAGGGGGTCTGACTCTGGGTCACTGAGCAGCCTGCCTCTCTTCACTGACGACCACAGGGTCTCCATCACCATGGCCCCCAGGCCAAACATGCCCCTGGATTGTAATAGGCTCTATCTACAAGATGCAGTGTTTGGATGAGGTCCTGTCTCTCTGGGATACTGCTTAATAGGCAAAGCCGTTAGGCACTCTAGCAGAAACGGTCATAACAGGGTATCTGAATACCATATGTTCTAACTTACACACAACCCTCTACAGTTCAAATGCTGACGTTTACAAGGGATGGAAACATTAGGTAAACAAAGCAAGGCTGAGGTCTCTGAAACGGACTTATAATCTTTGGAAGCTGTTTATTGATATTTAGGAGATATGACTGGCTATCGACAATTCTCTGTTGTGTCAATGATCGAAACACTCACACCTGAGTATTTGTGTTAGTGAATACTGCAACACAGGGACTGCAGGCTGGAGAGAGATAAGAGCACAATTGTCATTTAACTAGAGCGACCTAATCTATGGTCAAATTCTGCTCTGCTCTGCTCTCTCTCTCTCTCTCTCTCTCTCTCTCTCTCTCTCTCTCTCTCTCTCTCTCTCTCTCTCTCTCTCTCTCTCTCTCTCTCTCTCTCTCTCTCTCTCTCTCTCTCTCTCTCTCTCTCTCTCTCTCTCTCTCTCTCTCTCTCTCTCTCTCTCTCTCTCTCTCTCTCTCTCTCTCTCTCTCTCTCTCTCTCTCTCTCTCTCTCTCTCTCTCTCTCTCTCTCTCTCTCTCTCTCTCTCTCAGTTTGTTCGCTCGAAAAATTCATTCCCAGAATTCATTAGTGTCAGGACATTAAGCAGAGGTTGCAGCCATTAGCCGGGCCGCGCTGGTGGGATGCTAAACATCAAGCCACTTTGTCATAAAAGGCAGCTATTTGGCTGCATGGGGGACCAGCGCTTGTGATGCATTTATTATCCTGAACCACAATGGAACCTCACGCATAAGGTGGAAGACACACACACACACACACACACACACACACACACACACACACACACACACACACACACACACACACACACACACACAAACACACACACACACACACACACACACACACACACACACACACACACAAACACACACAGGAGCACACAGAGCCTGCAATGCCTGATAACATTGTCCAGTCTTGCCACATTGTAGCCTGGTGGTGGGCTTTGTTTGAGGAGATTATTTCTGATCTGATATCATACAATCCATTACCCTACATTGTAGAGGGTGCCTTGCAAAACCCATCCAACAAAACCCCCTGCAATTGCACTCTACTGTGTATGCAGAAAGTACAAATAGACTGTCATCAATAGAAAATGAGTTTAATTAAATATTTGTAATAATTGTGAAGTGCATCAGTAAGTGTAAAAGCAGGGTTATCGTGCCTCTAAACACAACACAAAACAACAATGGGCTTTCCCTACAAAGGAACAATAATATGTCAACAACACTGCTGGCCCATAAAGCCTAGCAATTCAAACCATTACCTTCAATAGATATACAATTCAATAGAATACCTTCAATCACTGTAGATGCAGAACATTGACTACATGACTGTAAATATGACCCAATTTCAGAAGACAAAGGTCAAGAACCTAAACTTGCTATTTTAGCGTGACCTACTAAGATAGAAATTAAAGTGACTGACATTATATCCTGCTTTCACATCTCAGGGGTACAGTATAATAATTGTATTATAAGAGAAAAAATAGTAATCCAATGCTTTTCCATCCCTAAATCAAAATATGATACTATTACATTACATTATTTACAGGATGCTTTTATCCAAAGCTACTTACAAATAGTGCTTTCAACAAGAGAAGGTAAAGAAAACACAAGTTAGGACAATAAATAAGTGCATCCCTGGCCCAATCGCCTAGATAAGAGCGTTGCACACACACCACATGCCAATGACCCTAATCTCCCTACCTGTATTAGCAAGGAGCGCTACCTATTCTCTATTCCCCCAACTAGGGCACCTACTGATCAGGCCTTACATCGAGCTAGAGACTTGGATGGTGGTGGTTGCTTGTTTAGGTTCCCTAAGATCTAAGGTTAACTTGCAAAGCCCTTTTGACCGGGCTATTGGCTAATGCCTTGAGAGGAAAACTGACGACTCCAAGAAAAGCAGCTCTCTTCTAAAACACACTCAAGTATGAACCCTGGAATCAACACAGATGTAAGTAACTTGTGGCCATGTGAAGCAGCGAGGTTACTTACTGTCCAATGAAATGGCAGAAACTTCGGGACCATTGCTCTGGATGACGCAGCGTAGGGGAGGGGTTTCTAAAAACAAAGACACAACACAGAATCAAACATGAGCATTTCCCCATGCAGTTACTACCACACCTCTCCATTCAGTTAATGTGAAATGAAAGGAAAATTATGATCTGAAGGGGTTGGGATCTCAGAATAAGGTCAGTGATTGACCATTGCCCCCTACGGCTGAGTGAGCATCTAATGGCGTTGGCATACAAACAGTAGGCAGCAGAGTGCAGCCATCAGACTCCTGTGAGAGCCGCGCAGCCCCGGGAACCAGCAAGACGGGGCTGGTAGGGTGCCAGGTCTGTGGCAGCCAGAGAAAAGTGACAAATGATAGGAGCCCCTGGAGTGTCTGGCAGGCAACATCTGCTGGGGAGAGCCAGAAGTTATGGGAGCCAGTTATACCTCTGTCAGCAGCATTTACGGAGGCCATCTATAACGAGACAAGCACCTTTAAAGCAGCTGAGGATGTGATGTCAGCCACCAGGGCCGTTTACTGTACCAAGGCTGAAAGGCTGCCTGCTATCATGCAGCCCAGGTACTGCCAGCTTGATGGACAGCTGGGCTGCATGTGCAGGCCTTTGTTCCTACCCAACAGACACACAGTCAGACCAACTGAAAGGACAATGAGCAGATTAATCAAGCGATCAATGGCTTGATTAAAATGACAAAAAACACCCACTGAATTAGCTTAAATCTGTGAAGTAAGATCAACTGGAACGAAGGCAAAACCATCCAGAGCAACTTGCTCTCGCTTTGTTTCTCACAAAACAAGAACAGTAAATGTATGGGCTGAGTACCTTAACGACAGAGAAAAGGTCTTCCTTTTTGGGGGGCTAAAAAATCTGTCATTCTCCCGAGCACTAAGTCACTCCCGCCTTTGATAGAGATTCAGACAGGCAGCGCTTTCTGAAGTGCAGATCAAAGCCAGTAAATGACTGCTTCAATGCAAACTATAATATGAGCCTGGAGCCATGCTTTTGCCTTGATGTTGTACTCTACTGCTTATATATTACCAAGTCAATACACCAGCACATTGGTGATAATACTGTCAAGTACCCTCATTGTGCTTAGCAAATTCAGGCATCGTTTTTTTTTCTTTCAGTATTTGTGCGTGGACTGATTCAAAAATGTAAACACAATTGGCTTATTTAAATCTAGGTCCAGGCGTTCCTGGTGCTGTCAAATGTGCGTCAAAGTGGATTGAGGCAAAATCAGCGCAGCTTTTCAGCGGCTGCACTTCTGAAGCCCTGAGACTTTTACTAAGCCTGGGAGGAAGACAAATACATACCAATGCGTTTTACCACATGGATATGGCACTTGGTATGCAGAGCTCTAAAGTCTCTGGGAAAAAAAAAAAAAAATAGACAAATAATTCAGACCATTTCTGACATCAAATTTCTTATACAGTTCTACAGGTCCAAACTAGACTAAGTGAGATTAACCAAAACTCATTCAAAGTACAAAGTTGTCAGAGTAGCAACTATGCACTTTCAATGGGAATAAACCAAGTCAAAACAGGATACCCGGGTAGCCTTTCTAAAAGAGCAAAGCCATTGCCTAGGAAGACAAAATAAAGACCTGTTCTGTGGATGGACCACCCACTCCACATCCAGCTCATCCATCACAGAAGAGCACAGCGGAGCACTAGCGGTGCTGCTGTGCACACCCCAGTGAACACGGAGAAGCACTGCTACATTTATCTCTGCTGTCTGCACATTCACCAACAAACAGCCCATGCCAGGACAGGGGGGTGGCTACGCAGGGCACTGTGCATGGAAGAACAGCATCCACGACGGAGGTGTTAAAGCAGTGCCCTGCTCATGATTGGAATGTCAAACAACCAAAAACCTATCTCCAAGTAGAGGTGCATATTGTCAGAACGTGAGGTGGATAATGTAGTTCTAGATCCAGGAGATCTACGAGGGGAGGAAATAACAAGTCAATAGGTGAAAAGTAAGGACATTTGATTATATATGTCTGTCTTTGTTGCAATGTCCTGGGCTGTACATCTGTACATGCCTCATTTCCGCAAACAGTCAAGATGAGTATTTTATACAGAGACCACAATCAATCGAACTGATTTTGGCAATTAACATAATTATTACCTGTGGTGCCTCTATTGACTTTCTTGTTGAAAAGATCATTACTGTAGACACAGTAGGCAAACAGAAAGCTATATGTCACTTCAAAGATGGACTATCATTCTCAGTGCTCAGCTATGACAGTGACAAATTGACAAGTTGAGAGATTGACATGTTGTCAATTGTAATCCCAACCCAAACAAAAAATAAGGTCTCGGAAGTTCAGAGGTTGTCCTTAAATCAGAGTTTAAAAACAAACTTCTGTATATAGTAGAAACCCTGTCAATTTAGGTAAATAGATTTAGTTACATTTATTGGAGGTACTCAGAGGTACTGGCTTCCACAATCATAACACTTAGATTAATTTCACTAACGGGCCTATTACTTCTTGATTGGTTTTGACAGGCAATCTTTTAATTTCACCCCCAAAATCCCTCTCCGTTTATTTATAATTTTTTTTTCCTGAACTCTTGACAAACAATCACCGCCTTGGTGTGTTGCCCGCAACCTTCCAAAACTTTTTCACAACCATCGTGCTAGTATGACTACAGACAAGGACTAGCAGGGCAAATATTACATAGCCCATAAAATCTGAGAATATTGGCTCAAGCAATTAACCTTCCTACATATTGAATATCTTTGAGCATCATCGTCTCAGATACCCATAATTAATTTTGCAGTTAGCCATTTTACAGCTTTACCCTTTTACATGGCTCATTACCTCTGCTCATGGTAACCATGGTCCCCACATACATGTCATATAGCACAGACTAAATTACAGTTATGCCTTATGATCATAAAACAGGCCATATCATAGTGGAAGATCTTATATTAGCATTGTTGAACCGTGTGCCTGTTTGAACCTCTGTCAAGCATGGTCCCTGCATTTCAAACGGCAAAGAAATCACATTCCAGCTTCTACTCAAGCCTGGTATTCTCACAGTCGCAAATAAATTACTATGAAATAATTTGTTCTATCCAGCATTTAGAAGAATCTACTCACTAATAATTCAGACTCAATTGAATTCCAATCAGGCTTGTCACATTGTTGGAAATGAGAGGAAATCCATCTGTTTCCAATGAGCCTGCATCGACTGGCCCAACAGGTCACAGTGTTAATACAGTGGACTCCACTTCCTGAGGTCACTTAATTTGCTGACAATGGAATGAGCTAGCAGAACCAGCCCAAACCAACATATATCTGAACCAGAGTTCGTACTGTAAACTGCAAACCTGCAAACATACGTGAGAGCAGACAAGCACAATGAATACATTGCCAGTCATTTAGTAGTATTCTGTTACTTTCATTGGATAAAAAACACTGTCCTGGAGTAATGTGAATTAAATACACCAGGAACAGATTCAGGTCACCATATGAAGAGGACTGTTGGCAGGAATATAGTGAGATTTGATGTGAGAATAAAATCTCCTATTATGTTTTTAGTGTCTGAAAGCATCTTATGAAACATGCACCACCCAAGGACAAAGCTTTATCAGGACCAGTAATTCTGATAGTAGCACGTGAGATTCTGGATTGAAGAAGGCACTGAGGCATGTGTAACAAGGTCGAAATCAACAGGAAGCGGCAGCATCATAAAATCTAGATCGTACAATCTTAAAAACCTTTACTGCATTTCATTTCGTTTTTTCCTGCTCATCAGTGTGTAGTATAACTCTGCCAGTGAGTCACTCGCTCTCACAAAAACATAAGTCTGACCCAGAAACTCTTGTCCCTATTCAATGTAGGGTACAATTCACACGACAGCAGAGATTCAGGCCACCCGTTCCGTTGTAATTCTGATCTCGCTGCATTGATGGGAAAATATATTTGAGATAGATGACATGTTAACAGAATCATTTCATGGTTCAGTGCTCCTGGCTCTGTGATTTATCCTGGAGCCGCCCAACCTAAGGTCCCAATTCATACAATTTATGGACCAGGGCCAAATATCTATTTTCATTCTAAGCCAAATACATTTGCCACAATAACGTTGGTTTGATACAATGTCTAATTCTGTTCATGCACTGGTCATTCCCAAAGTCAAATGGTGCTGGGCAATCTAGATAAAAAGACATCAAAGACTGCATCTGCACCCTCTAGATTATGATCTCTGCTGGATGCTAAATGCACCAGCAACACCCCTGAAAGCAACAAAACAATAAGGGTTGAATTATTTACTGAATTCTATGCAGCTCCTTTCTTAAGTTCACTAGCCTAAATCAAACACCAAAAATTAAGAGCTTTGTTTGTTTCCAAGGAAAATGACAATGTTCTGTCCCGACTAATTTGAGAACAGTATATTCTCAGGGTAACAGTGACTTTGAACCATCCACTCAAAGAAAGCCTCTCTCCACGCCCATTTGGCCTGATCCTGTAGTATTTGTGACCAGGTTTACGTTTACGTTGCATTCTGTGGTGACGAACTACTGCGCTGTTCTCTATAACTCCAGCAACACAAAGTGGACATGCTGCTTCTGTGGCTCGGTGGGGAGGAGACACCATTGTGACAGCCTCATCTCAATGTGAATGGAGCTAATCAACAATGCAAATTGCAATCAGAAGGGCACATCCTCAGATAATTACGCGATTGTGCTGATAATAAAAGGTCATCCAAATGGGTCAGCCATTACCCTAATTGTATGGCCAAACATCAGCTAGTTGACTCTAGTGTTAAATATTCTAGCAAATAATTATGCATCAAATTCCTATCATATTCTTAATCTAGATTCTTTTTTTCACTAGTTAATGGAATCAATTAGAGCACATTCTTCTCTGATCAAAGGTGGCAAAAAAATCTATAAAACACTTACAATTCTTATGACACAATTTTATCAACCCACATACAATAAAAAAGGCAATGCAACTTCGGAGAAGGAAAAATAGCTACATGCACTGAGACACCTTGAAAAGAGCAAAGCTCTTAGCGACCCTCCTCTGAAATCTGATATTGTCCTTGTCCCTAACACTTATGAGAACAACGTGCGGGTGTTTTTCTGTGCAGACTTAGGGCACCCTCTAGTGTCTCACCGTGGAATCTTGAAGAGGGCTTTAACAGGATGCATTTCAGCCAGTGGGGGGTCTCCGTCCGCCAGCTCTATGGCGGTGATGCCCAGCGACCACACATCACAGCGGGCATCATACGAGTAGTCGTACTGCTGCTCACAGGCTATGACCTGTCAGTAC
Source organism: Aplochiton taeniatus (assembly GCA_017639675.1). Taxonomy (NCBI): domain Eukaryota; kingdom Metazoa; phylum Chordata; class Actinopteri; order Galaxiiformes; family Galaxiidae; genus Aplochiton; species Aplochiton taeniatus. Next base: position 44,860,952 of record CM030172.1, read on the forward strand.
AGGGATGTGAGACGAAGAGGGTGGCACATGCAGCTGGCGGTCCAGATGAGTAGGACGTTTCAAAAAGAAGTTACCGAAGGTATTTCAGGATTATAATTATCATAAGTTACCACATTTCTTACTGATATTAAAACATTACATTACGGACATGCTAATACAATATTAACCTGGACCCCTCTGGATAATCTGGAACAGGTGTCTTAACTGTTCCCAGAATTAAAACTAAAAAAAGCTGAAGCAGTGTTTAGCTACTATGCAACAAATAGCTGAAACCAACTTCCAGAAGATCTGAGTCGCTCCTGACTTATATATAAATATAATCCAGATTAAAAACATATATTTTCTCGATTGCTTTATGCTAAATTGTTCCATCTAGCAATTTTATTTCTCTTAAGACAATTGTTTTTATTTATTTATTTATTAGTCTTATTTCTTCTTTCTATGTTTCTGCTTACCTTATATAAAGCAAATTGAATTGCCTATGTGTATGAAATGTGTAATACAAATACATTTCACATGACATGACTTCTGGAGGGCATCTTTAACACAAATTATATTACAGGCTTTAAGGGAGTGCTTGAAGAAGATATGTTTAAAGTGTCAACTGAGGGTTTGAAGATTTCACAGGTGAATTGGGAGAGAATAAACGAGTCTTCCACAATGACTATAATAAAGATCATAACACACAGCTAGCTAAATCCTAATTTATCATGAGTATCCCTGCTAGCAGCCCACTCATCGCGCCTCATTTCTGCTAAACAGTGAGCTGGGGGCAGTAGTCTCCCAGCTATTAACCTTGAGGTGACCTCAAGAAACAGGGTGCGTGGGGGAAATTAACAATGACACAGGGGCGAGTTACATAGAAAGAGAATCTATGCAACAAATTCGTCTCTAGGTCTCCTTGTCTCGAATTGCAGGGACATTGAAACGTTATCACTTCTGCTAAACTTGCAGAGGCAAAAGAGTTTAGACCTGACCTCTGGTGCCATCCAAAAGGGGGTGCCAACAGATGTATTTCTCCGCAAGCGTGCACTCGTCAGTTGAGCAGAGACACCTGAACACAATTAAGATAATTAGTATTCTGCATGCGTAAGGTATTGTTAAAAAAAGGAAGCGTTGTTAATGTTATAATGTGTGTATGCTCCTCTGTATGAATACGATAGGAATTTCACAGCACAAGAAAACTGGTTGTATTAATCAATAAGACCTGGCATATCATTTAGGGTGGCAATCAATAACAATAAAGCAATAATCATTTCAAATTAAGTGGGACAGATTTTTATCAGCGGGTGCCCACTTCATCTCAATGACACAAAGGACGTAAATAAGCCTGGGGGTGATTCAAAGTCGTTAACCAGAACAGGCCCTCTTTTATATGCAAAGGATCAAATAATGCAATTTAAATTAGCAATGACAGCCTCAGGTTAAGGCTTTGGTCCATGAAATACAAAGATGTTACGAGGAGTATGGCACAGAAACGGGGGACTGGGAAAAAATTGTATTACGTATTCAGGGGTTTGTATCATCAGCAGTCAGTTAACAGCCAAAGATGAATCCGATATTTAACAATGTCTTCAATCAAACAAAGAGTCATGGAGAAGGGACAGAACCCATGGACTCCTCCCAGCCTCAATCTCTTTTCTTTCTTCTGGCCATGAAAGGGTTAAATTGCCACTTAGACGAGGAACAAAGGCCATTACCAAAGTCAACGAGCTTGACTCCTCCTTCGGTTGTCAGGAGGATGTTGTTCCCTTTGACGTCACGATGGATAATCCGGTTGTTGTGCAAATGCTGAAGACCCTGCCAAGGCCCGGGAAGAAATCACACAGGGCTTAATATATGCATCAGTAGTTCTCTTATTAACTGTGATTAGTATTATATGAATCTCTGACTAACCAAGTGGGGCACAGACCATTAATGTCCGATCCCCCAAAGCTGTTCTAAGATATGGAAATGAATTAGCTCCTGGCCTACACGCAGAGCATGCATAAAATAAGGTTATTTGTGCCCCCTGAGCATGGACGCCACCCCCGTTTGCCATTCTTGGCTTTGTGTCATACCAAAAGGGCGCCGTATAAGATGTATGCGATAATGGGCTCCAGCAGTCTCTGGCCTCGCATGAGCAGGCCTTTGATGAGATCGGTGACAGAGCCCCCGTTGCACAGCTGGGGAAGAGACGAAGAGCAACAGACCAGTGACTCGTTCATCAGTCACCCAGCACTCGGGATTAAGATTCATTATGAGGGACATCCCACGCGCACAAACACACACGCACGCGCACACACACACATACTGCAAGAGCTGTGTTTGCCCTCTAAAGAGCTAACAGAACTCTGCTGGCACCCTGCCCGAGTTAAGACCACTGAAGGGGCCGAACTTTGTGGTCTTTTCTCTACTAATTTGGAGTTTAATATGTTATGAATAGTAGCCGCCCCACCCATGAAGATGGTCCATCTACAGAACATAGTCAGTGTCTGTCATGTTTAATAATGCGAGCACATGAGGCTAACTAAGTTTGATTGCCTACCATGACATCAGCACAACAATGTGGTGCACAATGGTATACAGTGAACCCATCAATCATTAACAGCTGCACCTTAATCTGCAGCGGCCTGTTTTGCATTGAGGATGCACACGAGATGAGATAGGACACATTTTGTGCAGAGCGGAGCAAAGTCCTGCAGACCAACCTCCAGCACCAACCACAGCTGTCCCCCGGAGAGGTTGTCCGTCTTGTAGAACATGCCGAAGAATTTGACTACGTTGGGGTGGTTTGACAGAGACCTCAGGATGTTGTACTCGGCCTCAATTTCCTCGTCCACGTCCTCAGTAAAGGGGAAGACAGACACAGTGTCCCTCACACAGCATCGGGATTCCATTCATAAGCATGCACGTGAACAGAGCACCACCTTACTGACAGGAACACTGGCAATAGCTAGGGTTTATTTCTTAGTTTAGTTCTATCCATGAATTCACCACATCTGTTTTCCTTAATGCTGCCCTCTGACAGTGCATTTCCAAAGGGAGTGTGTGCAGCAGGTCATAAGTAAACCTAAAGGAGAGCACTTCGATAAGGCCAACGAACCCATAAAGAAAGACAACAGAGACAGGGGCTAAACTACATCTGAAGTTGCCTCTCTATCGGAGTAAATCTCAGGGGGGAGGAGAAGAGAAACAGCCGGCAGATGCAGAATTCCTCTTCCTGGATGTCTGAGCGATAGTGTCAGCGGTCTAATCAGGAAGAGGGATGAGCGAGGAGGCAGCTACATCTTCACAGGCAGGCCTGGCAGGTTGCACTGGGGCCTGCAGGGGAAAGGTAGAGCCAGGTGGGGGGGAGTGGAACCCTGAGACCAGCACCACAGTAATCCCTCTCTCTGAGTCTCAATCACCAGCTCCACATGCTGCCACTGCGGGGTATCTCACAGCATAAGGCTCGCGCAGACGGATACTTACAGTACAGAACAGAAGCTGCGTTTTACTGAACTAGCGAGGCAGACAGACATGCTGATAATACAGTAGGCAGTGTAATAAAACACGTAGGGAGAAAGGCAGAAACAGATGGGGTAGGCTGACATAGAAGTGGCAATGACACAACAAAAATAGGAAAACATATTGGTTACAAATGAGACAATACACAGACATGCTAGCTGCAAGTAGCAGGAGAAAGATGAGAGAGGGAAACCCAGTGGTTGCTAGGGATGTGTAGGAGCAATGAGTCTGGGGATGATGACCTATTATTATAAAAGGTGAAGTGCGGACCTGACATAAGAGCTGTAACACAAAGGGACAGTCAAAGCAAAGCCAGGGAGGAGGAAGGCTACAGGCGACTTACTCTGTTTGTGTGAATGGTAGACTGAGACACGTCAAACAACAGTAAAGAGAAACAGAGGGACGTCTTTTATTTATTGGGTCATCGGGAACCTTCTTTACAGGCTTTCTACAAAAGCACAAGGAAAGGACCAAGATCCACAGCAATCAGAGCCCTCTTCATGATCAACACAATACTGAACTGACTTACGTTGATAGGGTCCAAGACTTTGACAGCCGCCTGACTCCCGTCCTTTCGGTTGTTGACCCGGTAGACTTTTCCATAGGTTCCTTTACCAATGGTCTCTACTATGTCCCAGTCTCCTGCCGGGTCGACTACATTATCCAGACCCATCATACTGGACTTGTAGGGGTACAGTCCATAAAGCGACCTCCTGCAGGGAACCAAAGAAAAGTACAATCAACCAACCAAAAATATCTCAAAATCCATACTCTATTGAGGCACAGCTTCTGTGACAATTACTAGTTCATTACAAAAAAAAAAGGTTAGGTAACAACGTACTTTCTAATGAATGAAGGCTTGAATGACTCGTTTGTTAATAATCCGAGGACAAAGTTTAGAGAAACCCAGAGAAATGTTAATCCCTGCTCACACTTTCTCCTTCGCGGAGAAGGCTGCTTAATCAATAGGAGGTGAGCGATACATATACACAGAGGGAGCCATGCCTAATTACACCTTTAGCAAGGAGCCTACAGCGCTCATGTAGCAAATAATCATAACATTCTCTCACAATTATTTTAAGAAAAAAAGAAAAGAAATGAAAACCAGCCCAAAGAAGTTCCCACGTGTTTAAGCGTGGACAGTGTCCTCGTGGCTTCCTGACCTGGGCTGAATGACGCAACATTCTGCCCAGGGAGTCATTTAAACGACTTAGAACAGTGGAAGCTGAATCAAATACAAAACCTAATGCCTGCGGTCCACAGCTATGCTGCTGTACTTACAATAAGTGAGTTCTCTTCTTTTGACTCATCAAGGCAGTGGGCAATTAACTAACGACCTAAGTGTCTCAGTTGATCATGGCAGAACAACACAGATCGCCAGGAAGCAACAGGTTTCCCCAGGAGGACAGGTAACAAGGACCATGGCAGCGAGCTGCTGCATTTGTCCTCTCCACGGGGACCCTCGGCCGTCACGGTCCACTAAGAACGAGATCTTCTAAGCATCAATTGGATTGGCCTGAGATTAGCTGTACAAGTGGTGTCCTCGAACAGTAAACCGGACCCTCCCCCACACAAACAGGTTTACAGAAAAGAGAGCCAACAAAAGTCATTCTTATTCATGAACAGAATTCTGATGTGACTTTTGTGTTATTATGCAGCTCAAACAAGAAATAGTTCTCGCAGCTACGTAAACACGAGAAGATTATGATAGAAGCGTAAATCATGGTAAATGATGCCATCATGAATAACCTGACATTCAAGGTCACTGATGCAAACCAGAGGTGTCACAAAAGCTAGGTGAGAGTGATTCAAATAGCATGGTAGGGTAGGGAATTACGCAGCCATCTTGGATATCTGCATTTCCAAAGAATGATGAATCTCCCCAAATTTCAAAATGAGTGAGGTCATGTTGGTGCGGGATGTTTGTATATGTTCTCACAACTACCCAGCTGGTCATAAATGTGCCATGCATCACCAAGGTGTTCTGACCTTCAGGAGGGTTGGGGGCAGGGGACATTTGTTTGGGGGCCTCTGCTGAGATGTGAACGATGTTAAAACCTCGGGGGCTCTTTCACGGTAGCAGCACCCGGCAGATTTATGAATTGGTTCTCACATAGGCTGAGTGATAGCTTGAGAGTAGATGGATCTACTTGACTAATCTAAAGAGACTTATAAACACTACGCATAGAGATATGACTGATGCCCTTTAGAGTGTCCTCCTTCAGGCGAATGAAAACACCTATCGTTAAGAATTCTGAGGCTGTACGCCTCAGGGAGACCATCGAATCATTTAGCACCGTTTCCCAACCTAGAATAAACACTAGCACGCTATCATAGATCACTGTGAAATGTATGGCCCTGCTCAAAGGTCCTGAAATGTAGTGCATCACACAGGACTCGGCGGTAACAAATTCAAAAACCTTGTATCGTCATAACTCATTAATTCATTATTGTCAGTCAATCGTCTATATTTCTACTTTGCATTGGGGCATCTTGGCAACTCTGTGTTTACACAGTGCATTGAACACATTGTCAGTCCTTTGTTACCCATGCATTGACCAAGCTTTTTGTCACAAAGGGCTCATATTGCTGTAGAGCAGCTGTCTAACTAAGGTGGTGAGCTGCATCAGATATCCACTAAAATATCAACTTTTCCCAGCAATTATCAAACAAAGCTCTTCAGCCTCAAAAGTGTGAATTCGTCACCCCAATAAACCTATCTTTTCAATTTACAAGAAATGTCAGTGTTTTCAGAAGTTAACACAGCAAAAGATATGTTAAACTCAATACTACAATTCTTCACTAAAACTGTATACACAAAAAAGTGACTAATGCATGAATAAGTAGCCTACAATTCTCTGTCACTTTACAGTGTTGAACATCTTACAGTAAATTAAGCTACTCACTATAAGCAGGCACAGAGCATCATATATTTCATACCTACATAAAATGTCCAACTAATCATATTTCCGTACCCACAGGTAAATTCTCAAAAGTATTTCAAAGAAATAACATAGAGGTCATTAAAATTAACCTTATTCCTACCTGCTCCAGACGGATGATTCTGTGTCAGGTTCTACTGAAAGTGTGTCTGTGCGTCTTTCCCACCTGACCTGCCTAATTAATGCTAATCATAGGTGATTCATTATTCATTTGGTGGTAATCTGCAATGGGATCTAGTTTTAAATATTCAGGTGCCAGATGCACTCATTATGATGGCTGATATGAAGCCTCTCAGATTGCATGTAGGTAACCAGGAAGTTAACATCAGCTACCAGGTCACATGTCTCCTCTCTATAAATAGCCTCAAGCAGCCATATAATGACATATACTTCATCCTACTTGTATAACTTATAAGTGTTATGGTTAGTGTACGTTGAATTTCCAATACATCACATATTCAGAGCAAAATATAACAGAATAGGAGTGTTGAAAGAAACAATTGTAATAGCATATTTTTGTAATGTTATCTGGAACAAATATGTAATATAACAACATCCTAACACGTGTTGCCATGCATTACAGTATGGCTAAATGCTGAGTGGTTCATTTGCAAGAGTAGCAAACACACACTGTCAGGTTGCTATGAGTTATAAGCCTGGGGGATACGCAGATTAAACACCAGAGTCTCATGAAAAGCAATTATATTAATTTCTTTCCAGATTACTGCTGAAAAACTGTTTGAATCAGACAATAGGCAAAGAGTATCTTCTATTAAATGTCTCATAAACAAAAAGAACAGTCTAAGAGAAAACACTCGCGGCCCCCTTGGAATGGACAGGAGATACACCACTATCCACTGTTTCTTTAGAACTGGACACCGATGTTGCTAGATGGAAAGCTCAGGTTACTCAGTGCTTGCAATATAACGTGTCATGGGACAACATACGTATATGCAAAGCAATAACTTTAAATTAGGATTTAATTGGACATTTTTGGTATTGGTGATTTTGATTCTTTTGAAATAACTTTCAATTGTAATAACGCTGTTTTATTCAGTTTGTAATAGGAGGGCCAAACATCTTATAACTACTCTAATTCTACCTAGACAGTGTCAGTCAAATTGATGACAAGTCATAGTTAACTTGGTTCAGGAGACCACATGCAGCCCCTACATAGTGTTAAGCACTGGAGCTAGAGTACATAGGAGTAAGTAGATAATCTCATGTTCTGCCTCCGTTCAGACATACATACACAAGCTCAAAACTCAACTCGCACTAGTAAACCCTCTGGCAACTCAGTAGTTAAAGGAAAACTCCTCTGCTATAATCCCTGTTAACGGGACATGATCAGGCATTACTGTAAACGTCCATCATACACTAGTGACAAGACACATCGAAAGCCTTTGTTCTCATTCTCTAACCATATAAATGAAGAGGGGCAAAGAGTAGAAGACAAGGCAAAAAAGTATATGCACCCTATACTCAGAAGAAAAGATAACCTTTTACCTAAATAATCCTTAATCTTTTATGTTGATACCTTCTGCACAATACTGCTAGGTGCTATGTGCAGATGAATTCCATAGTTTAGAATTCATGGTATCTGACATTGTGTCTCACCAGATCCTGCCATGCAGGTGGAAAAACTCTTCTGCCTTGAGGGGCTTTTCCTCTGTGTCCCCACCTCTCCTGAGTATTGAACAAAAACAACATATCCTATCATCTGTGATAATTCATTCCAACAATCTGAAAACATCTACTCTCACACATGGAGGGACATTCCACAATGCCATTACATGTGCTCTGTCAAGTAATTGATTATAATTGTTGATTTAGATTGAGATTAAGCACCTGCAAAATGTAGGAATACAATAGTAGGCAAAACTTAGTGTGGTATGATTGTCTAACTGACTAAACTATTTTGTGTTACCATTTTTTTTTAAAGAAGAAAAAATATAGTATTTTGAGTATGCATATGGCTACAAGAGCCCTGCAAGACATGGCTATAGCCTTGATTTATAGCCAACTTTACTTCAAACTGTGCATAGCTACAAGTAGAATGCAGTTAGTGTACTGATAAAAAACAAAACACATCCCATCATAACATTTCATCATTATATTTACCCATTTTGTTGTGTTGCTTCATAGCCTGTAATTGGTGCCCAGGTATTTCCATGTGTAAAACCTATAATTAGAAGAGCAAATAATCAGAGTAGGCCTGCTGGCACATACATGAGAGGGCTTTGAAGCTGATTTCGAATTGTCGGATTAGCTGTCAAAATATAAGGGAAACTACCCTCCTAAAATATGTTTTACATCATTGATATGATCGACATCTGTTGTTTCATTTCTTAATAGATGAAGATAATGCTGTAATAAAAGTAATCTTACCTTCCATAGCAACATTTCCGAACAGATTTTTGTGCTCTTTTCACCGTTCAGGATTTAATATTTAACCGTAACTTGAGAGGCAACATGCGCGTGCATCCAGGCATTGAGAAAGTAGACTCTGAGCTCGAGCTAGCAGTTGATAGGCCTGACTATCATTCAAGCAATACAAAGTTGCCCTCTTTAATGAAAATAGGCTGTCACATACCAAGTGTAACTCTTGAATGGGCCACCAATTTGTCCATACAAATGTCACCAAAGATTACAAATAATGAATGGCTTGGAAATATTCAAAGTTCCATTTGGCAGATTTCCCAATGATGCTCGTCTAAGCACCGTCTGCGGCAAATATTCCATCTCAAAAACTTTGGCCATTTCTTACAATCCTTACACTGTTACACCCCTTGTTTACATTTTCTGCATGTCCGGTATTGTAGAAAGGCTTCTAATTAGACATGGCACAAAATAGGCTTTGTGCAATCATTGGCCATGACCTCGAAAGGCCTCCTTTGTGAAACTTCAGCCTACTTACCCTCGAATGCACAAACATGTTGCCAAAGCTTACTCCATAACTGTACAGTATTATTCAGATTTCTGTTATGATAGCTGACTCAAGGTGCTGCAATGTTCATGGATATATAGCCTATGTATTTCAGGGTGTGAGTTTAGGGGTATTATCTATAAATAAATAGCTTCTGTAGACTACGGAAATGCAAACTGTTACAACGAAATAAGTTATGCATGATAAGTGTTGAAATCTATTAATTTAAAAGGTGATTTGTTGTTTCTTTTCCATTTTAGCGTTCAATTTAAGATCAGACCCGGATTATTAAGTTTAAAAAGGTAAGCATTGGCCATATAGGTGTTTATATTTTATTCACATATATTACATTTGCAATAAACGCAGAAGTCACACATCCTGGTCAAACTCAAAGTTTGAATCAGCATCTACAGTAATGTACTGTATTTTTTTCTCATTCATACGGGAGAACACAGAGCTTTCAAATCAGTTAGAATTTTACACCCATCACTCATTGGCTAATCCTTTGTGGCCACATACAAAGAGGGGTCTTCATTTTTTTTTTTTTTTTTGAATTAACTAAACAGGTAAGGAAAACTAAGAAGTAAACATAAAAGCAGCATGCACGAGTTAAAGAAGTCTTTGTTTCTCCCTAAACATTCCCCCTGGGTCTGATGTAGACCAGCATGTCAAAACATGATATAATCTAATAAATGGGAGCCAGATGTTTGTTTACCCAATACAAATTCTTGCAGGTACAACTGAATAAGTGGACACTGTTCTAGAAAAACATTGGTATCATAAAACAAATAATTCATGACACTGAACTTATCAACAGTGACGCAAACTTAAAAGGCCATACAGTTTATAATGGGTACTGATATTCTGGGGCAAGAATTATAGCGTCTCACAGTAGAAGTACTAACTGAGAATCAATTTAGCCATACAACAGGTTGTAAAAAGTGACCAAGCTGACGTGGCCAGTGATCCTAGAGTAGAACTTATATGAAAGTATTCATGAAAAAGGGTCATGATCTTACGATGAAATGTGTCCATAACCAAGGACTTCTTAATTAACGTAGTAGCTTAAGTATAGTTTCCTCCATTGTGGTACTCTTATCAAGGCTATTGACAACAAAAGCCAAAATAAAAACAGAAAGGTACGGTACAGAAAGCGAGATTATGAAAGCAAAATTAGACAAAATTATTTATTTTCATGGAGTTTCACATCTTTTAAAGGAATTGACTGTTGTTATTTTCAGATTCTATGGCCATTTACTTTTTAGAAATTGGATGTCTTTGATATATGCTCATAAGCATTTCCTAAGATGTTAACCCGATGCTTCCAAAGAGCCAAAGACACAAACCAATGGCACCTTTCACAGTCCATAGCAGAAAGCCATGTCTGTGCAATGATGAGAAACCATCTAGATGGGGTAGCAGTTTAGAACATTGGATATAAGGTTTCTGTAGGAACCAGAGGTTTGATGAATTGCACACATGCAAAGACTGGGGAAGATGATCATTTTTATCCCTGTGAGTGTGAGACCACAAACCTTAAGATCAATCTACCATGAACAATATTTTCTTTTTTTTTTTTAGAAAAGAAATCTTTACAAATGTAAAATTACTTATTTAAACAATGTGCAGCAGCATTTATTTTAAATATTTAAAAACTACAGCAAAACAAAATTCCTGAGGATGGAACTGCAACCAGACTCTAAAAAAGAGTCATGGCTAGTCAGCAATAAACTCTGTGATGATGGCTGGATTAGTCACCCGCCCCACTCATTCCCAACACCACACACAGAGTGCTTATTGCAATAACATAGCTACGATCATCAGGAGGTTCAAACTCATGCCAGCAGTATGTAATCTGATGGATGAGACATATGCCTTAACTCATACACGGTGACAAAAAGTAATCATTCTTACACTCACCGGGGATTAGTTGTTATCAATTCTATATCCAAACAAACAAATATTGTGGGCTGCAACAGCCTATGCCAAACCCATCTATTTCAGGGCAAGTTGTGCTTCCAGCCCAAATAAATGTGGTATCCCTCTGTCGAAAACCACACGGTAAAATCACTTAAATAAACACACACACTCGTTAGTCTTTAGGCATGATTGTACACCAAACTTCACATATATCAAGGCTGTAGCAACAACAACCTCACTGCATGTTTGTTTATAATCACATAATAAAGATTCCCATATGTTTTACAGAGGCAAACGCAAAAGTTGAGGATTTTCTTTTTTTCACCCGGGGGCCTGGGGCGTAGTGGGATTTGGGCGACTTTACAGTCCGTTGTAGTGAGGCCCCCAGCGCTTGCTGATGTGGTCAAAGGTATGCGAGACCCACTGGTGCTCCAGCACTCGATATCTCTCCTCGCATAAAAACAGGGGCTTGCCGCGGCTGGAGAGAGGCAGAGGGGAATACCATTGACAATACAGCACCAATAGCACTGAATTACCTACTTCACTGAAACCGCTTACACGATGTGTGCCCCGGCTTCTCTCAGCTCTTACCGTAGGTCACGGTCCTCCTCTCCGTGGGCGTCCAGGTAAACAGCGCCCCACAGGCAGAAGCGATGCCCGCGGATGATGATGATGACAGAGGCATTGATCAGTAGGAAGATGCCTGTTGCCGCACCACAGTGTTGAGAGTGCTGTAAATGTGACACACACACACACACACACACACACACACACACACACACACACACACACACACACACACACACAGTGAGTTGAACACGGTCGTTTTGTGCATTACTGCCCATTCAAGTCAAAGCTAAGAAATCAGCTGTGGAAGGGCAACTCACCAAAACGCATTCACAGATGCCTTGCTGTTTGCAGCACAGCCCTTTGAGGCAGACGAAGGCGCCGCAGACGAGGCAGAGCGCAGGGTCCTTTGGCACCTTTTTGCAGGAGGTGCAGACCTTCCTGTGGTAGTACTGGAAGATGATGTTGTAGTTGTCAGGGAGCTGGAGGAGGTGGGGGGGTGCCCATTGAGGATCCTGGACCAGCAAGGTCTGAATGTGAACAGAGAGAGAGAACCCATGAAAACATGGCAGCTGCGCAGCGAGTACAAAACCACAAGTGCAGTTTGTGGAATTATCAGTTAAGGTGCAGATACCAGGCTATGGATCTATTATTTTTGTGTGCCAGCTACGCGTCTGAAAAATATACCTGATAGGAACAATAAAGTGACAACGGCCTTCACTGTGGTACACTGTCTATCACATAGCATAAAGATGTGTCAAATCCTGCCAAGAGCTGATTCTGGAGCCTCCTTCATTTACCCTTCCAATCCGCTCCTCTCTCTCTCTGGTCTCAACAGACTCTTAATTGGGGCACGACTCAAAAAGGACCAGCACTTTATCTAACCTCTCAATCATTCTAAATGGAGCTTAACTATAATAACATTTCATCTCTCAGAATAATACATCATTGTACGTCGAAATCATTCAGTAAATAGTCTTGAACCTGAGAAATAAACAATCAACCTAAAGTTTTTTTTTCCTAAGCCGAATACATTACTCGTCTTTATTTCGAATGGTGCCGAGGGGCAACCTAACGTTCCCATGTTGGAATTTTCAATAAAGCCTTCAGTTGGAAGATATGAATGGCTGGGCCAGAGACTTTGTGTTTTCATTCAGTTATATATGGCATCAGTGCTGAATGCCAAAAGTAGGAAATAAACACAGTCTGTGGCCTCTCCCAGACAAGCTGGTCGGTATCGACCTTTGCTGACCAAGGTGCTTTAAATGTACCACAGAATGTGCAGCGTGGCAGGCTGCACGCATCAACACATCATTGTGGCCTTATGACACCACCATCGCAATTGCGGTTGTTGGAGGGAGATGGCCAGACCCACCAGTGAGTGCTCGGCTGGCGCCTCAGAGAGCCCGGTCACCTCGCTGCACCACTGGGTCACCAGGTCAAAGGCGCTGACGGCCCACTCCAGACATGAGGCACTGTGCATGAGGTTGGAAGGCTGGGGGGCCGCGGTCAGCACGCCCAGACACTCTGCCAGGGCGGTGAATTCCTCTTCCTCCTGGAAACAAAGCCACAGCAATATGATTAATCCTTAGCACTCATGGGAGTGGTACATTTTCTACACTTAGTAATACTGTGAAAATAATCACATTTGGTATAATGGTGACTGCATGACGCTGACATCGACTGTTTAGATACCGATAGATCATTGCAGGTATTAATAAATCAATAAATCATGCATTATACAGCATCTTTAAATAGACAGGTCTTGCTCTGAATCAGGATTCTTCTGCGGGAAGATCCTCCTGCAACATATATCTTGCAGTTTGAAAGATAAAGCGCTCTATGAGCCCTTGACAGCAAGCTGCGGTGTGGAGGGGCTTACCGGGCAGCCGGACAGGTTGTCCCCGTAGAGGTGGTGCTGCAGGAGGCAGGAGAGACGCAGGAAGGGAAGGCAGAACTGCTGCTGTCTGTGCTCGATGGACTGGGGCGACCACACACTGGAGCTCAGCTGTGCGAGAGAAGTACAAACAAAAGCCTGCTTCATCAACAACCTCTCCCTGGGTGTCTGACAACAGACTGATGTATATCTCCCTCCCATAGACTAGAGATATCAAGCCATTATTGTTCAGGGTAACGCGCAATTCATCACGGGAGAGAAAAACGAATAAACAACGCAAGGAAGAGAGGAAGGTTGGCTACCGGGAGAGATGGACCTGCATGTTAGCTAGCTATGCTTTGAAATCATCATGAAAAGGAAAATATATTTGTATATACCGCAAGTCAATAAAGGGCACTTCTTACCATTGAGGTCTCTTCTGCATTGGCCTTATACACACTCTTATCCTTACAAAGCTCACTGATCGCGTGGGAAAGAAGGGCCTCAAAACTCTTCTCGGCGTTGACAGCATTCTGTGGGGAAGACAAATCAGACCAGGTAGACAGGTGTCAGCAGTCAGAAAAACGAAACCCAAAATCTACGGCCTACTCTGTGGACACGAGACATTCAGAAAGCACTTGGCACATCATTTCCACATCATTCACTGTGCCTTCCAAATCCTTCATCTCTCCGCTTTAAATGTGCTGCATAACAGAATATAACGTATGCAGAATAGGCAGATGATCCAGTCATTCTTTTCTTGCAATAAAATATCTGACGGTTGATAAGAACGCCGACATTACCCAATGCATGTTCTGATGAAAACTCAACTGGTTCGACTAATATTTTATATGGAGAAAAGCTGCTATCATTTATCAAGTCGACGGTGGGAGAATATAAAGCGGCACCCCTCTTATCTAGCACGCCACCCTCCTCCGCCGCAGATTTATAGAGTGGGAATTTAATGTCGATTGAATTTCCTCCTCTGGGCTCTGATCTTTGTTGAGCCTTCGCATTTTCTTTATCAATTGTAATTTAAATGCACTGACAGCCCTCCAAATATGGACAGCGTTAACACTGAGATTGGAGACGTGTTTTAATGACAGCTGCCGAACGAGTGCCGAATTGTTTGTGACAGAGTAAGGGGGAAGATAATCTGCCATGTCCCGATTATAGTCGGAAACACCCTTAAGGAAGGGACTTGGCTGCTTGTCCATTGACATTCAAACCAGCCATTCACTTATACAGATTTAATAGACTCAAGACGGATAGCCAATTAAAAGCCCGCTCTACGGCAATCACACTTTCCCTGTTAATGAAGATCGATATAGTCCACTGCCAGAGCAGTATAAATGAACTCCGCAAGGGCCTCATTCGTCTCCATACAAAGTCATACTCTGTGATTTACTATGGCTCTAGACTGGTCTCTGGGAACAACAAACTATGATAAAGAGTCTAATCAGCATGAAGAGGAGGGGGTATCATAACACTGCATGGTTCTAGAACACCTGCTAGAACACCATGTATCTTATTCACCCTTCAGATTGTACATACTAATAGGATCTCTAAAGTACAGTACATAATAGGCATGATCTCAAAAGTTAAATTCTATAGCATCCCATATTGGAGTCATCTCCCTTACCCTCTTGAGAGCTCCAGACCTGCTCCAGGCCTGCCTCTCCTCTGGGCTGAACTGGGCTGAGAGCGCGGCCAGACCTTGGGTGTACTGTAGGTTGTACAGCATCCTCACCACACAGGTGAAGTGTTCTACGCAGAGAAAAAACAGATTACTAAAAGCACAGCCGACAAGCCAGGCATTTGGAGCCAAACAATCACATCATTGTTCACTGTATGAGAGTACCCTTCAGTTACTTGTCTCTGTATTAAAATAGTTATTATTGGCAAGGAAGAAATACATTGCACTTACTCCACTATTTTATTCTTGTTTAACATTGACAACATGATCAAAACCCTTTCTAATGCAGAGAATAAATCAATCAGTGAACACAAAAGGAACTGAATTGCTACAAAGACAGCCCCTTGTTGTAGAGCCAATCATTGGGTGTGTTGACCAAAGGAATGCCCTTGTTGCCTCTGCCACGGGGTTTGGACCGCCTCATCGCGCACACACACACACACACACACACACACACACACACACACACACACACACACACACACACACACACACACACACACACACACACACACACACACACACACACACACACACACACACACACGATTAGCAGGGGACTTCAGGTGGGAGATGGGATCTAAAGGAGCGGTTGGTTGGAAACTGACAGTGACACAAAAGGCCTCCATTATTTCCCATAGCTCAGCAGACTGCTGCTGCTGGCAGGTCCTTTGGGCGGCTAACTGATTTTGGAGTCGGCATTGCATTCTAACACTGCAATGAAGGACACTTGGGCTGTTGCTGGACCCCACCCCCTCTGTACCAGCCAATCACATGGCTCCTCCTCAGTCCCCTAAGACTACAGAGACCTAGGTGTGTGTGTCCACAAAATGCATCAATATTCCCCGAGCGCCATAATGAAAAGGCTTCATTCACACCTTCACTCCTTCTGAAGGGCAAGAAAATCAATCAATGCTGTATCTCCCAGTGAGTGCCTTAATGATGCTTGTTTAGGTGTAATCAATGGGGAATTGAAAAAGATACAAAGTCAATCTAAAAGCTAATAAGACACTGAACACTGTTTTCCTCTGCAAAGGCTGAAGGGCAATGTGGGTGGTGTTATACAGTCAATATTGAGAGAGGAACCGCATCTTCTGAGTAAAATCTGCCTCCGACAAACAGAAAGCAATCATAAACTGTAGCAAACACACGTCATTTCATTTTCGATTTCTCCCCAGCTTTGTTAATGCCCAGAATGAGCTTCAGGCTTCAGTGTTCCCAAGTCCAGCCACCGTTGAAATCGTCGGTTCTCTACGACATGACGTGGCCTCCATTATACATGATTGCTGCCTTTTGGGCTGGGGGTGGGCTGGGGGGGTATGGGTGGCCCTTCTCTTGGCGGTGCGGGCGGGCTGACGTGGAGGCAATCTTACGACCAGCAGCCAGCTGGAGAGGAAGGGCACGTGAAGGAGGCACAGCCCTCCCTTCACCAGGCAGGGCCGTGTCACTCTACTCCGCACAGTCACACCACACAATGAAGGGGGAGCGGGGGCGCCAGATAAGAGTCGAAAACCCCTCCTCTTGGCGCTCGCTCGTGATTAGAACTGATAATGGGCCTGTCATTGTGAAGCGGCGCCCTGAGAAAGCCTCCCCTCTGTCGGCTCATTACCCCCACCCTCGCCCGTTCACGCTCCCAACCCCCCCCGGCGGGTCTCGCATAGAAACACATGGAACGGAGGGGTGAGAGAGAGTGCGGCACCTTTGCGTAGAGGCTGAGGCATGGTCAACACGAAGATGATCAGCAAGGACGGGACGTCTCGGAACAGCATGGGCACCTCGGGTCTCTCCTCGTCCACGCCACTGGGGACAACGGGTAGCAAACAGAACAAGCACAGTCAGTATAGGTGCACAGAGTCAAGTCTTTTGTGAAAGTAATCGCTTTTACAGCCCGAGAGGAGAGCCGACCTTCGTTGCACTTATACAACAAGGACGTAGTGCAAAGAATGAATGGCACTCTCCATAATGAGGACTGTAAGAAAAACACACTAGACTGTGTGTTGACTGTCATGTATTCATTAGAGGCTTGAGAGCAAAGATCTATGTGTGCCACTTCCCATTTACTTAAACAATTACAGCCTCGTCTTTATCAGGCCTCCACTTCAGAGCAGTTAGGAGGCACACAACCTATTTTCTTGTTCTCCCTTTCAATTTCCTTAATGCAGCTCCCCCTTCCATATGGTTGCTGATTGCCATCTCCGTCCAAATGGCTTTTCTTTTGACTGCCCAGTGAGAGTCTCCAATCTGAACTCAGCTTTGAAAGGACCTCGGGGGATGTCGAATGAAAGGAACAACACTTAGAGAATAATGCCTTTCATTTTTCGGAGGCACTCGTCTGTTAATTTCACATTTTAAGAGGGAGAAAGCTCAACTGTAGCTGCCCCTTTGACTCGCTCAAAAACTACATTCGACCTTCATTGTACTAAAATCTATGGGCAGATGGGTTTAAGCTACAGAAAACTAGTGACATGAAATATCAAAAGTGAATAAATAATTTCTGTATTAAAATTAGCTTCATGATTATAATTTTTTTTAAACAAATTTAGGCTAGCATAAGCACATCTCTCTCTGTCCTATTTAAACAGTGTAGCAAGAGTGCCCAGGGGCATCAGTGACAGAGCTGCTCTCCGAATCCCTAACAAGGTATTTTTAACACCAAATGGCTCCTATGAGGATACAGTGTGGCTGTGAGCAATATAACAGTAAGTAGTAACAGGTGTGAAAGCTGTCTTGCACTGCTAACAGGGTGGAGATATAGTTATAGGGTTAGTTTGTCCTGAATATGTGGCTAAAGTGTGCCGTTGTGTGAAGCTGGGTAGCCTGCTGAGGGCTGAGATGTTATTCTGCAACAGTGGCGGTCTGGTGCACCAAGGTGCACTTGTTCTGCGTGCAGTGATTGTGACAGGGTCGTTTCGCTCTCTGTGAAGCCTCCGGTAATTTGCCAGATGCGGCAATTATTGGTATCTATGGCAACCCGCACATGGCCTCCTTTTCTGTTTTTAGCTCCCCTTTGTCTGAAAGGAAAGCTGTTAGGGGCAGGAGGAGGAGGCTGGAAATTCACGAGCCATGGGAAAGTGGTCCGGTCGTTTCGGTTAGATATGCACGTGTGTTTTATGTGACAGTGTGTCATCTTTTCCCCCTGGACATAACCAAATGCGTCATGGTGTGCTTGTGTCTCCAAGAGCAGTGGTTAGGGTTATTCCGCCGTGTGTAAATAATGATGTTGAAATGATTGTCGCTGGATCATGGGGGATACTCACCCTTGCTCTCTGTCCTTGGCTACCTGGGTCAGCCTGGTCCAGGGGTTGTATGCCGAATCAATACTGTACAGACGCATGTGCATGGCTAGCACATGGAAGAGCTGATCTGAAAGACGCAGCAGAAACACAGTTAAGTCAAGAGTCAAACTAGCAGGACTGTTGAACAGTAAATTCACAGTATCCAACACAGCCAACAGTGGGACCAGAGGGTAAAAGATGGATGGATGACTGGGTTCTTCTGCCCAAGGCAGTCCTTTGGAGAGAAGGCACACCTGTTCACTTGAATATCAACACACCTCCATCTCTGTGTTTGTCTCTAACCAAAGCTTGAATACAAACCTTCCCTTTTCAATAAACAATCTATCAGACCAGACCGGAAGGTTAAATGTATCTTCTCCCGAGTTATCTGACATTCTAGGCAGCATCTAATGCAGCAAAAAACTACAAACATTCATTGTAAGTGCTGCAATATTGACATGCAAGTGCTGGCTGCCCATACCTGGAGCAACAGTGCCCTCCACAGGCAAGTAAGGGAAACAACCTCCTGATGCTGAGGGAGGTGACAATCTTAAATTCCTTTGTTACCCAGGATGGGCGCCCTCCCCCAGGGGTGGCATGGGACACCAAGGATGGACACAGTCCCTCAGTGGCCACCCAATTGCCCTTCCAAGGAAAGGAAACTATTCCTCCAAATCTATTCAACATTGCTTGCTAAAAATGCTTCATCAACACTGACAGCGGCGATACAAATGCCCTCAGTTCAGTTGGCCCTAAGATCTTGCACTGCCAAGGCTTTCTATTACCTGGAGCCTTCAAACCTGATCATTTAGTTCCTCATTTAGTTTAGATTCAGATTTTACATGTGTAGATGTCTAGACTCTATAGGACCTTTGATGAGGCTCAAAAATTGCACCCACATCGACAGGCAAACTCTGTCTCAAAAAGTCCATGGTGTGAACCAGACTACCTTCTGCTTATTGGTGACCACCTACTACATAAAAGGTTTTGTGGTGATTTGCTGCGGGGAGCTGCAGCATCACACGCTAGCCTAATTCAAATGTCTGCAGGCAGGCAGGCAGGCAGGCAGGCAGGCAGGCAGGCAGGCAGGCAGTGAAGGCGAGCCATTTGAAGGGTGAACTGGACACAGTTGATTTAACACAAGCGATTGGAGGCTCGCTCCCCGCTCTTCTCCGGCCCATGACATCATCATCAGCCAACCTCTAGGAGGGGCACCTCGCGGGAGCCGGGCTCAGGAAGCCCCATGGGCACTGCTAGTGAACGTGCCTAGCCCCTTTCCCCTCCATATCCTACTCCCTATGAGCGGAGAGGGTGGGGGGCACTAATGTACTGCAACTGAGTAAATTTGGCCCTCCAGCGCGGCTACACGCTTAATGTAGCTCAGAAAATGGCCTACCTCCTCTGCTGTGAAATCTCTTTTGCCCCACTCAAGGGTGACAGGCCCTTTAGTGAAGAGATGAAATGTAGCGCTGCTTATTCCACGGATTAAACACGTGGCAAAATGAGCTGCAAATCGTACGATCAGTCACAATAACCCTTTCATAAATTTATACCCACATTCAAATAACACCAGGACCAGCACAAATCTACATGTCGGGAATCAGGGACGAGGATAGAAGGCAACGAGCGCTCCACCCCTGAGAATGAGAAGGTGGGCTGTAGGCCTACGGACCATGACAGAGTCTGTCTTTGAGGTTGTTGTTCTTGTCAGCGACCCTGTCCAGTCACAACCGGAGACGGCACCATCGCTCAGTCTTCATTTTCTACCTCTCCCTTCTCAGACGCCCTTGCAACACAATCAACTAAAACAGCACTTGACCCATTTGGCCGCTTCATTGCCTCTTGACGGCTGGCGCTCCCTACAGCTCACCTGGGATCCCGCCTCTCCTTGGCTGCCACTGCTAATCGAGGCTTCTTACAAATGCTCCAGCCGTTACATGGACCAGCGGCTTCAATATCCACTCAGACACTTCATTACCCAGGGAGGCCGATGGGATCATGGGACACGGCGTCCCGCCACCCCCAATAAACTACAAGTCACCGTAATCACAAGCCTGAACAACAAGCCAGTGAAACACAGGCGAAAAAAGAAAAGAAATAATCCAACTATTATGCTTCGACTCGTGTGTGTTATACTTGAACAACACTGAAGTATCCAGCAGAGAGATGGGTTGTTATATTTGTTATGGTTTCAGTACTAGGAAAACCACCGGGCATTCAGACTTCTGTGGCGACAGACCAGGTAGATCAAGCATCAAACAACGGCGTGATAAGCGTAATCTAACATGTATAGTACTGGCCACTAAGTCAAGACGATTTTAAACCCAATAAAACTTATAAATGACAATATCAGAGGTGCATTATATAAGTGACCTTATCCAGAACCGCAGGTTGAAGGGAGCTGAGGCTAATGAAGTGAGAGGGGCACTGGGAGCTACTACTACTCACTGAGACAGGAGCGCTTGGCTGCAGCACTGGCTCCCCCTGAGCACAGGTTTCCCCCGCGGTGCACCAGCTCCAGCTCCAGGTTGGTCCTGTGGAGAAAGACACATCCCTCACCATAAGGAACCAGACACTGAACAACCTTTCCAAATGTCAGAAAACGCGACCTGCTACCACATTTTAAAACGTTATGAAACCAACTCCTGAACACGAAATAGAAAATATTACTTTAAGGGATATTGCTTGAGATAATAGGTGACTTTTGTTATAGAGATATTGCTACAGGGTTTATATTGTAGCGCTTCAAAATACATGGCCTTTTATTTTAAATCGAATGGTTGCTACAAAACAAATGACAAGAGTTGCTGAGGCTCTGGGCCATTAGCATAAAAGCTGTTCCAGACAGCCTCCAAGTAGAATCCCTGCTGTGCATTTCCCATGCATATCCAAATACACTTCATTCTAGATTTCAATTTTCTCCACCAAAAACAGCGGCGCAATACAGTGAGAAAGACCTTTGACACAACACATTGATATAAAAAAAAAGGATAGAATAAGATAGGTGGTACTAAAATTAGACTGGGAAGTGGCTGTTTTTATCCATCCGCTGGTCGGCTCTGTCTATACGCCTGGAGGAGAAGTGGGGGCAAATCCTCGGGTTTCCTGGGAGAAAAAGCAATTTCACGTAGATAATGCGGCGCGCAGCGAAGCTCCATCTGGCTGCTGCTGATAAGAGTGCCCTGGTGACAGAGGAATTTTCCACTCCTCAGGCAATTTGCGCTGCTCACTGAACTTCAGACAGCCAACAGGCAGACAACCAGACTGACCGAGGGTAGGTGTTGGGGTACAAGGTAAAGGGGACAAGGGGTCGGGACGGGAGGGAAGGACAGGTGTCCTTGGGCAGTAAAAAGGGTGAGGGGGTCGGAGAGGGTCAAGCTCAAACCAACTTGCCAAACCGTCTTCTTTGACCTAGGTCTTGTTAAGAAGAAAAAAAAGAAAAAAAAAAAAGAAACAGCTCTCAAGCACTTAATCACTCTTAGATCATGATAAAAGAACAGCGAGGGGCCTGCAATTATCCACACTTAGACTTTACGGGAGGTCTACGTGTTGTTCACAGTAGGACGGGGCCTCACAATGCCAATGAATAAGCACTTTGCTAAGCGGCGAGTGCCAACATAGTCAGACAAACCTGTGAAATAGCACTCAGAGGAAAAGAGGCTCTCAAATCATTCAAAGCAAGAGCAATAAATCCATAAAGCCCAAGCTCATAAAAGAGACTCGGCAGACGAGGGTGGTTGCAGAGTCAATACCGTTTTACTGGGAATCGCATTGACAGAGCTGCTAATGCTGCTTAAAGAGTGGACTTCCAGCAGCGCCTCCAGCTCCACTACGCCACTATAATCAGAGGTATGAATGAAGACGATGGGTTGGGAGGGAAGAAAAACTCACCAGCTACGAGAAACATTTGGAAAAACAGCAATCAATCTATACGTGCAGGTGGAAAAACCCGTGATGCGGAATCGATAGGCTTGAAGGCAATTTGCGGGGGAGACTTTTTTTAGGCTGAGAGTGTACACAATATTAAAGTAACAAAATAGGAGGATGACTAAACTGAAGGAACATATCGTAGATGTGTATTTTGAGGCAGGGAGTCACACCACGGGACAGAGAGGAGAGCGGTCAGATGTTTCGTCCAGTGGCCAAAGGAACCAGGAAGGATGTGTGGTGTGTGAGCCAGGGAGGTCCTCCAGCCGTCCTATTGCTGAGAGGAACAGGCGGTCAATAGACAAAGGGACAGTCTTCTCGCTGAGAAATAACCCAGTGTGACCCCGCCATCGCTCATTTCTCTGGCCACGCCTCTTCAACCTTCAGCATTGAGCACGCGCACGCGCACGCACACGCACACACCAACTCAGTCTCGAGGGGAGGGCAGCAGAGATCCCTCCTATAGTTTAGTCTCAAAGGGCAATGAGAACACAGACAGGGATTGAATCAAACCCCACCGTGTTGGGTCACTGCAGCAAGTCTTTTTGAAAAGGTCACACCTCCAAGCGCCTAACGGACTTCAGAAACATGCTGAGTACAATGTTCCATCGCAGCCAACTGGTAAGATCTCCAGGCCAGCACAAAAGCCTAGCTCATTAGACTAGCCTAAGCCCAAGGATGGCTCTGCTCTCACCTGGCCACGGAGTACATGAACAGGAAGTCGTTGTCGGGGGAGCCGGGGTTCTTGCCGTAGTCCATGTACTTCTTCTGGGTGGTGTTCTTGATGTCCTTGATGACCAGCTCCATCTCTTTGCTCAGGTTGGACTCCGTCTGGGAAGAGAATGAAATTGCGGTGGCTGCATATGCTAACAATAGCCATTTTCTTGTTAGGAACTCAAGAACTCATCATTTCTACCCATTGCACACCACTAACATTAGGATTAAAGTGAGAGAGAAAAAAAAAAAAAGCAGAGCCAAAAGATTTGTCAGGAGAACCTGTGTTAGATGGTGATGAGGACAAATTAGTGTACATAAAAACAGAAATAGGAATGTCTATTGCTGTTATGAACAGCTGGGAGGTTGAAATGGAGTTGGAAGCGGGGATGCAGACATCCATCCATCCATGAGGACAAGCAGGGAGGGGGTAATCCTGAGCTCTCTGCCTTACTGTGCTGCTGCTTACTGGGAAAAGGCCCAGGGACTCCTGCAGGTCCTCCACCTCCTTCACCAGCACGCTGGTCTTTTTGTGGGTGGGCATGTGCCAGGCGCCCGCCTCCGTGCCCCGTCCGGGCCGGCAGGGCAGCACGCTGTTGGCAAACTGGCGGCACAGCGGGCAGGTGAACTCGCCTTTGTCCACCGAGAAGCCCTGCAGAACCTGGTCGTTCTGGACACACAAAACGCACTTAGCTCATGTAGAAAATAAAAAAATCTGATACATGTATTAAAAAAAAAAAGAAAAAGAACTGTTGAAATACATGTAGTACTACTGTCAAAAGGACTCCAGGATGTCAGGCACCCACTTACCCTGAGAGACTCCATGTAGGACTTGTGGCAGTCTATGTGGAGGGTGTGTCCACACGTCTGGACGTACACGCCCCCATCCCAGCCAATGGAAACGGACTGCAGACAAGAGCTCTAGGAAACGGACAAACAAACAGCACCAATTTGTTTTAATTATAACAGCCCCACTCTTTGGTGACACAATGTATGCTTCTCTGAACTGTATCATTGAAATCCCACATTCTATTTAAGAACATTTACAAATGCACTGGAACAGCCGCATCTTTTACCTCCTACACTGAACATTTTTGAATTGAATGAAACGGAGGCATGGTGGAGAGCAGACTGTAAGTGTGTGAAGGATAAGACAAAACCCATTCGAAAAGTAGCCGAGAGCCGGAGAAGGCGGCTGTGTTTTCGGTCGTATTGTGTGAGCCTGCGTGGCTCCTAAAGAAGAGTGGAGGTGCAGAGAGGGGGAAGATAATTTCAGGTCTAAAGCCCTCCTCACACTTAAGTCTGCTGTAGCTGGGGCTGGGAAAGCGGCTGGAGCAGGGGGGCCCGGGGGGCTCTCTCGAACCGCCACACAGACAGACTTCAGTAATGCATGCTCCATTTCCTCAAGCTGGCACAAAAGAGGCTTACGGGGATAGACTTTATCAAAAGTAGTGGTGGCCTTTTAAATAGCATTTGTGTGGAAAAGGAAGCCTTTCACTTGGCAAGTCAAACATAAACGACAAATGGAGTGGAGCGAGAGAGAAAGTAAGGCAAGAAATGCAATATATAGTTCAAGCTAGTAAGCATTTGGCAGGGAGAGCTGGAGACAGAGGAATTGAAATGGAGAAAGATAGCCCAGTGGGAGGAAGTCAGATACAGGGGTTAGGCGGTGGGGTAACAGGTAATAGAACTGGAAGTGACTCTTTCCAGAGCCATGAAACACCTACATCTTTGAAGAAGCGCTGCATGAGGGTGAGCCTGACGTCGTGAGCCGCTCCGCACGTGTCCTCTGGGTAGATGTGTTCCTCGTCGCTGGTGGGCAGCTTTTTGGCCTCCTCGTCCTTGCAGCGGTGCCCCAGAACTACAAAAGGACAATAAAAGCACACAGTCAGCCAGTCAGCCCCCAACGACTTTGACTCTCATTCATCGCCGTGAATAATGAGCGCTCAAATGTCTATTTATGGGGCTGCATAATATTTACATAAAACAATCAAGGACGTTGATTGCGGCGAGGAGCGCGTGTCATGTT
Organism: Aplochiton taeniatus; assembly: GCA_017639675.1. Classification (NCBI taxonomy): domain Eukaryota; kingdom Metazoa; phylum Chordata; class Actinopteri; order Galaxiiformes; family Galaxiidae; genus Aplochiton; species Aplochiton taeniatus. Next base: position 44,886,313 of record CM030172.1, read on the forward strand.
AAAGCCCTGGTAGCAATCTCCGCACAGATGTTTTCCTATTTAACGTGAGGCGGCAGGCAGAATAATGACTGATAAATCAGACACCGTAATGACAACTCATTTCCCGCACTTTGTCTCTGTAATCAGCACCAGTGAAGCTATTCGGGGGGGGAAAAACACAGATCCTGTTTTGAAACGACGATGGCTCCCGGTCGACCAAAGGACGTGTTAGTCGAGTGTAATGAACCAACCCAATAATTCAGCTGCTCGGGTTTACCTTGTCCTGGAATGGCGGTTATACCTAACAGCGGGCGGTACGGTTCACGCTAGGTGTTCTTGTGACCTTGAAGGAGGGAGCGTTTATCACCTGATCGCCTGGCTAATCAAACACACTGTTTATTTTCATGACAGTGAGAGATACTCCTCCGTCTACAAAGGCTGCCTAGAAATCACCTTCTGAAGGCAGCAGGGAGTAAGAACAAGCAAGGGATCAACATAAATGATAGATGAGGCAATTAAAAGGACTAACGTCCCTATTAAAATGAGACCACCAATATGGTCGAGGTAAGCTGCCATAAATAACGTTTTTAGTTTAATAAGCAAAGCAAGTGGTAGGGGGAGTGAAGTCCCATAGCACTGAAATACACTGCCTGTTCATTTGATGCGTGCGGTTTCATTCACAGGCCATTTAAACTGGAACTACAAATCAGGACAATGGGGAAACAAAGCCTGCGCATGTAAGCCATTAATTCCAGTTTGTAGGCATGCACGTAGGGTAGTGGGTAATGTACTGCGGTCAGTACCTGAGGATGCCTGGAGGAGTACCACCAGGCCTGTGGGGCGGTCCTCTGTGGAAGGGCCACTCTGGCCACAGATCACACAGTCATAGAGAACCTCTGAGTCCATTACATCTGCAGCACCCAGGTCCATGGCTGCCTCTGCATCTGGAGATTCTGACACACAAATGTTACAAATAATTTCTTCAACAATAAGACATCATTAAAAGAAACGACTTTAATATAACACAAAGTTCTTATCTTGCAAGGTTGCTAATGAGTTTTGTACACCATTACTATAAGTTGGGTCTGAAGCACAAATCTCAAACTAACAGAGGGGAGTGGAGAAACACCAGCGTGTAGGGAGATGAGCTTGACAAACCACGCGTATATAAAAATAAATAAATACATTGGGAGCTAATGTGGTGTTCATCATGGTTGAGGAATAGAATATTTATTGAGAATAGTCAGCATGCGCTTTGTAACAGAAATTCAGCTCACCACATTTCGTTACCCTTTCATAAATACTAACAGCACTCTCGATAACTCCCTATGTGCTCTGACACAGAAAAGGTGAGGCATAGACTGTGTCTAGTGCCAGTCCTCTACGGATACACCTCAGTTGGCTGCTTATTCTGTCCCGGGCGATTGACATTGCATTAGAGATTAATTACGGATGTGAAATTAGTTTTAAATGTTAAAGACCGTGTTCAATTTCAACAGTAAATATCAAGGAGAAATGTCAACCGGTGTTGGAATTGATTTATTGCTTTACGGGAGGCATGTGATCTCTGGAGAGGTTGCCCTGTTCCTGGGGAAATGAAAACTGTTTGCATTAGATGTCAAGGCAAGAGCTTTTGCCTCAGGGCCACTCGGTACACCAAAGCACTTAATGTACACACAGGCAGAACGCTGGCGGTCACACACATACAGAAGGAAAAGGGCTTGATTCAAGGACACTACTGCTAGACTGTGTTCCTGGCATGTTTTATCCACATTCTAAACATCAACCCATGATATGTACATGCAGCAATAGGTGTAGGCAGAATCAGTTAGATAAGGGCCACTTTAAAAGATGGCAGGTCAGCGGACCTACAAAAGTCTTAATTGCTATTGTTGAATAAATACAACCAACTTTCCACATTAAAGACCAAATTTCAACGATGTTGCAATAATATAAGTAATCATAGTAATTTTGTATTTGTAAATATAAGAACGGGCTATACTTATATAAACGAAATAAATAAGAATCTGTTTTAAAAAATAACTGTAGAACAAGAAATAACATGAATTAGAACAAAATTCCCAAAAGAAAGAACAAAATTCTTGTTTACTGGTAATGTGTATAATTCATAAAAGAGATAGGAGTCAGTGAGCCTGAAGTTATCTGGTAGGTTCTAAGGTTGAGGGCCCTGATTGGCAAAGGCCCTATTGCCTTCACTGCTTTGATTTGACTTTTGAACATACTGTATGCTGTAGAGATGATTTACTAGAGGACCAATACAGAGGTAACAGTTAAGCTGGGCCCAACCCCTGTCTTGTTTAAGAGGCTACAAAAGTAAAAATGCCAAATGTTTTATTTTTTTGGTTCTGACTGTTACATCAAAAGTTGAATTTCATCAAAGATTGCAGCCACTTTTACTTTTATTTTCTTTGCTTGCCATGCCATATTGGTAAACATTTAATTATTGTGATTTGGGGGGACAAATAACTGTTTGAGCCAAAAGGCTGACAAAATATTCTGCTATGTGCATCAAATGCTTCCAACCTATAAATAGTCAGGGGACAAACCATATGACCAGTGTGTTAAAAATAAGCCCATTAAAAGTAGTCAAATAATTACATAATGTAGGAAACTCCCGAGTGAATAACAAAAATGAGTACCAAGATAAAGATTATTCTGTTCCCTAAACAGAAGCCACTGCAGCCAAGTGCAGCAGAGAGATTCATGTTTGAACAGATGCTCTTACCGCCCCACAAATTTGCTGGTATTAAATTCCACCGCAAATATTTATATTCTCTGTGACCTTTGATTCAATCTGGGAAATAAATGTAGCTCATGAAGAGACGCTGGGTAATTCTTTATACTGATAAGATGGAAACCTAAGCTAATCCATAAAACTAATGTGAGTGAATGTCATCAGGGGAGCAGGGTGAAGTGAACTGCTGGGGAATCATGAGGGGGAGAGAAAGAGAACCCCAAAGCTGAGTGAAATCCCTCCCACGCATAAGAGTATCCACCCAGGGATATAAGCTAAATATATGAAACATAAAGAGGCACCCCTGACTTGGCGTCTAAACAAGCATGTTGGGTGTCGACCTGTGTGGGTGTCAACTGAGGCACAGAGTAAATGTGAAGTTGACCCAGGAGCATGGTGTCTGCCCAGGGGGGAGGCAAGAGGACTTCCTGCACAGCATGGGGGGGGGGGGGCCTGCAGACTGCTGGTTGTGAACGCAGCCCTGACAGAGCGCGCTGTCTGATCATAGAGGCTATTATTCATTCGCTAACCACAGCACTGTCAGCCTCGGCCATGAGAGTCCAGCCCACCATTAGCGCTTTGATCTGCCGTGCCCTCACTCAGCATGGCAACTCCCCTCAACACCCCCCACCCCCCAGGAGGAAAGCGACTCTGTTCTCCTTTCTCCTAACTGGCCCGCAGAGAGCAGCAGGGCCGAGGCGGGGGCCACTGTCACCTTGCCTCGGCAAGGAAGGTAAAGTGGTGACGGTTTTATTTTAGCTGCCGGCTCTCCTAGCTTCAAGGGCTAGCTGAAACGCTTTGCAAGGTGTCCTTTAAATCAAAGGGAGTGAGTGTGTTTGCGAGGGAAGTGTGTGTGCGCCACACAAGTTCTTCCCAATACTGTAAGTTAACCTGCTTCTCCTAAGTGCTATCATACAACAGTAGCCCATGCGAGCTCAACACAATTTTTCATCACAATGCTCGAGCTTACTTGGTTGACCCCAGTTAGAGCAGGAGGCTATGTAATTGGACTGCAGGGAGGATCTGCTTACCAACATCCATAGCGGTTTCCATGAAGCTCTTCTGCCTGGATGCAAACTCAGCCAACAGCTTCTGCTGCCTCTCCCTGGCCCTCTGACGTCTGAGAGAACAAGATGGAGAGGAGGGGGAGATGAAAGGTATTTGGTATCAAAGTGCATCACGTTACAGGCTTGACCACCTTAAGTCCACTGGAAAAATAAGTCCAATACATTTACAGAATATGATTATGCATAGTGAATAACATAGTGGGGTGTGCGTTTGATTATTGTCATTGTTGTCAACGAGTCATTGAAAGGGTTAAACTATTACCATGGCAACAGATACTTCTGTTGATGAGTGAGTGAGAAAGGCTGGTTTTCAGAACACTAAAGAGGCTCTCCTCTAAATGACTATTCATTAGAGCCCCCTCCCCTCTTTCCTCCCCCCACAATGGCACTATAACACCAGATAATGAACATGCCTGAAAGCTTGGCCAGTTCTTCCCAAATTGGTCTTTGCCGCAGATTGGTCTTTGCATGCAACGGGCTACGAAGAAAATGTCTGACTTCAACAAGGTTAACCGTGTGTCGAGGCAGGAGGGGGGCTAAGCCACCAAATGTGGGAGGCAAGCGGGCCGAGGGCCTGGGGAGACTGTCAGGGCACGGGGCCTGACTGTAAATTGAGAGCCCTAATAAGAGGACATAAACAAATGGTGACAGGAGGGCCACGGCTCAGTAACTCCCACTGACAGCTTCAGGGGCAGCAGACAGCCCGGCTGAGAAACGGGTGGCACCCCCGGCGCTGGCCCGCCGCCCGCCATTGGCTGCACGACGGTCCCGCCGTCGCCTTGGCAACAGTTGCGGACGGTTCTCGCAGGCGAAGGCCTCGCTATACCTTTGTCTTTGTCTGTGAATAGTCAGCTCCCAAAATAGGTCATCACGATGCACTTATAGGCTCGGTTCATCATCATTACAAGGGGTGGGGGTAGGGAGACTGGGAAAAGGGACGGAGCCAGGCCAGTGAACGGGAGAGGAACCAGATCCTACCGGATTCATCTTCATCTCACACACACTGGCAATCAATAGCAGGAGAGCGAGGGGGTTGGGTGAAGATGCCGTGAAATGGGAACGCTATTCGTCATACTTTGACAAATAAGTGTTCCAAAGTGGAAATCATAAGTGTTGTTGACTATATGATACGGCAGTAGCCACGGTAGGATTACCATCGGCATTAGAATACTGTGAATGACAGTGGCTATTCTACCGTGATAAAACACCTGCAAGATAAAGAGCTAGAGGAGAGGTAGCGGGGTTGGGGTACCTCTCGTCTTTATCCATGGTCTTCTTATCGGCGGGGCTGTTCTTCTTGGGGGGCACGGGCGGACACACCTTGCCGCAGATCTCCTGGATGCAGCGCTTGCTGTGGCGGCTGCGCGCCGCCGCCTTGGTGAGGACGCGCTCGATGGCGGTGATGCCGTCGCCGTGAGTGTGGCGCGTGGTGTCCATGTCCTCCAGCCAGGTGGGCGACAGGGAGTTCTGCTTGGCCGACAGCTTCTGGTGCAGCTTGATCAGCAGCGACAGCATGCTCTCCCGGATCTCCAGGATCTCCGTGACCAGCTGGGGCGGCGTGCCGGGCGGCACCCAGCGCGTGGAGGAGCTCTTGGGCCTCACCACCTGGTTGGCCTCGCTGGTGCTGCGGTTGATGATCTCCTGGAACTTCCTGCGCCGCTCCGCCACCAGGCTGAACACCTGCGCCTCCCGGAGGTTCTGCGGCAGCACGCGGGGAGAGACGCGTCATATCGCAGGGAAACGGTTCATAACAACCACAGGCACCGGTGCCACTTTAACTATGCACTTGAGCGGGTAGACGTACACAAACGTTTCCGACCACCAGTCAAAACATGCATCCACTGACTTGATTAGAATGATTAAAATGGCCTTTAACAAATTTACAATTTCCAGGCTGAAAGACAGTTTGTCTTTAGCATAAACAATTAAGTGAAATAGCACTATTTTGACATTCCGAATAACAACATCACTGAAAGTGTGATGGATTCAAAGGGAAGCCACACTCTCATGAGCAAACGTCCACAGCACACATTTCAAAGTCAAATTAAATATCCATTACACCATTTTCAGCTGATGTTTTAAGACCACCTGTCCTGAAATACGAGTCCATATTCCTAAGGGGAAAGAGAAAGGAAAATCATCCTGCCTCGGAAAACGCACGGGGCGTTTTGAAGGATTGCCGTGACCTAACCTGACAATGGGACCTGGGCGTAGTTAAATAAACATACATCATACAGCCCAGTTGCGTACAAATCAATCACACTGACAGGCAGTTAAAAAGCCTTTACCCACAAACCTTGCATTATACACTTAATTAGTTTCAGCAGTCGACAGGGAGAAGCCACCAGACAGAGTACACGCAGAGCCAACACTCCAAAAAGGCAGACGAACCAACCGCATACTTCTTTTTACAGCCAGTAACATTTCACAGAACACAGAAACACATTCGTGACACTGATACACCAGGCAGGCTAAACTATGGGACCCTTGGAACAGAAGAAGGGCCGCCTATTGGTTCACCCAGGGAGCCAGTAAGAAGAAACAAACAGCTACCTCTCTCCAATTCCCTGAAAGACGCCTGGAACTCTGTGGAGCAAGCGTGACAAAATTACACCACTAAAATGAAGAAACAAAAAGTAACAGTAATGATGTCAAATAAAAACGCAAAACGCATTTCACGCAGAGAAAAATGGTACACACTTCTCTGCTCTGAAGACAGGGATCAACTTGCATATTAAAAAAAGCACTCATCTACCTAACATACGTGGCCGGCCATTACCAGACACGTAGGCTTACAGTGGACTTGTCTCTGACCTGGCCGAAGTTGGAGGCTTCAGAGCTGGTGCTGGGAGGGGGCTCCCTCTTCACCTCGGGGGCTGTCTCGGGCACACGCACCCTCACAAAGTTGATGACATGGTGCAGGTTGGACAGCAGACTGGTACCGGGGAACCAGCTGTCATGACAGTGCTCCTCGATGCATGGTTCCTGGTCAGGGGAGGAGAAGTAGAGGCAGACATAAGTTAAGTTAAGTCCCGCACCATGTGGAGGCACACTCACTCTTCAAGCAGTTACCCCAGGAGGTCGAGGCTCAGGTATTTCAGAACGATGAGCAAAAGGTAACAAGGGTTCTGAATTGTACCTCTTCCTCCTTGTCGTCTTGGGCCTGGTTGTCTAAGCCCAGCTCGATCAGGTAAAGCACCATGCACAGCACATGTTCAGACATGTTCGGGTGGTCCATCCAGATCTTTAAAAAAATGTAAATTAAATATGAGTTAGGTCACCGAGGGATTGAGCTACTGTGATTCTAACAGCTTCATCAACATGGTTAATCCGTTTACCAAAAGCTAACCTTGTAAAGCAGTGTGAAGATGACAATGTGCAAGGTCTTGCAGTGCAGAAGTTTGACGAGGCCTTTGTAACAGGGGTGCAGGGGAGTTCTTTCCTTGTATGGGGGCCATGGGTTGCCTGTGTGCATCCCAGCCTGTTTCAAACTGATGAATGACAATGACTCATAAAACATTTCTGAACAAATACTGCCCATTCGTCATCAAAAGCCCCTCTACAGACACTCCAAGTGCAATCTAAAGGTTGAATTACAGTAGACCAAACCAATATTGCACATACATGTGGGATAATAGGACAATGAATAATCTTTCAAAGATAACATTTCAGAGCCCAGAAAGCTCGCAGTCCATGGAGCAGACCAGCTGATAGGCAGCCGAGCCGCTCACTCTATTAGCGATGAAAGGATCAGGGCTATATAAAAACGAGGCTGGCCTGACAGGCAATCCATCATATTCAAACAGTGTGAACGAGCTACACAAGCCTGATAGTGTTATGTTAAGAGGGGGAAGGGGGGTCGCCGTTTCCATATGTTTCAAGGAGAAACATTATTCTGAAAATCAAGTTTGAAAACTGTAATATGTCGTCCTCAAGGATGACGTGTGATGACCTTACGTTGTGCAAACAGTAATGTAATTATACACTTGGAAGAAAAGCCCTTCAATCAGTCAATCACGTAATCTTCCCTGCCATTCAAAACAAAGCAGAGGGCAGGGAAGCCCACTTTAGCAGATTGTGCCTCTTCACATCTCCCGAGGATCTTCAAGACATTAACCTCTCGCTATCTGCCTCGCCCCTCTTGACACATTTGTCTTCATGGGCTCCCAACTGAAGCCTAACATGGAAGGCCTCCCTCCGTTCTATTAAGGTCGGCCTTAAAATATTGATTCAGCTGGACAGCCAACTAATTGGAAGTGGCCCTATCACTGGGCAGACCTGGTCCTTCTTATCCTTTCCCTCCAAGAGCAGCTGGAAACACTGACCCCGGGGAGAGGTGACAGAGAAGGGCACTGTCCCTTTTAGGCCGGGCATGTCCTCTAACACAACATGGGGAGACGGGGCCCAAGCGAGTTACATTAACAGGACTGGATGAGACGATAGGTAACTGTTTTACAATAAGTACTGTGTCACCATGTAAGCCAGTGAGACCATACCAAGTTCACTTACAAGGCTGAGTATCTGTCCATTGCTGACTGGACATCCCGGCGGTAGACTGTTCGGAGGACAACCATTATGGGGTCAAATTCATTCTCCCACACCTCAGCTGCAGGGGGAAAAAGCCATAATTTGTTTTGTAACACCTTATACAATTTCAGATTCACTCACAGGCCTACCAAGTCCCTTTTTTTGTTAGACCGTGGTCTTAGGCTGCCACCTAGTGGCTTGTGTGGTACAAACAGCTCAGACCTAATGCTGCCGCCCACAAGCAATTAAAGAACGTCTGCACTTTCTTCATGCCTCAGTGCAGCCATTGGGGAAACATAATGACCACTGCTTAGACACTCTCTATGGAAAGTAGAAATGGCAGACTAATCTGAAAAGTGTCCACCGCTGTCACCAAATCAATCACAAGGCCTGTTTATAAAGTCCTAAAGGTAAACCCTCTACTATCTGAAGCATTCTGCATTACCATATTTGGTAGCAGGAGAGCAAGAAACTTGCAGAAGGACTTCAGTGTTTCAAATATGTCATTAATGTAGTTTCCCACAGAAGACACATCTTTGAACGTCAGACTTGGGAGTTGCACAATTACCAAGGATTCTATGCATGTAGAACGAGCGGCCCTTACAGTGGTGAGAGAGTGCCACCTCCTGGCAGACTGGAGCAAAGCACACAGGTTGACTGCAGGGATATACAAAATAATTCTACTCTTGTAGCTGGTATTATACAAATGTTTCCCCCTGTGTGGAGTAAAAGGCTAACCAGCTTGTAGAACCCCCTAAGCCAGTCAGAAGACACTTTTGGTGACGACCGCTTACCTTTCGGGGTGTACATGCCCTGCTGCATGGAACCTCCAGGCTCAAACACAGGGGCTTTGAAGTCAGCCACAGCAGACAGCATCTCCTCAAAGCTACAGCTTCCCGGAACAATCCCACTCTTGGGGTTGGGGTTCTCCGGAATCTGAACAGCCAGTCCTTAGGAAAAAGATCAATCTGGGAGGGCACAGAGTCATTCTTTCAAAAGATTCTGTAGCAAACAATTGGAAGCTCTCTCTGGGAGAGGCCAGGGGTGAGAGGCCAATGTATCTAGAAGGATACGAGGTCTAGCAGAGAGCTGTGCGTGCGGTCATTCATGCAAAGCTGGGACACCATCTCTGCTCGGAGGATCTCATCGTCTGCCATACCTGAGATAGAAAGAGACAACAACAACAAAAAGATCTTAAGAACCATTTTTGTACTGATATGAATTAAGAATATTCAAATGTGAGTTTAGCACAGATAACACAATGTTTTTTTATTAACCGCTGTAACCCATTCAGGGAGCAAGGACGAAATACATTTCTCAATACTTAAGGTGACCCTAAATCAAGAACATGAATTATTTTTTTGTTCTGTTAAAAAGAAAGGAAAGAGCATACCCAGGTGAATGCGAAGGCTAGAGAGTATAACCAGGAAGGTCAGCGCTCCTTCAAGCATGGGCCTCTCTTGCTCCGAGTCCAAAAGACCATTCTGATGCTGAGACGCCATAGTCAACAAGTCGACCACCTTAAACCTGCGGGTCACAGACACCTTGGGGCTCATTTTATTCCACAGGTCATAAAGGTAGAATGTTCATGTTAACATAACCAATGCAAGAGAGAGATATTGAAGTTATGACCTTACCTCTCAAACACAGATGAGATGAAGTAGTCGGGATCAAGCCGTGACGCACAAACCTATGGATATTCAGAGTAGACACAAGATTTGGGAAAGAATCACTGCCAGCCTCATCACCTGCGGATGTCCTTGACTACAAGTCTGTAGCATAATAATTTCATGTAAAGGTGAACAAAGTTCAGTCTAGTATGATCTGTGGTTGTTACCTGAAGCAGGTAGATGTCGGGGTCTATCATGGAGTTGCAGAAGTGAGACTGTACGTAAGTCATGGCCTGTCCTTTAATTTGAAGCCCGTTCCTGACCCACATGTTACTGTGAATTTCTGATAGGCTTGCCTAGATCGAGACACACAACAACATAATATAACATGGATCACTGTCTGCACATATTGCAGTTATGAAACAGTACTTTTTTCCCCACATGTCCCAGGGGGAGGGAATTACATTCCATAAAACTGGGAGAAGGACGTAAAATAAGGACATGGCCTCATTGTATTGTGGCTTGATACCTGAATCTGGAGCGGATGAACCATGATCTTCATCAGCATCTCTTGGTCTGGGAGGAGACTGTCCAAATCTAAACCCTGGCACCTCACTGCCTGCAAAACAGAACTCAGTCACTAAGTACACCAGAATATGATTTCCATCTGCAACCTCTTGGGAAATAGGAAATCCTTGATCAATGCCTTAAACATCACCACCTCGTTGAACTGAAAACACACCAGCTACTCTTAGAATAAATGTAAAAATACGTTTCTCCGAAAATCTTTAAGGATAACTCCTAAGCTTTTTCTTTTCTACCAGAACACACAAGGGCATTCCAGGACACATACCTTGCTCAGGAACATGGCGTAATAGCGATGCAGTGGCAAGTGAAACGTCACCTGATTAGGCGCCGGCTTAAACAGAAATATGATCAGTGAAACACATAAAAACTAGGCATAGTTCTATGTATGTGGAACAGCTATCACTGGGTCAGAGTCAGAGCAATTGAAACCAAAGTTTACCTCATCAACAAAGCCGATAGAATCAAACCAGATCCGCAGGGTCTCTAAGCAATAGCGCACCACAGTCTTCGTGTATTCCTGTGTCTCCTATAACAATTCAAAAGACGAAGACGTATTGTGATAGCAGTACTGAAATTGCCATAACACAAGGTCAGAAACAATACTGGTGTGCGTTTGTGAAAGACAGTGGGCTTACTTTTACTTTGCAGTGTGTTAGGAGACCCCACATTGGCTGTGCACAGGCCTCTAGCTCTGCTGCAAATGCTGCGTAGTAGGTCTGTGATTCAAACTCCACATGCTCATTCAACTCACGCTTGTTCAAGTTCATACCTAGTGACGGGGCAAGAATTTGAGAAAAGAGATTGCACATTTCAAGGGGCCACAAGGTAGTGTCATGCAGAGATCTCTAGTTTAGACACATCACATACAAAGTATGTGTAAGCCAGCCAAACTCGCATGTTGAGAGCCAGATTAATCTGTGAAACAAGGGGAATCTCTTCTAAGTGAGGACAGAGCAGCCTGCACGCGCACAATGAGTGTCAGTCCGCACCTAGTCTCAGTAAGCAGATACTCCAGCCCTGAGTATAAAAGGGGCAGAGTTATTTTTAGTCATGTGGGGTGGAGTGTACACACTGCAAGTCTGCCTCTGCATGAACTTTAATTCAGTGAAAACCTATTTTCTGTTAGTACAACTCTAAATATGAGTAAAATCAGATGTTAAAAGACCCCTTATGTGACAAATAATCGCGACCTATGAATTTCAGTGGAAATTGTGACGTTTGTGTTGTTCACTACGGTGAGTAAAAAAAGACGGGCTAAAACTTGGTCAAATTAATATATATTTTCCTCAACCCCATAGATATATGAAAAAAGGCAGCAGCCATATAAATCCCAAACGTCGACTACGTAAAAGAAAATGGGGAAAAAAAATTGTCCACATGAAACCAGATGACAATATGCCAAGCCCACAGAATGACACACCCACATAGGACAAATAGAGCCGAAAATGCCCCAAGATATACAAAAGCTAAGAAGTCCTTAAAGTGACAGAGGTGCAATACTGAAACATTACTAAAGTATTTTAATTCATATTTAATTTAATTAAAAAAATATTTACCTTGAAAAAATGACACGAAGCTCATCCACAGCATGAGCAATGAATGGTCCTCTAGGAATTTCTTTGCTACACTTTGGTGAGAGAGAATATTAATAAAATCACTAACTAAAGGCCAGTAAGTGTTGTTCTTCAGCAGAGCCTCGCCACAGTTCACCACAACATGGCAACTGTTCTCTTCATCTGAAAGAAAGGACCGAGGCAGTGATAATCACATATCAAATATCAAATATGAAGGGGAAAAAAAATCAATCATCACAACCCGTCTAAACATCCGCTGATTTTATAAAGCCTGGTTCAATGGTCTAATGAATGACAAAACTAAACCCCCCAACGTTCAAAAACAACACTGGTCAATTAGAAAATACATGGCTGAGTCCTAAAAATGCAACACACCTTGAAGTTCACTTTTGATAAGGCAACTCTCCATCATGTAGAGGAGGACGGTGACCATGATGTCCAGCAGCTGACACTCCTCAGTCACGTGCCGTGCCAGCTCCTCATTGCTGAACAGCTGCACGCTGATATGTACGATTCGGTTGGACATGGTATCGGACTCATGGCTTTTCATCAGGGTTTTCATAATGAATGCATAATGTTGAACAAATGATTTTGTGAAAGTGATCTACAGGGGGGGGGAAATGGTTCAACAGATGTCTTTATAAAGTTGACTATTGCTAGGTTGAAAGAGAAAACAGAATATGGTACGACAAAAAGCAAACCAACCAAATGTATTCAGGTTTTTTTCTCTAAGACAGCAAAACATGCGTCAAGTAAGAAAGTTTTACAATGGAGGGAGAGAAAGAAAATAAAAAACATACCTTGTAGTCTTGATCCGGCAACATGTTTAATAAGAAGGTAACCATCTTCTGAGGAAATTCATATTTTATCGTCCAAAACAGCAATTCCTCCAAAAAGCTTTTGTGTTTCAATGAATCCATTATAGATTGATCTGAAATTGTGAACTCATAATTAAAAGTCAGAAATTCAAGTGTGGCTTTTGATACGTCACACAGGACATGATTTGCATCATAAAAATACATTAAAATGTAATCACCTTTGGTAGTGCTACTCAGCTTTACCCTTTTCCTTTGCCCAACAGACTGCCCCCCATCCTGGTCCTCCTTCACAAAGAGAACACATTAAAGCTTTAACAATACATTTGAAGAATGAATATCAGAAAAGGTCCGATATTAGAGGAGGTACACTTACTATACAACACAAGGTGTATATTATGTGTGCTATACATGATATTACCACGTACCTCTTTATTGGACTCATCAGGGCTGGCTGGTGCCGTGGCTCCTGGGGACAACAAATTGAGAAAAAACATGACGTACTCTTTCCTTGTTCAATGACTGATGCATGCGTCAATAGAAAATACCATTCTACCCAAAATGTGTTGAAAAACATAGAATGCTTACCCAGTAAACCCAATGCTCCCACCCCTGCTTCAACGCCAGCAGAGGGGTCTCCAGCACCAGCCTGGCCCTTTTCTTCCACAGACACCAGACCAGAGTTTTTCAGTGCCGACAGATACTTCTCATAGTTCTTCTTGGCGAAGATATTTTCTTCTTGACCTATAGACAGGTATTTCGAGCCAACACTGAATCACAGACTGGCCACTGAAAAAGCTATTTTCAAAGTAAACGCGGGGACGTACTCACCCATGCTCAAGTCCTTAAATGTTTGTTGATTGGTTAAGATCTTTGTCAGTACCGTCCTCATTGCCCCACCCATCTTCGTCAGTTCCTCTAAAAAAGAGATCTGTGGCTCCAGCTGCTGTAGGACAGCAGCACTACCAAAGGTACCCCGTAGGCCTCCCTCAGTGGATGTGTCTGTTAGAGAAAGATATGAGACTCAAGTCAAAACAAAATGCATTTCTTAGATAAGCCGATGGGAGTCGTTCATGTTGCACGTGACATTTGATGCAAAATGTATGTTTTAAAATGCATTCAATCTGCAACAATGATCATTATCGTATTAGTAACCCACGTAGGTACATTTTGTATTGCATTTCATTCAATTTGTTCACCTGGTTCTGTGTACCCATCCCTTAAGTACTGTATAATACAGATGATAAAGCGAGGAAGGACCATCTCAGACATAAGGAGCAGGTCTCGAGGGACAGACGGAATATTCTCTCCTGTTCTTAACCGATGCCGTCTGCAAAACCTGTCAAAACATATTGAAACACTTTTAATTACTTCTTACCAGCTAATTGCACAAAAGTTCTCAGTTTGATGTTTACGACATGCCCATTACTTTAGAAGGCCATATGAGGCTGGCGTTCACTGCTTATACTTATTATGATGCAATAATTAGATAACTACCGTGTTATTAATACAGTATAACCACAAGAATGCAGCAGCATGTAGAAAATAGGAGTGCTTGGATGTAGAAGGAATCATTACGACTCTGTATCTATGGAAATATGCCTCTCGATTTGAGGCCCAGGATAATTGAAATAAACACCCATAAGGCAGATTAAATTCAGGGACTAAAGAGAGGCAACATTTATTTAATGCACTGGATTTATTGTTTGACAAACCACGTTAGATTAAATATTAAGCATGGCAAGAGAGCTTTTAAAAACTGAGCACATACAATTATATGTTAATACCCGGCAACAGACGTTCCTACTAGATTCCCAAAAGAACAAGAGGAAATGTTAGCTACTTAACCAATTACCAGGACATACAGAACCATTGCGTAGTGAGAAACCGTTATTGTTTCTTCTTTTCTTTGTTAACGCGTTAGATAGCTCGCTAGTACAGTCAGTACTAGTAGGCTAGTAGATATCGCTACAACGGTTTATCAATAGCTTCTAAAATAGTTTCGCAGAAAATAGTAGTAACCTTTTTATCAACAGCCAGGATGTAGTCAGCTACGTGAGATCGCTAACATTCAGTTAGCTGTACTACTAGCTGCAGCTAGGTATCCGGACCTGTCAAAACGCCCAACAGTGTCTTTAGCTTCGGTTGGACTTACCCCGTCTCTCGCATGACATTACTGTCTCCACAGTCACAGGCCCCACCAGCCTGGCTCCTGAACATGTTGAAATCATGGCCTGTATGATCGCCGTTGTTAAAACACTCAGCGCACAGTGACATGCAAGGTGAGATGCCACAGGTCCGACAACGATATGCCACAAAATTAGCTGTCCATACTAAGCCACACAGGGTTGCGTTGTCATAGGACCGGACAGTTTTGCAAAACTCTTCAAAACCCTCTCCTCCTGCTACAAGGCATTTACACCAGTCAAGAGCCTCGGTGTCTGCAGCTGGTTTTTCGGGATTGAGAACGGAATCAAGCAGTTCCTGAAGTTGTCGGATACCAGCACTATTGTCACTCCGATTTACGTCTGCCTTTAACTGGACAGCAGTAGATTTCTTGTCCCGGCGTAGCAGCGACGCCGCCATCATGTATTCTGGCTTGTTGTCTACAAATTTATTTTTGTTGCCTTGTTGCCATGTTCTCGGACTATCTCGCGATAACAAGTGGGGATATTTTCGACTTAATCGGATATATAAATCATGTTCTTTTAAATGCGACACGATGTTTAAGCTTCGATGTCTATGATAAATCTTGTCCAAATACGCTATACACTGTTACACTCACATCTATATATTTGTAACATATTATATATAAATTACATATATATATATATTTATATATATATATATATATATAGAGAGAGAGAGAGAGAGAGAGAGAGAGAGAGAGAGAGAGAGAGAGAGAGAGAGAGAGAGAGAGAGAGAGAGAGAGAGAGAGAGAGAGAGAGAAACAGAGAGAAAGAGAGAGAACAAGAGTAAACAAATCTGGCAACACAGGTAAATGTTCATTTAACTCCTTCATTACTCTAGATAGCTGGCCTTAACATTCCTTTCTTAAATAGATATTTCAAGGGGTAGGTGACAACACAGTGTGTTAACTATATACTTTACAATTTATGTGAATGTAACATGGAGGAGTCAGATAAAAAAAGACAGTGCCCGATGAGAAAACAAACGTATAATTGATTCACTAATTTGCTATTTGAGAGAGAGAGAGAGAGAGAGAGAGAGAGAGAGAGAGAGAGAGAGAGAGAGAGAGAGAGAGAGAGAGAGAGAGAGAGACGGACAGAAGGACAGATAGATAGACAGACAGACAGACAGACAGACAGACAGACAGACAGACAGACAGACAGACAGACAGACAGACAGACAGATAGATAGATAGATAGATAGATAGATAGATAGATAGATAGATAGATAGATAGATAGATAGATAGATAGATGAGCCATTACTATAGATTCTTGTGCAATCGTTTTGGCAGCAATTCAAGTTTTTATTCTTTCTATTTTACACAAATATTTATACAGGAATGAAAGTGACGTTACAGTCAACATGTAAACGGCAAGGTAAGCACCCCACAAGCAAAACTAAGCTTGTACCACTGCAGGTCTTCGTAACCAATATAAATATTACCACTGGCCGACCGACAAGTTTATAATAATTATACAATTAAGGCTTCACATCAACACGTTGTCTCTTTCCGACAAAATAGACAGCATGCAAGTAATTTCCAAGAGAAATGGTCATCATGGTAGTGTGAAATTATGTTTAGGAAGTCGGAACGTTTCTTTTTCGCAACTGTTTCGCCTCTGTATGTTTTTGTTGTAGTACCAGCTCATGCAAAGTGTGTCACGGCAAGCAAAGCCCTCTCTTTTGAGAACTATGAGTTATTAACTCATGATTTAATTACTGATGTAGGCTACTGCACAATAAGTGTTGAGGCTTCAGGTTTATTATGAAATTAAAAGAGTTAGAGAGTTGTCTTCAGCAAGTGGACGCATTTGAGGAGCCTAAGGTCCTTCTTGAACAATATCCAACTAGCCCTCACATTGCAGGTGAGATCTATGCTACTGTCCATCATTTATGTTGTCTTAGTTCTGTGCCAACCAATGAGTCTTTTTTTCTACAGCATGTATGCTCTACACTATCCACAACACATTTGATGACATTGAGGGCAAACTGGTTGCGGATTTAGGCTGCGGATGTGGCGTACTCAGCATTGGGGCGGCAATGCTGGAAGCAGGGTGACGTGAAGCTCAACTTTTTGTTGGTTTGAAGCTCAATTAACACCCTTAGTTTTGACTAGTTGTTTTACGCTGATGCATTCCTTCCATATTTTGCAGTTTGTGCGTTGGTTTTGACATCGATGACAATGCGTTGGAGATATTCCAAAGGAACACAGAGGAGTTTGAGCTGCAAAACATAGATATGATACAGAGCGATGTGTGCTCTCTGGCAATTGATGGATATGTCCATAAGTTTGACACCGTGATTATGAATCCGCCATTTGGAACAAAACATAACCAAGGTGAGCCCGTTTATTTAAGTAGCATTTACTTTATTAAATCCTGGCCATGGCATTAACCATGATCATACAATTGTGTAATTGTAGGGATGGACATGCAGTTCTTAAGGACAGCTTTGACAATGGCAAAGACAGCGGTGTATTCACTTCACAAGACAGCTACACGAGATGTAGGTACCGAGGTGACCAGTACCCTTATACATAAGGTTTTCATGTATGCATTGTCTAATCGATTCTTAATTTACCCCGCAGCACATTGTAAAAAAAGCTAAAGATTGGGGAGTGAAAATGGAAATAATTGCAGGTGAGACTGTCGAAACAAACTCTGAATTTCAACCAGAGATGTTCAACCATTAAATGTTCCTTAATTTTTTGCAGAGCTACGGTATGACTTACCCGCCTCTTATAAATTTCACAAAAAGAAATCAGTAAGTTGACCACGTTTTATTAAACGATACCTTTGACCTTAACACTTTTATTAATTTTTTTACAAAACTAAATAAGTTGTCTCTAGCTATATGATCACGGCCTATGTAAGCACGAAAAACTGGGAGGCCAGAGACATTTTCGGATTTTTTTCTGCTTATCACTCATCAATATTCTCATTTCAAAAAGTAAATAGGCCTACAAAGGACGTGACTGAGTACAACTATTAAAACAAAACTTTATTGACTATTCACAAAATTAAACAATAAGGAAATGAGTTCATTTACCGAACAGTCCTCTTTTACGCAAGGAAAAATGGCACACTGATTAAAATATTCTTATCATGCCTTTGTTTATAAGAAAGTATATTATGGCGGTTAAGTACTGATTTCGAAAACTCCAATAACTAAAGCCCGACAAGTTGACATTCAGTTGGTGGAAACATTAGGTCATTACTATACCTGCCTTTAAATATGAGTAGTTAATTACATTATGCATAAAGACTTAACACCAGATAAATCATTTGCTAAATATGGCAAGTCAATAAAAAACTTGAACGTAGGTATGCATTATGTAGAAAGGTCAACATCCAAAAAAGGACTGAAATGGTTGACAAGCCTGCTTACACTCTAAACTTTTTTTTTTAGGTGGACATAAAGGTGGACTTCCTTCGATTCTCCAAAGCATGAAGCTTCCACTGGAATGGGTTACTTGTCTGCAATTTGAATATTTTGTCAAAATAAAAGTTTTACAAAGGACTATGACTTAGGAGCCATTTTCAGTTTTGGCAACCTTTGCTGCTGGAGCATCAACGTTTGCTCCTTCTAGCACTCGCTTCTTTGGGCTTGGGTTTTCTAAAGGACACAAGAATTGAACAGCGTTTAAAAAAAGACGTCTGGCAAAAACAGAAGACAATTGTCTAAAAGATGCTGCTTGACAGGTGTTAAATAGGAGCACATCTTACCATCATTCCCCTCCTCATCACTGTCAAATTTGGTCTTTTTGCCCTGAAAGTGGGATCTGCCTTGATCACGACCGCCCCTTCCCCGTCTGCCTCCTCTTCCTCTGCCACCTGATCTTCCCCGTCCACCTGTAACGTTTAAGGGAAAGACACAATTACAATTGAATATGATAGCATTGCACATAATTAGGCAAATGCAAATTGAGATGTTACCTTTGCCTTTAGATTTGAAGGATTCTTGTTGGGCTTCGATGATGTTCTTAAGCATTTCCATCTCAGCATCTCCCTCCACCACCTCCCATTCTACTTTGTGACCATGAATTTGTAGATCCCCACCATTTGCTGACTTGGCTTTTTCCAGAGCTTCTTTAGCATTTACTTTAAAGAGGATGGAACCCTTGAGCAAAGTATATGCAGGTTTTTTAATGAACCTGCTATCTGAGATCATACAAATCATTGACAAAAATGTATGAATAAGAAAATTCAACCAGCACCCTAAAATATTTGGATTTTAAATAAATATATTTACATAATGCCTAATACAACATAAATATTGGACCTGGCTTGGTGACTGTGTCTGCAATGCCTCAAAGGCTCTCATTCCCTTGTTCAGACAGCATGCATACATAATTATTACTGGGATATTTAAATATTTGTTAACACTAATCTATCTATCAAAATATGCTTTGAGGGTCATTGAATGAGAGCAAATATGTCCTAGAAAGTTAATGAAAAGGCTTTCCCCTTGATGTTAAAGAAGCTGTAGGTAATAACGTACCTCTTTGGCACCCCTAGTAAAATCAATCCATTTGATATTTCCATGCCCAGCAAACAAATCATGAAAGTCCTCTCTTGAAACTCGTTCAAGCTCTCCAGAAAATTTCAGCAAGCATCCCTTTTGCTCATCTAAAGCTTTCTAAAAAAGAAAAAACAATAAACCAAAAGGTATCTTTATCCTGCTTTCCATGATGTAAGTATTTACAATATACCTAGTGGGAAGTCGTCAAACAATAAATAATAATAATAATGAACATTTAAGAAATGTACGTATCACTGTCTATTTCTACTTTTTTATTATCTACTACAAATTGAACTCAATCTAAAATGTTTTTATATCTGTTGGTACTCTCCAACACTTTACCATTCCCTGGTGTTCTGCAATCTTTTGTTGTTCATCTTGGTCCCTAAAAAGATTGATTCACGTAAGACTTATGTGAACAATAAATTCATAACACAAAAATATGACTGGTTTTGCATCCTTACAATTTGGCTTTAGCCTTTGCCTCTGCTTTGAAGTTTTTCTTTTCCTCTGCCTTCTTTGCATGGTAGTCCTCCCTTGAAAAGAAAACTATTGTTTTATTCTTGCTTACCATAGTAACTCTTAGTAAACTAACCTAACAAATAACCTCTATCAAATACTAAACCATTGGTTACAAAAATAAAAAGATTTGTCCAGTATTTAATAAATCTTTGCAAATCTTTTTATTTATTTATTTTTTTAGATTGTTTATTTTGATCTACCTACCTTGATAGTATTAACATCTCATTTTCTTTGAATGATTTGATATCGGAACGTTGTATGAACTGCTTAGCCGATTCTTCAGTGTCAAAGCAGATGAACACTGATCCCTGGATGAGTGACCAGAGAAATATGGTTGCAAACAATGACGTTTTCCGAAAGCATGCTAAGCCCAGTCAAAACCCCTCACACAAATACCTTGAATTTCTTTTGCAGATTTCGCCTCATGTGAACGCTGTCTATGGTGCCTTTCCCATTCAGCCATTCCTGAATATCATCAAGGCTCGTTTCAAGTGGAAACCCTTTCTAGATGATAAAAAAAGATTAAAAAATAAAA
Source organism: Aplochiton taeniatus (assembly GCA_017639675.1). Taxonomy (NCBI): domain Eukaryota; kingdom Metazoa; phylum Chordata; class Actinopteri; order Galaxiiformes; family Galaxiidae; genus Aplochiton; species Aplochiton taeniatus. The sequence goes on from CM030172.1 coordinate 44,906,997, forward strand.
ACATTTAAGAAGTTGAATTATAAACCTTGCCTAAACAGCTCTGACCATGGCAGTTACTACTTCCTTTCTGCTTCCTCCCTGTAAAAACAACAGCCACCCTGAATGAATAAAAATAATAGTCTGCATGTAATATGATTAACTGAATGTCTTGGACAAAGATCCAGACTTATTGACCACATTTGGCACGGCGGTATATCAAAATACTTACAGAAAAGGCAATAAACACAGTAGAACATACCTTAATACAATCTCAGATTATTGAAATAATTCAATTCAATTGCAAGGAACATTTGGCAAGATGGGCATACAATAATTCCAGACATTATTCCATTTAACGTTCATTACCTTGTGCTATATTGAGTTCTGAAAGAGTATGCTAAAATATCACTCACAATATACACTGTTTTGTGTTTGAGGAAATCCTTGTACTCGTCATTCAATTCTGGCAAAGGTTTGCTTGGAGACCTCCTAACTTTTGTCTTGTCCTCACTTATTTCCATGAGGCCAGTCTTCGACTTGTGTAATGCTTCAACAATGACGTTTGGATCTGTGGTCAAAGACTTTAGTCTGCAAAAAATTGTATTAGACATTGACAGATCAATACAATATGCTATAATTGAATACATTGTCTATAAAACAAAAAGAAATCTATGGATTGTAATAATAAGATAACCGTACAAAATAAGGAAGAGGGGTGCAAAGTGCAACTCTGCATCGGAATTCATTCACTTGAAAATTAATTTCAACATTTGATACCTGTTGAATTTGAGCATAGTCTCCAATGTCACCCAGCCATCATCAAGTTGCATTTGTTCCTTAAGAAATTTGTCTCTTGGAAGGTTGTGGTCTCCAAAGTAGTACTTCAGTTACAAGAGGGGGAGAGGGGGCCAGAGAGGGAGGGGTGGGTAGAGGGAGGGGGTGGGGGTTAAAAACATTGTAAGTGTAGCTTCTCATTAATGAAGGCTTAAATTACATTCAGTTCACAAAAAAAATCGCAATTACCTCCACCTGTCGAGCCACCTTTATCTCATTAGGTGACATTTCTTGATTGGCAGCCATAATTGATCTGTGAGGACATAAATAAGTGAATTTATTGTGATACCTCTTCAATTTACTGACAAATACACGCACAAATAAGACTACGGCTCATAAATAACAGCAGCTACCGTACCCCTATATTTGGGGAAACATGAGCTCTATGGAGGGGGGAAAAAAACAGTCTGAATGTCCAGAACAAAGTAGGTTTTAGTTGCATAAACCAAAAGCAAGGAAAACGTAATCGTCCCACGTGCCATTTAGGAACAAACCTACTTCTGCTCAATTGTCATTGGAAGAGTAAAACAATCGCATTGATTAAGATAAGAAAGTGTTTCACGTTGTTATGATAGCTAGCGGTGTTGGTTCTGAATCACACCTGAATAAACTCTGAAAATTACAATCATTCTTAGTTGGCCTCCTATTATTCTTTCTAGATGGTCCGGTAATACTAGGTCCTCGTGTATGGTGTGCATTGCAAATAGTGCCATTAGTTTCTAACCGTAAAAACATGGTTTGTAACTGAAGGTTGTGATTTGTAGTCATAACCCCACAATTGTGAATATCAAAATAAATCCCCACAAGTACAAATATATTCCATTCACTTACAGATATTCCCTCGACTTGCAATACAGGGTTATATGGGTTGGGAACCGGTGAAAATTAAGCAGAAGGGGAAAATAATATGGCTGAATCTGCCAGAGATTAGGAAAACAAAAAATGTTTCATTGGGATAAGGCTCAGTCACCCCTAAATAAAGTTTTTTTTCTAGTCCTAGAGGGGCAGAATTGGTGTATATTTTCCATAACATGCTTTGCTGTATCGTTAATATGCTGAAACAAAAGTTATCCCTCAATTAGAGAGCAATGGTCAAATTACATATGGTCTAAGCCTAATCATAAATCATATGTCCAGATGTAGCAACATTTTGGTCCTGAGCCCTAAGTCACCTCCTTTCTAACTAGAAGCCAAAGGCCATTGAGTGCTCAGCTGAGAACTGGTGTCCTTCCTATTGCTATTGAAGAAGGTCGGTTCACAGCTACACCCGAAGAGAATATGCAATGTTGGTGATCTAAAAGACGTAAAAAATCTATTTCATTTCATGTTTTAGTACACTGTACGACGATCTGAGGATTCCCTAACCGCTTCGATGAAATGCAAATTGAAAAACCTGAGCTATTTGATGATGGACAGAAGGTTGTGATTTGTAGTCTTATACTTAAAGTTGTGAATACAAAAATAACTTTTCAGGGCTCAAAGTCAATCCCCACGAATACAAATGTTATTCACCTAGTACAGATATGAATAAGTGAATTCCCCATTTGACTATCTGAATGAACGACTCATGTTTTTACAGTTACAGTATTTTCTCTTAATTTCCAACTATGGTTTTACAACTACACACCTTAACCCTCAGTTACAAATCACGTTGCAAACCTATTTCACACTGCCTGTAGCGTTACTAACTAATAAGCTAGCCAGCAACGTGTAGCTCAACTGAAATGTTTCTTCAGACGTTGCAGCTGCATAGCGAGACTGGACAACATGTGTTGGCGTTCTGCACACCGAGTCAATGGACTCTTCGGTTTGATCGACATTATAATGATCAATGGCTGACCAATAGAAGCGTTAGATGGCTTTATATCGTGACATCAACATAGCCATTAGAGCTAATGCTCGTTAGCACTTCACTTTAATCGATACGATGGCCGAATAAGATTATGCTCATCTTCGTACTTGAAAATCAACCAATTGCTTTCCGAAATAGATGAATAAGTATATTTTATCACTACAGACTGACTACAACAACAACAACTTACTGGTCGACAGTTTGCAGATGTTGCTTGTTCCAAGCTTTCGGAGTTGGCGTTTACACGTTTTTCGAACGAGCAAACGAGTATCAACGTGCTACGGAGCCCGTTTAGCCCCAAACTGGCCGATGTGCTTTCTTCTTCGTTTTGTTTAATGATATTTCGTGGACCAATTTATTGGATGCATTACCGCCATCTCCTGGGCTGGAGTGTAGAGATAATCAACCCATGTATACCCTACTACAGTGACTAATTTAAATGAAACTTTAATATTTAATCCCTTTCATGTAACCCTATCCCTTCGCAATGTGTCTGATTTGTTTCTACTTTTTCTACCCTACGATCTTTGACAGTAAGGTGTCCTTGATACCTACCAGCTATATATTATTTTATTGTTTATATTATTCAAGCATAGGGTGCCTGCCCTAAAACGATCAAATTACATGGTGCTCTCAACCATAACATAATATATGTACATAATTGTCCCTGAACACTAAATAAATAGTGCTGGTAATCTATAAGTAAATATGATTCCCTGTCCATGACCCTGGGTAATTTAATTTAAATAAAAAGCAATAAGGGCAACGTCCTTATTTACCATCTATCAGACCCGTAAGTAAACAAGATGTGTATGGTTGATGTTTCTTTTCTTTTATAATAAAATACGCAGAAGGTTTAACAATACTGACTACCTCTGCAGAGGGAAATGTACAAATAAAGGCTGACATTTTAATAACAAAAATATCAGTAAGTGGTTTATAAAAGTCAAAGTTCATTAAAACAGAGTTCATACTGCTGGATAACAAAGTATTGTCCAAGCTCTGGATATCGAAATAATTGACTCAATTGTTTTGTGTGCCTCTATTGATTGAAACACACGGTTGGTTAAATCCAGCAATGCACAAAATAATGGCATTTGCACAGACCCTACACACTGTAAACACATATACACCCATGAGATCTTGCAGCACCCGGGAGGCTCCCGACTATCTCCCAAGTGTCAAGTTCAGGGTCATACTTTTCAATGCTCTGAAGATAAGTCCCTTTGGAATAGGAATATCCCCCTGTTAAATAGATGCAGCCATTTATGACTGCAGCTCCGCACTCCATTCTCCTCTCCTTCATCATTGACATTTGTCTCCATTCATTTGTCATGGGGTCGTAACAGTCTGTGATGGTTGTCTGTCCCCCCACCAGATACAGCTTGTTGTTTAGAGACACAGAACACAGGCCATACTCTGAAAATATAAATACATTACATATGACGTTACACATCTTTATGTTGGGCATGAGGTTTCACAAATGAAGATTGTCTTTTTTTATATTAGTTATGTTTGTTTTTGTTTGATAAATTGTGACGTACAGTCATGGTAGGCATACATAAACGTGTAACAGCATAACAGTCGCAGCAGTAGTCTATACCGATAATACTAAATAATACTCCTCTGTATTTAACTTGCTCTTACAGAACAGTATTTTATGAAGCCGGATAGTTCAACATGTTGATGTGTTAAAGGTACCGTTGGTTAGTTTTGACAGAGAAAAACCTGTTTTGTTGTCCATGCCAGTTATGTTGAATACATCCACCTCACAAAATAAACACTAGTCCCATACAGTTGTTTTAAACCCATTGTGCACTGATCTCAATATAATGTACTGTTCTGTTTTATTGTCTGTGATTGTTTTAATTATGACCATATGGCTCCTTCGTAAAATAAGGTAATTTTAAAGTTTTAAAATGCTCTTATAAAACAATCACAAAAGAATAATGGTTTATTTGTCAGTTGACTTCTAAGTACCTGGGTGAGGACTTGTTGTGACGATATTCCACTCATCAATGTCTGGCCTGTAAGTCTGAATTTTTTCATATGTGCAGCTACCTCTGAATCCATAGTGTCCTCCTGTCACATATATTGTGTCTCCCAGTACACAAGCAGAGGCATTTCCCACACCTGAAAAAGATACACGTTGAGGTAATTAATGTTTCATTACCAGTACACCTTAACACACAGCACACAGAGACACCACAGGCCGTATTTGTTCATACCTTGTATCATTTTGGCTACAGGAAACCATTTCCTTTTTAAAGGATCATAAAACTCAGTCGCTTGTTCTGGAGCTCCCCTTCTGTACCCCCCTATGGCATAAATACAGCCATTCAAAGCCACTGAACAGTGGTAGTATCGGGCTGTTAGCATGGGGCACCCCTCAGACCATTCATCATCATCACAGTTATAAATCCAAACTGTGTCCAGTGCCTCAATATTGTCTGTCCTATAACCTCCAGTCACATATATATTGGCCCCTAATAAACTAACACTGTAGCTTTCTCTCTTATGGTCTGGGACATCTTTTCTTTGCACCCATGTGTTGCTAGCTGGTTCCCATATGTAAACTTCAGGAAGAGGATGCCAGTAGTAGCCTCCAATGATATACATGCTTGAAGACAGATTGCTGCGGTTTGCTGAGGTCGCCTTGCAGTTAGAGTGTAAAGAATGGGCAATCAAAGATCGTAGTCTCTCCTCGTTGCCCTGTAAACATGATCTCTGCAAATCCAGAGCAGAATTAAAATATGTCTCATCCAGGTAGAGGTGGATACATTGTAAAAGATCCTTCAGATGGTCAATACGGTTGTCGACGTCATTGGTGATCCATTTAACCACAGCGCCCAACAGCACTTCATCCTTCCACACATTTAAGTTCTCAGCTGACAACAGGGAACTCAGCTTCATGTAGTCCATCTCCCGAAACTCCTCCTGCTGAACAAGCTCCTCAAATCGACTGAGCATGACTCTCCGAGCCTCCCGCTCCAGCACAGGACAGAGATGTAGCTCAGAGAAGGAGTGCATCCCAAGGCAGTTGTCTACATCAAGGAAACGTACAAGGAAGTCCTCACAAGCTTGCTTCACTGAGTTGAACTGTAGAAGATCCGCAGCTTCAAGCAGAGTCTGTACATTACTCTGTGTGATGCTAACTTTGGAGGAATAGACATAATTTAGCAATGTGTTCAGTACTTCACTGTCTATACCAGTCAGCTTGATGAGGCTGTTGGATCTCTCCTTCATATCGGCGGTGAACATGACTTTGAAATAGGAACTGCGGGCTGATAGAGCTGCCTTGTGGCAGTGGAAAATCTGTCCAGTGGCACATTGTAAAGCAATGTCTGTAAATATGCCACTTGTGTAGAAGTCTCTTAGAGCATCCAAAAGCTCACTTGGATGGGCAGTGTCACAGAACGCATAAGTGTATCTTTCTTTTCCTTTGTCTGACATTTTTACTGAAACAAATTGAAGAAAAACATGAAATTTGACTTGCGTGCCTTATAAATAAAAAAGTACTTCATTAATAAATTATCCTTGCGGGTAAGCAAATTTGGGGCCATATTCCCTTTTCGACTTCATAATAAACCGTTCTATTGAAGACACATATGAAAATGGTGGTATTTTCAGTTTATCTAAATAAAATGCAAGCAATTTTAATATATTGTATTTAGTATTTTAACGAGTACCTTACATTACGGATGTATTTTGCTAAAATGAATGAAGAATATAACTACACACAGCGTAAAAGACCGATAGTCCGAACCGCATACACCGAAACAGACCTATAACTATTAAAGCGCTTACCTTAAATGAATGTGTTATAAACCGAGGCAGCGCGGTGTCCTTGTCGGATCCCACATTCTGCTCTTTACATGTGAAGCCCAAATTAGCCTACTGAAGCTCTCAGGACGGTTGCAACGCTGTCCTATTTTGGTATCTGTGTATAGTTGGGAGGTTAGACAGGCGCCTGCTGTCACCCTACCAGATATGCCAGCCAGCTACTATGCAGCTAGCCAAGCAGACAAACACAGAGATGAATACCCCAAGACTTGTTCGCAATACGAATTTTCTGTCTGACACAATGAATGGGCTGGATTCAGACCGCAGTGGATCATGATATCAGAATCAATACAAAAAGATCGTTCGTTTCCATAGCAAATTCAGTCTATAATCCTAACAGGATTAAATAATTACATAATCTGCATTCTATCACGAGGTTACAGTGCAAAACGACGACGAACCATTATTAAAACATTGATTTTCATCATTTAAACTCATTTGTCCCGACTATTTTTATCTTTGTAAATAGATTTTACCTTTATAGTCAAGCAATACTTACCAGTTCTAGGGGAACTAAAAGGTAATATGAGTAACCAACAATACAATGCAGATTGTTCCAATTTAAAACACATATAGCAAACAAGTAGGAGGAGAATTTGACCCTGCCACTGCTTCTGGTCATGTAAGGCTTAAAAACTTCGATCTTTGACCTTTTATCTTAAAGGCAAAGGTCTACCCTATAGCCAGGTATACAAACACGGCAGATTCACTATTCTGTTGTGCTATATCCTACCTGGCCATGTAAAAGGTAACATACAAACGTGGTAAAACATTTACCTTTTCTTAAGTTCTAAATAGAAAAGATAAAAATTACCTAAAAAACAGTGTTTCTATTGAAACCGTTTAAGACTTGTCTAAAATGTAATTTCAATTTAGCCCAATGTTCGTGTGATTGTGATAAATTTCAGTCAATGAAACATTGACAAAAATTTCAACAAATTCAGTCTACAAAAAAGGATGAAATTTTTTGTCAATATTCTTCCTATTTTACTAAATTTAGAAAACACTTTGAGAGTATTTTCTTCATCAATTTTGTTGATGAATTTTACACTGCCCAGAGCCATTTACAAACCATGTTGCATGGCAACAATCAAGGTGTTTGGTAAGGGCCTGCTTGTTGTAGGCCTAGAAGTTGTTTGGCTTTGCAGCTCCTTTTTTGACTTTTTCCTCTGCCTTTTACTTCCAAGTGCCCACTGTTGGACAGCACTTTATTTCTTTCAGCCCAGATGTGCCTTGCTGCGACCTCTGCCTGATTTTGTTGTTTTTTTGTACATCATGGCATGAGGAAAGACTACTTTCTAAGAGCCTAGCCTCTCTCTCCAGAACCGTGGCATTTGGGAGCTCCGTGAGGGAGGCACTGGTCCTGGTTCGGAACAGCTCCTCGATTTGCCGGATTAGATCAAAGGCCCGTTGCTATGGCCGACAAAGGGGACCTGGCTTGAATTCCTTTAGATTCAGTAAAGTATTCTGTGCTCTCCTTCAGGACTCTCATCATTGTGCTTAATTGCATTTTGGCATTCATCACAAATATTGGGATATCTGATTACTTTACTCACAATGTAGCCCATAAGATGGTTGAGAGCATGTGGAGCTGTGCTCCATCAGCTCCTCCACTCTGAGGCCTGGATGGGGGAATGTCTCCTTCGCGTCAAGGAAGTCTGCCAAAAGGCTGTTGTCATCCTCCTGATAGCTACCTGATTTCACCATCGTAAGAAACTACCCAACTGATATTGATTGCAGTGCCTGGTGAAACTCCACTGGAGTTGGGACTGGATTCTTCTGTCTTATGCAGCTAAATAGGTTTTCAAGACAGTCTTGGGTAAACCTGCTGGTCAACACAAACAAGTGCGCCTGGGCCAACCAGTCCTCTTGAATTGATAATATCGTAGATGTTGTCATCACAATCCCTGTTTCCACAGGCTTCCAGCTTCTCGGTTGTCCAATCTTCAGCCGACGGAACGGTTGGATTATGTCCTGGAGGAACTTGATGGCCTTTTGGTGCTGCTCCAACTTTATGAGCTGGAGTGTTTCTTGCAGGGTTCTGGTCTTAGGGAGAGGAATCTCCCCAACCTGAAGCAGCCTGTGGCAAACAGTTGTGGCCTTTTAAGGATGTAATTTCCCCATCTCACGCCCCTCTTACTCTTCATACTAATCGCTTTTATCTGATCTTTAGAATGAATTGCAGTACATTTCTTTTCCATGACAATTTTTTTCTCCATAAAACTGCATTCACTCTTTTCTGTCATTTTAGGGCTACCTGTAACCATTCTTGTTTGATCTATTTGTTTCTCTAACTCCATTCTCATCTGTATCTTTTGGGAAGCCATACATCCGGATCCTTTTATCGGAACAATTGGTGCAACTAAATGCTGCACAGCCCACCATGGTAAGACACCAATCTACATAGAAAGAAATAAAAAGATTTCTTTGGTCAGTAAAATGTTAAAAAATGGAATTTGTAAATCCTAAAAATACGGGTTCCCAATACTTGGTAATATGGGAATTGATTCACACTTCGACATATTTTAGATGATTGGAAATTACTTCAGAATATTGGGTAAATATTATTGGTATTTGACCCTCAAATTAAACACTGACCTCTTGCATTACAAAGCCGGAACTTCATGTTGGCACGAGCGAAAGGACAGGGTCCAGAACTGGATTTGTCAAGTAGGCTTACATTAGTCTTGTTCTTTACGTACATGCACTGCAACTCATAGAATTGTGATGTAAATTCAATTTTGCATCGAATTCTTTGTCATTGTGAATAAATAGCTGGCCATGTAAATTATGCGACTTTGACATCAAAACGATTACAATTGGTAAAACATTACGGATTGAAGAATGGACATTGTGGCCGAACGCAGTCAAGTACCGTGTCTACACATTTGCTGCTGTATAGTCAAGATGTGGAGTGCACTACGCTCGCATTTATCAAGGCATCGCAACGAGTCAATTTAGTCGAAGCAGATCCTGTCTTTTACATGCCTATTAGATTAATGTATAGTTTTACTTCAGTCAATGTCTTATTTCTTCCAATAGCAAATAAAATGGTAGTCTGTTTTTCCTGAACTCTAGAGGTACCGTAGATTTATGTAATTTATTTTTTCTTTTTTCTTGATCAAATGTAAATGACTGGATTTAAGAAATTAAACTTTGCTTGAACGCCCTTGCATCATAAACACTTTGCCAACATCTGATAGTAAAAAGATATATATATATATATATATATATATATATATGTATATATATATATATATATATATATATATATATATATATATATATATATATATATATATATATATATATATATTTGTGTAATTTAGTTGACTGAAAGTGTGTGAATCCTAGTGTTATAGTATCATGGTATCGTAGCGATCTCTAGCTCTGCTTTATGATATTGCCGCCTAGTGATATAAAGTAGCCCATAAGTAGCCTAATATAAAATAATAATAAAATACATTTGGAAATGACCCAAAGAAGTGGACTGATGCATTTTGACTACAGCCATAATGTCTGTTGCATATTGGGAATTTGACGTCAACTGCTGATGTCACGCTACAAAAACAAGTTGACTTAGAGAAATGGTTACAAGTGGCTTTGACAAGAAAAGGAGAACAACAAGAGGCTGAGGCCAAGAAGGCATCATTCAGCCAGGAGGTTACAATTTGTAATGGTGCGTCCCGAATTTGCATTTCAAATTTCGTACCAAATGTTTTTTATTGTAGAGTGGGTAGAGTAATGAGTATGTAAGACGTTAAAATGTTTTTTTTAGGTGTGACTACGTATTGCAAGCATTGCTACCAATGTATAGCTTCTACTGGTACCAAGAGAGGAGAGATGGGATGCATAACTTCGACGATCATGTACATGATGACATGACGTCATCCTCACTCTTGAACTCTGCCTTTTCTTCACACACTCCATCCAAATTTGTTTCCATCCATCCATGTTAACTGCAGGTGCCGTAGTTTGGGGAAACAGGCAAACTAGCATCCAGAAAATGTATCCGGTACCTATCCAGTTTGGGCGGTGCTTTAAATGGATCCAGGACTTCAAATCCTGCGTTGGCTTTTATGGCAATGGAAGGTAGTCTGAGGGGGTACTATAGGAGGTCCCTACGCTGTCTGCAATGTCAACACCCCTCAATAGAAATGTGTGTATGTTTTCCAGACATAATGTAAAGCAATTCTTCCTACCATTGCCCAACAGGAGGAGGGTCACACACAAGGACAAAGACTGTTAATTGAATAATCGATGTATTTGAACAATGTAAAGCTTGGTCAGCTCGGTGAAGTTGGTTCGACATTCGATATTCAGAATTGAAATGTCAATAGCTTCGTAACGTAAAGTCACAAGATCGTTTAAATCATCTAATTTTAATCACCGGACTATGGCAAATAGTGTACAGACCTCATTTATCACAATCGATAGCGTTTGAAAAAAGCGAAATTACATTGGAATGAATGGGTCTGAATCAAGGCCGTGGCAAACTAGGGACCGTCTTAAAAGTGACAGTGCAATACTCCATACAAATTTAGGATTTTATTTTAGACTTTAAAACATGTAATCTCTGTAATGCATCATTGGATCACCCCTGTTCAATGTGCAAGAGTTCATTTTAAGAAATTATACGTTGCTGATTTTTTATCAATATTTTCCTATGAAAAAACTGGTTACATGTCAATAGCTTCCTCACTATCAATCATGAAATTATTGTCATGTAGCATTCAACGTCCCTTGTCTTGTTTACGGGCGTTATTTTTGTGAAATAACACTGTTCTGATATTTTATCAATATTTTTCTACGAGAAAACAGGTTAAATGTCAATAGCTTCCTCACTATGGGGTGTACAATCATGGAACTCATGTCATGCATCATTCAACCTCCCTTGTCTATTGTGCGGGAATCCCTTTAAAACCTGTAACTGTTAAGGTTTTGGGTTGAGGTAAAGAAATACATTGATTCAATTTTGTTTTTAATGTCAAATTATTAATTTTATTGCATAGTAAATCTGCTCAATCTACCAATTACAAAGGTTACATGTTAGATGTACTGTTATTTCACATTTTAAAGTTGGCTACTTTGCACATTTTATTAGAAATTATTAGAAAGTTAAACAGCAGAACATAACTACTTGTACACAAATATAGTATACAAATGTTATAAAGGCCTACGAGACCCTTCAGATGACAAAACATCTAAAAAGGTTAGATTTTCTGATGGAGGATTGGTTTCTTTCTTTTTGTTTTCTTCTGTCAGACAGTTAGTTGCGCTGCCTCTTTGACTAAAGGTTTCAATGCACCAAGATCTGCCAGACAAGAGGATATCCCCACACAATACCACAAATCTCCACTGCGGACAGCTGGAGCACTGAATGACTCCATCTCCACACCTGCTGAACCCAACAAACCTGTAAATGAATGAAAACTGATGGTTAAGAGTTATATTTACAGGGTACATTAGTAAAAGCAGTTTGGACAGATATGTCCTCATAGTGGGATCATTTCCAAGAGCCCTGAATGAACGAGGTGTTACCATGGCAAAAAAATGGATTTCTCTCACCAGTAACAGAGGGCAAGAGCTGAAGACTAGCTGATGCCTTGAAGAACAGCAGGCTTCCAGTGAGAGAAACTGGCTGCCTGAACACACTGCCGTTAAGCTCCAGCAGAACTGGCATATCTCCTTGGACTGATCCACTGGCTTTGTAGGTGGTGCTGTTGACAGACACCTCTACCTCGCACACACCCTGAGACAAACCCTGCCTCTGGTGTCTGATTACCTGACAAGTTAAGGCAAATACGATTTAGCTGAACGGAAAGCCCTGGTGGTAGAGGAGAGTGGTGCAACATTTTTCAGTGAATGTTTCTATACCTTAATTCCAGAGCCCTTGGCTAGGGTCAATGCATTGACAAGGTTGAGGCTACTCTTGGAGCCATCAGTTAATAGTCCAACCATTACAGCAGAGCTCATGTAGTCAGTGGAACCTTTGGGGCAATTTCCTTTAAAAAAAATCAAATTATCAAAATTGTCAATAAAAAAATCATAATCAATATTCTGGACAATAATAATCAGTAAATAGCAGCTGAAAGAAATGTCATGAAAGCTGGAGCGTTTCTATGCTTTACTGTGCAAGTGCCTGAAGATTTCTTTCCAATTTTTTTATGGGTAAACACTTAGGTTACATATTCACTAGAGGGAGACAAAGCCAGCCAGCCGTCCAGTCATACTACTTCCCATTACCGGGAAAGAACCTGTTTTCACATTATGATTTTATCTTTGATCTGGAAGCAGGAGTAGAGTTTGTTTTGGTGAAAATGTCTCTGGGAGCTGGTTGCCGAGAAGATGATACATAATTAATTCAAGTATATCAGGACTGTACTTACCCTGACAAGTGATTGTGACATGACTGAGTGGTTCGTGGGAGCTGGAGCATGATTTCAGAATGGTACCAATAGCCTCTCCAAGTTTGATCCATTGACAAGACTCCGGAGAGAAGGTACTTGCCAAAACCTGGGCATTTACCTGCATTGAAAGAAGGCCACACCCAGTTTACGTTTAATTCTCTTACAATATTATTAGTAAATAAAAAAATGAAGCACATTCTCCAGAGATGAAATCAAGCTATGTAAATAAAAACTATAGGAAGATTTTAACCAATAAAAAATAAATAAATAAACTGTTGTCCCTGAACAATTACTGAAATGTCACTTTTGATGAATAATTAACAAAGTGACATTCTTAAAAAGGCACATGGAAGATTGAGGGCCTTATATTTTTTTCTCTTTGGAATTCTAAACGCAACTTAAATAATATATTAAGGGAAACATAATTATAAGCATACAGCATAGCTTTACTAATTGCAATCTTTTTTTTTTACTATGAAAGTTAGCCAGTTGACAGGGTAAGATTCATGATTAAAAGTAGAACTCACAGCTCCAACCAGGCCCTTGCCTTTCACCATATCCACAATCTGCTGGGCGATATCCTGTCCACAGCGGGCCTGCGCCTCCTTGGTGCTGGCTCCCAGATGGGGACAGCTGATCACATTAGGGTGGTTCACCAGAGAGCGGTCCTTTGGCGGCTCCTGGGGTGGCATACATTCATATAAAATCCCACATTTGAACAATATGTCCATGCTTAAGGAGGCGACAAAAAGGAAAGTTTATTTTAAGCCAAATTGTATTAGAAATGTGCTTGCACTCTATAAAGACAATGTAAAGTTTTGTTTGCCTCAACAAAGACGTCAAGGCCAGCTCCTCCACACTGTCCAGACACCAGAGCTCTAAGCAGAGCAGCCTCATCAATGATGCCACCACGTGCACAGTTCACAACCTTGACACCTTTCTTACACTTGGCAAACGTGGAATCGTTCAACAGACCTTGGAAATGGGAAACAAATGTGGCGATTATCTATTTAGTGCTATTGTGGTTCTCAACGAGGAATAGCTTCCATAAAACTCACCAGCTGTGGCTGGAATTAGAGGTGTATGGACAGTGATGAAATCACACAGGGGCCAGAGCTCTTCCAGGGACATCTGCTCAACCCCCCAGGAGGCCGTCACCTCGGGAGGAGTAATGGGATCGTAGCCAATTGTCTGAGAATGATAAATTACCATGTTATCTAATCCACATTCTACAGCACAATGTAGCTGTGAAACCAGACTTGGCCTGTATTTTCCAAATTTCGTCCTTGACCTTCAAAGCAAACGTTTACTAGGGAGTTCAGGTGTTCTTGTAGACAGTGTATTTTGTGGCCACAACACTTAATTGTAGTAAACCAAAGCGTTTATTTTTTTTTTTTTAAATCAATAAACATTTCAACACCTGAACATATAAAAGGTGTAGAAAATAGCATGCTTATACATCCATTTAAAATGTAGCTACCTGGCGCACTGAGCTTTAAGTTCACATCTATACTTTATCCCCCAATGCATAATAACGATGCTGACATCAGGCCTTTTCTTTAACCTCAGTACGGTTTCATAGGGCATGTCTAACTTACGGTATCAGGCCAAACAGGTCACGGTCCTAAGGTACTCGGTAGACCTACTTCTGATTGGCCATCTAAAGCTTTTCAAGACAGGCTAATTAGGACACATCCAACATCTGCTTCTTAGCCTGATTTGTTTTTAAAGTGCCCCCCTTTTTATTATACCATGTTTGTGTCTGGCTATACATTTGGACTCTCAGAACAAGAAAACATTAAAATCTGTTTTTGTAAGCAGAAGTATCTTAGAAACTGGTAGAATGGTTAAGAATTTGAAATAATTAAATCATTAGCAAAACTTTACCATGGTCATTTTTTACCCATACCAACATTTTTGAGTCTCTAAATTAAGTATTATGCTAAGTTTTAAACTGTGTATACCAGCTAAGCTTACCCCAACTTGTGATCTTAAGACTAACCTTCATGCCAAAGGATTGCATTCTGCTAGCAACTTCTTTTCCAATTCTTCCCAGTCCAAGAATTCCAAGAGTTTTTCCATTCAGCTCTGCACCCATGAACTGAAAATGAATGAATAAAACTTTGATCTGGCTCCCAGAGGTGCCTGTAACCTTACACACTCTATAATCAAATCTAATTAGTGCTGATTGCAAGAACAATGGGGTATGCCAAGCAACGGTAATAGCTTTGTTGGTTAAAAGTAAACTATCCAGACCTAAAAGTGGAACCAAACTCTTTGCTTACCTTTTTACGATCCCAGTTGCCTGCCTTCATGGACATGGCTGCTTGAGGTACATGTCTAAAATTATAATAAGATTTAAACATATTCCTAATGAGCAGGACTGTGAAATTTGATCATGTCGGGCCATGTGTTGTATATGTATAAACGGAATAGATTTTGATTAAATGATTGTAGTGTTACCTGGATAGGCTCATCAACAGCGTACATGTCAGCTCCGCAGCACTGATAGTGTTGCCACTTGGTGTACTAAAATCAAAGTTTTAGCTTAAACTTACAAAAGTGTTGTCCGAAACAAAGCAAATGTTGTTGATCAGTGATTGAGAAAGTGAGTTAATAGAATTGGAAAAGTCATAATCACATTGGACAGAAACGGTTGTTGTTGAACTATCATTAACCTGAAAACTTACTTCATGACAATAATACCCTTTTTGGTGGCAGCATCAACATCCACATTGTCCACACCAGTCCCAGCTCTGCCAATAACTTTGAGATGACCAGCTGCATTGATTATATCAGCGGTTACCTTGGTAGCAGATCGAACAACCAGGCCATCATAGTCCTACAGAGATTAATTCAACACGACACATGTTTTCGCGGGCATTGAAAAACCGCCCAAATTGTATTTTACAATTGGGGAATCAATATGGAAAAAAGGATAACTTATTATGGTGCAGTGAATTGCTTTGCTTGCGGTATGAATTCCCCGTCTAATGTTGTGCTATGGATGTGTGCATTTCTGGAAATATTGGATGAAGTTGCATCATATTTCAGAGGGCGGTTCTAGGGAGTTGAAATTCCTGAAACACCACATTACATTTAAAAAAAGACTGGCTCTTAACATATCAAGTTGTTCATAATCAAAATATTGTAATCAACCGCTGAATGTTATTATTAAACGATTGAAGTCTGTCCTCTAAGATTTTTGCAAAACAAGTTCGTGCACATAGGCTAACGCCAGCATGGGAAGAAACCTTACCTTTATCTCCATCATTAACTCATCCTTACTCATATTTTGTTTCTCAGTTACTTTAATTTCATTTTCTTCGAGAATCTTTTTGCAGCAAGAATCAACACTTTCACTAATTAATATACTTTTGATGAATACGGGAGCCATTTTGCTGTTCTTTTCCGAGAGTTCTGCACTGGTGAACAATTTCAGCTGAATGGGTGCCTCGCGACGGCAGCAAGTTTTTTTCACTACGTTGGTTTTCAAAGGATAGCGCTGCCTCTTCAACAGCAAACACGCCTCTTATGCTCACCCCAGTTTCTTACATAATCGTTTTTACAGGACGGGATTGTGTGGAGCCTGGATTTTGGTTGAAAAAAAAATCCTGATCACTTGTTTCATATAAGAGACAGTTGGGATCTAGGCTTTAACTATGTAAACTATTAAGTGTCTGATAAAAGAAAACTGTATTTTAAACTAGGCCTATAGCTTTATGAAGCACTTTCTGTTTTTCCACATGCATTGACTTTCCAACTTTTAGTAAAGTTTCAGTTTACTTTCCAGTAAATTGTTTATGTAAAAGCTATGTCAAATGTATACCAAGTAGTAACATTTTCCAACACAACGACCTTTCGCAATACATAATTACTTAAATTGAATTGGTACTTGGTAGTCCGTCACATGACTTTGAAGCCACCACATGACAGTCAGTGTTCTGGTCATTACGTTTATTTGGGAATAATTGAGGCATTTGTAATGTCGACACAATATATGTATTAACTCCAGCATATGCATCTTGTGTAGAATGAACGCATATGTCTGGGTAAAACAGCAAGAACAATATATTTAACACAACTCCGCGAAACAAATAAACGTACATTTCGGCAGAGAAGTGATGTTGAGTCATGTAAAAAATCGCGCCATCTAGCGTATAACCTTTGTATGATGGACGGAGCTCTGATTGGTTCAAGTGTTGCTTGGATACATTGTAACAAATACGTATCTCGATTCGATGAATATCATTTAGGGGTTGATGTAGTAAGTTGGCGTACACAACTTGTAATATCAAATATTTCACAAAAACTACAGCAGTAAAACATAAATAAGTAGTTCGCTATAAATTCATGTGACTAAGAGCTTGGATGGCCGCATCGGTTGTGCAGTATGGTCGACGGAGGGGATCAGCCTGTAAAAAAGGTGAAAATTAAGCGTTAGCTCTAACCAGCTTGAAAAGTGACGAGACCCTAGACTAGAGACAAGTGCATGGATTGAGTTAGCTAACTATTCCTAAAATAATGACTCACTCAAAGCATTTTTTTCGCAAACAAAGAGTATCATTTAGTGTTGCTGTAATTTAGGGTCACTGGATAGTATTGGCTAATAACTGCATTTTCTTTGACCAGAGTATTGGTATGTACACTTTGATCTACTCTTATCTTCAACAGTGGTTTATCCTGAAGAGACCAGCAGAGCGATGAAACCACCAGATCTCAGACAAGTCACTGTTCTGCCCAAAGCCGAATGGCTTCGAATTCAAAATAGTTTGGTCCAGGAAAATAAATACCATGAAAGTGTTATGGAAGCATCCAAGCAAAGAGAGGCTTTGCACCTGCGCTCCAAAGAAGTGGTGAAATTCTGGTCCAACACCATTGCTGTAAGTTGACAATACTTTTCTGCCTTTTTAAAGTGCCAAATACCTAACAGTTAGCAAGCTAACTGTAATAATATTATATTATAACACAAAGTATTCTATCATTTCTCATCTAAACCATTGTATGCGTGTTCCATTTAATGTAATAGGGGCAAAGACAAAAGAAGCTTGAAGCAAAGAAGATTCGGGAAGAAATCGAGGAGGAACAAAGGAAATTAATTGATATCGAAGAGGCCCAATATCAACAACAAAAAAGGAAGGAGGCTATTGTGAAAGCCAAAGCCCAGCATTACTATCAAACTGATCGGGTCAAAGGATTTCATGTTGGTGCTGCTTGTACTACAAGTAGAATCTGATATAAAATATGCTTTCTATCAACCTTTCTACCAATACCTATCAAATAAGTTAACAGGTTTTCAAGACTGTGAATCACCTATTTGTTTTATTTGTGTGCAGAGTGCACTGTTGCTGACGGAGGTTTTGAAGGAGAGAGAAGCACAGATTGAGCTAAAGCAAATGAAGCAGCGTACATCTGAAGATGTGGATGGAGAATTAATAGCCGAGTCCAGGCGCAGAGAGGGTGAAGCTTTGAGGCTGGAGCAGCAGAAAGCGCTTCAGAGGAAGCTAAACAGCCAGGCTTTAACCGAAGATTTGATGAAGCAGTATGTTTGGCTCAAAATCTGTCACAAAATTGGTGTCCAACATGCAAAATTTGTAAATAAAACTGACATCCAAGTTTATATTCAACACAGAACAGATTAAATGTAACCCGTAGTGAGGAAATGTCACAAAAATCAATATTGTTCAGTGGAATGTTCTGTTCTACTTTAGGGCAAAGGTGCATGAGTTGGCTAGAGAACGAGAGAAACTGGAGGACAAGATGGAGGGAGAAGAAATCCAACGACTCAAAGAACTCCATCAGTGGGAGCAAAGCATGGAGAAACAGAGAAAGGCAGATGAGAAAAGAAATATCATGAAAGCCCACTTGGTAATGACGGCTATTTTTGGCAAGTTGTATAAATACATGTTTTTTATCATTTCGTAAAATAAGCTGCAATAATATCTTGCATATTGCAGGAGCATCTCTCCAATAAAGAGGTAATTCAAGCCATAGAAGCACAAAAGCAGGACATTGAGGAACAGCAAAGAAGACTTTATGCATCTGCAAAACAAAAGATGATGAGGTTGAGGCAGGAAAAAGAGGCAGAGATGTTTAGGTAAGTCCTATGACTACAGTCAATTCTTAACAAAACTAACAACAGAATACAAACAAGCCAAATAAGCTGGACAGCAGCAGATGTTCCCATATACACCTGATCAATCTGGTTGTTTGAGTGGTGTACTAATCATAAGCCTGGACTCAACTTAAAGCGAGTCTTTTCTTTGTTTAGCTCCTTATCCATCAAATGGAAATCCTCATGAGAAGATGGTGTTCATGTTAATTGTCCTCCCTTATTTACAACATTAATTTACTTGGCCTCAATCTATTGTTTGGTTTTTCCAGAGAGGCCCAAATGCGCAGGGAGGGCATCATGGCAAAACTGACAGTCCAACAACAGGAGCAGGTAGTCAATGAAGAAATGTTCATTGCCAAGGCCACAGCTGAAAGGGAAGCAAAAATGGCCAAAGAGCAGCAGAAGGAAGATGAGAAAAAAGCTGCAATGCTTAAGTCCATTGCAGAACACCGTGAATCCATGGTAAGACATTATGTCTGACTCTAGACTGAAATGTCTTGTGGATGCATTGTGTTTTTCTGTGCAGTCCACACTTATTTTTTCTGTGCAGTCCACACACTTATTAATCATCTGATCAACCGTTTATATTGATCAGATAAAGGAACGAGAGCAGAAGGAAATATTGGAACAACAGACCGCACGTGATCAGCTCTATGCCAAGAAAGAGGCAGACAGAATATTCCACGAGAAACAACAAGTTAAGGCCCAAAAAATGAAAGAGGAGGGGAGAGCTTTACAAGACCTCCGGTGTCATCAAATGGTAAGTTCAAAGGTTAGAACACAGGACACACAATGAATAACACCCACATTGTAATAATGTTTCAACCCTTTTGGTTAGGCTGAAAAGCGAGCAGTGGCTCAACGCTTGAAAAAAGAGATGCAGTTCTTCGAAGCACAGAATACCAAGCTCATTGTTGAAGAAGAGCAACAATTCCAGCAGTACGCAGGGCAAGTGATTACTACCGCAGCACAGGCTAAGAGAAATGTCCTTCCAATGCTTAAAGCTGCCAGGGAAGGCATTGGAGGTGGGCAAGGCCCCATCTTTGGAGGAGTGAGGCCCAGCTACCTGGTTCAAGATGACTCTGGCGTTCAGATGCCAAATTATGTGGGGGATGAATCACAGGATATCAAGGAGCTGAACGAAACCATAGATATTCACCTAGCTAAAAAGAGACTTGGATTTACATGGTAAAGATGTATTTAACAGCAACTCTCATTCGATACATTCAGACGTGTGAAGAATGTTCAGGAAGTGAAGTAATACAAATAAATTCAGTATGAATGCGTTTGTTTATTACTTAGTTTTAACCATGCATAAAATAAACCTACTAAAAAATGTTTAAGCTTTTAGAAACATTCTCTTTTAAATTAGTCAATACTTTTGAGGTACAGAAATCTTGTTTTCATGTGAACCAGCAACATACCTCTTACCACTTGTGAGCTGTCATCAACAGAGCTCATCCTTAGTCTGACACATATCATTCATTTCAATTCGCATTAATTACAATAAATTAAAATGAAGTTAGACAAATAAGAATTTCACACTCTTTAATTTGCACTTACAGTTTTACAAGTTATTCGGTTTTTAACGCAGTCAATTGATATTCCAAAAAATGGTTAGGCTCCTGCATACATCGTATTAGAGTGGTGGCAAATTCAACAATTATGCCAGGTAAATCTGACAAACAGTAGCTGTCCTTCCAACCGTTCCATGCCAGTCGACACAAGGTAAGCTCATATCCTTCCAGACACGTACTCAATAGGGAGCAAAACAGGACGAAAATAAAAACGTAATTTGAATGTAATATGCTGGTTATAGCAGCACTACTAAGCAGTAAATGACAATTAGTAAAAGAAGAGTAAAAAATAAAATCAAAAATGTAATTATTTTCGGTTTTTCTCTTTTTATGAATTCTTTTCATTTATACAATGTTCCACAATTTGGCTCATTGAAAAGCTATACAAAGAAAACACCAGGTATTAAAACTTTTTTTATTATTGGGAAAAATTCACTTCCATAAGTATTTACCTCGTTTTCACTACAGGTAACATGCCTACGGTTCATATCTGTGTTGATTTGTGTGTATGACAATACTCATTTGCTAAAAACCCTATCTGAAATAAAAACAAATGTGAGGGGTTAACAAATTGTATCGATCCCTCAACAACCCTGTAGCGGAAACTACAATGGAGTGATTTCTTCAGCCCAAGACAAAAAAGAACAATGGAAACCACAAGCCTAGTCACTATCATTGGAGCTCGAGCTGGACTTGTTCTTCCTGCTGTGGTCTCTGCCTTTGCCCTCTCTTTGACTCCGCTTTGGGCTTCTACTGTTGTCTTTGGATTTCCTCTGTGGGCTTCTCTTCTTGGAGCTGGGGCTCTTTTGACTGCTCCTTTTACCCTTTCCATCGCTCTCAGAGCTGCTGCTGCTGCTGCGCCTGCTCTTGGACCTTCTTTTGTGGGCGGATTCACTGTCTTTGTTCTTTCTATGAGGGGACCTGTCTTTACTATGGTCTCTATTGTCGCTTTTACTTCTAGAGCGTCTGCCTCTGCGAGAGTCTCTGGCCTTGGTTCTGTCAGAGCTCTTGGAGCGCTCCCTGTTCCTGGATGTGTCGGGCCTCTTGTCGTCCCTCTCTCTGTGGCGCTGTCGTTCCTGGCTCCTGCTGCGCTGCCGGGTCCTTTCCCTGTCCCTGCCGTGGTCTTTCTCCCGGGAGGAGGCGCGCCTACCCCTATCCCTGCTCCTGGAGCGGCGCCTTTCCCTTGCGGCATTTCTTTCCTTGCTTCGTGACTTTGACCTGAGCCTCTCGCCATTCCTCCCTTTGGCATCCTCTCGATGCTTGCTTTCTAACTCTGTGTTCTTGGTGCGTTCCTTACTTTGGTCAGTTTCAGCCTCCTTTTCTTTCCCTTTGCTGCCATTTCGGGTTTTGCTTCCGGAGCGGCCCCTGCGGTCGTCTCCTTTGCCGTGTTTGTGATCCTTCTCTCCGCTCTTGGATCTCCCACCTCTCTCTTTGCTCTTACTACGGCTCTTAGATTTGTCCTTTCTCTTGGTCTTGCGTTTGCTGTGCCTCTCCTCTCTAGCCGTTTCGTTCTCTTTGCTTTTAGATCTGTTGGACCGCCCTCTCTTGTCTTTCTCACCTCTTTTGTTACCTTCTGCGCTGCTCTCACGTTTGAATTCGGTGGCCCTTCGCTCTCCCCCTCTTGGCGCTCTGGCAGTTTCATTCTTGTCCTCGGTCATGTCACCTCTGCAGGTACATTAAGGAAAGTGATTTCTACAAAAAAACTGCCAAACACAACAAACAGCCTATTCTTTAGGAGCATCAAATGTCAGATGAAGGTTTAGATCCATGGCGGTCTTACTTGTCACCCTTGATCCATCGCTCCCCACTGGTTGCCCTCATCCTTTGACGCTGCATTTCCTGTCGCCAGTGTGGGGGAGTTTCACTCCGCCGGTAACGGTCTCTAGACGTGGAACGCGACGGTGTGCGATAGCGCTGAGAAAGAAAGAATGAAATGAATAGCTGGTAGTAAATTAACACTACAGATCTTTTTTGTTTTTTTACAGTCACTAATTCCAGTAAATATACATTGCACATTGTGTATCAACACTGACAGGTTCAGACCAGACTGAAGCGGTCTCTGTGGAAGTTTACATAAAGGCAACTTACTCTTGGACCTCTGCCTTTGATCTTCCTGCCAGAGCGTGTCATCACAAGTCTCTTTTGGTACCCTGACTGAGAGTTGAATGCGCTGCAACCAAAGACCACAAATCAATCGACAGTCTCCAAGACAGCAAACAGACGGGAGACGTTCCGCAGCCCAAAAGCTCACCTCTGTCTTTCTCTTGGTCGGTCGCGGTCGTCTTTATTCCTCCGGTCTTTGCTGGTCTCCTCCTGCTCCCGCTGCTGTTGCGGACTTCTCCTCATGAGGAACCGGTTCTCTGGGATGGATGGAATCTCCTCAGGCCGCACAGTGGACGTGACCTCCTCTTCATCTTTCTCATCGGCGCTGTGCGCGTCCACCCTGAGGGGATATCACAGACCGCCATTGGCTACTGCCGCTGTTGAAACAGCGTCCCGATTGAAACACTTGAACCAAACCGTTTGCATACCTACCCCTTTTTGTCTTTCTTCTTTTGTTTCTTTCCTTTCTTCTTCTCTTTTTTCAACTTCTTTTTCAGTTTCTTGGATTCTTTCTCAGACTCGGAAGAGTCTGAAGAAGAATCTGACGAACTGTCAGAGCCGCTGGAACTTTCACTTTCACTTAATGCCATTTTCTGTTTCTTCTTTTCTTCTTTTTTAGCTGTAGACACAAAGTTTGGATTATACCTGTGGGTGAAGACATTCCTTCATGTGTTATTTAAATGGTACCCCAGATGACACATTTCTCAACCATAAGGCATTGAGGGAAACCTTGTACACAGAATGAACATAAAAACTTGCATATTGACATGGTTGACTTGTTACAACAGTGAACAAGTATGATGCAAGTAGAAAAGGAAAAGTCTACTTTACTGACCAACATGTGACTGACTATTAGTCGTAATAGTGAAGTCAGAAGGGCAGTTTTCAAGAATCATTTGACCGCGATTGAATTTCAATTTCAATAATTTGAATTTAAATATCACCTTTTGTTTTAGGTATGAGCTCTCCACAGTTCATGACCTTAAGCTCGGCGTATGGTTTGCTGCTAGGGTCTGTCTTCTGACTCTCCATGGTTTGAACAACTTCTTCGCCAGCGATTACATGACCAAAGACCACATGGACGCTGAAACAAAATTTATACCAGACTTGACTTGTCACAGAAGGCTCTAACATTTTAAACAGTGTAAGCAGTATTCCCTTGAAACTGTTATAAGACCGTAGTTTAGAAGTTCAGTCTAACTGTAATATGAATTCCTTTCCACTTGAACAATAATATCCACTCAGAGGCTCCCTCAACAAAGCACCAAAAAGCACTCACCCATCAAGATGGGGCGTGGGCTTCGTTGTTCTGAAGCACAGAATATAGAAGAGCAGAAGACGCGTAGGTTAGACTTCTTCGTCACAATAACATGGGGACTATTTGAAAACACAGAATCAGACACTTTCACGTACATGAAAAACTGAGATCCATTGGTATCTTTCCCTCGGTTTGCCATCGACAGAAGGTACGACTTGTTGTGTTTGACAGCAAAGCTTTCATCTGGGGCAGAAGAAAAGACATCAACCCTGCTGAAACAACTTTAAAATTGACCTGGAGTTGATTTAAAACTGAAACTATATAGCAGTATAAATAATAATTAGAGTGGTCTTACCTTCAAAGAAGCCTCCATAGATAGATTCCCCACCTCTTCCATTGCCTAATTAAAATATGTACAAAATAAGAATTCCAGACAAGAGCCTCTTTTTTGTTTTAGTTTTTCTGTTAGGTGATACGTACCCTCACTGAAATCTCCCCCTTGAATCATGAAGTCCTTCACTACTCGATGGAACAGGCATCCTTTGTAATGCAAAGGTTTTTGTGTGCCTTTACCAATTCCTTTCTCACCTACAGAAAAAGAGATGACAAGTTGTTTTAGACATGGTGTTTTTTGGCTCTCTAAATCAAGAAAGCGAATACAAAGAGTTGTCAACTGTGACAAGAGTTACACGGACGTCATCAAAAATTCCAATTCTCACAAAATCAAATACTAATGATGACTTTGTAGCCTAATGATGTCACTCGAGAACGGGGCAAATGCCAAACTCGCTGAAAACGACAGAAGCTGAGTTGAAATGACTGATATTTTTGTTGTTGTATTCGTTTCGATCATAATTATTACTACTACATTAAATATTACCATGTACAGTACACCATTTAAGCTTCATTCCATAATAAAAAAGAATGGAGGCTCCTTAAAATTTGGTGGGTCCTATTAAATATTTGCTTTTTAAAGTTGGAAGCACATGTGCTACTGAGTAAAAAAAAAAAAGAACATTGGGGGCCATTTCCTTACCATAGTATTGTTTTTGCCCAATTATTAATAACTACATGGTTAACTAACCAGTAAAAACCAAAGGGAAAATTGGGATGCGTCTCTGAAACTAGAGTAAAAGGTAACTTGGAGTAAAGTATCTATTGCTAATGCAAGCTTGACCATTAAGGGGTTGGGCAAGTTTGTGTCTGTTTCTTCAATTATCTGAATAGAATAGAAGACAGAGCTCCGGAGTCTGATTTCTGCGTAGGGCAGGCAGAGCAAAACCTACATTAAACAGATTTAGCATTCTATCTCTGATAAGGTTTTTGCTGTTTCCTAATACCAGGACAGGCTAGATAGAGGTATCCTACACCTGCTAAATAACATATTTTTTGAAGTGCATCCGGTATATTTAAGAGTTGAGCGCTTACTCAAAAAATGGGAATCTTTGGACAAGAATATTAAACAAGTATTACAGTACTCATTTGTGGCAAGTTCCTGAACATTTTCGATCAATGGAACAAGAAAGCAAGCTCAGCAACCTGCAACATATTGATGCAATGATTTTTCAATTCCATTTTATTCCCCATTGATGTATAATTTTCCAGTGGAAAGGAGTCTGGGATGTTTGTGTTGCTAATGTTTATTCTGCTGTCAACTTTGTAAATAGTGGTTCCAGACATTGCTGAATAGAATAGACATAACTAAATTGAGACCTTTTTATGAACGTCTCTGGTCTCAATTTCTCTTTTCATTTAATACGAATCCAAGGAAATATCCTTTTATTTAGAGCAAGTCTTGATAATGTGACTACGAGATCAAGCAGAGCAGGTTATTTTCCCCTTACCTGTACAGAGGCATCGAAAATTTTCAGCTGTCTTGGGACAAACATCTGAAAACAATTCCACGACAACTCTGCCAACTGTAAATGGGAAGAAGAAAAAACATTGTCGCGTCCGGGGAAGTCACTTTTCAACGTTAAGTCGGCGAGTAAACCAGACTTTCTTACCAAGTACATTACTGATGCCGATGTCCAAGAAACATCGTGGGCGCTGGGTCTTGATTCCCATGGTTGCAGTGATGTCCTCCTTACCAGGCTACATCGGGAGAGGGAATACTGTGATCTCAAATACATTTTAATGCTTTTAAAGGAAACGTTAAACATAATTAGCTGGCTACATTTAACACAAGCTGCTAGATAAATTGAAACGATACATACGCATTTGATATTAATAGAAAGAAACATGTCCAAATTAATTGCAAGTATTCACTTGAAGTGTATAGCTCTGCTGTTGTAGTGATGGAAAAACATAGGAGAAAAGAGACATAACTTTAGTAATGATGGAGAGATTTTATCATTAGTAGTTCAACCCCACGTGAGACTAACGTGTAAAATGATTGAAAGCTAAAATGTCGGGGTTGTACTAAATTAATTTAGTAACCTGCCCGTAAACTTTAAAAACGCCGTATTGCAACGTCCAGTTACTCTTTCGTACTTTGAATAATGCTAGCTAACGTTAGCCATGTACCATGAAGTACCAAACTTAGCTAACGTTACTTCTAGCGAAACGAAAGCTAGCTAATATCGCGTTGGCTATAGCGTTAGCTAGCAATGTCATCTCCCTCTCAAATACATTATTTCCAATTAGTCTCGTTATATTTTTTCACCATTATAACGCTTCGTGCTGAATTACCTCAGTAAGCCGATGAGCAAAATAGGAAACTCTCTATTGATACCGTTTTTTTAAAACAAGGTGAAATTTGAGTTTCATTCAATTCCTCCTCCAGTGTTTTCCAAAGATGGCGCGATACTCAACGCAGGAAACGTCGTTAATGGTGCATCTTGGGACGTAAGCGCTCTAACCTTCGAGTTGTAATTTTTTGCTAAGATATGTAAGGACCGCCATCTAGTGTCACTACAAATATTTGTTAAAATAACCTGCTGTTTTTTATGTTTCTTGACTACAACATTTGTTCAAATTGTATTGCTATTTGATGACTGTGGTCCCTTTTGGCCTACATACTACTTTACTATACTATTTTAGTGATTATTATATCTTAATTTGATACCGTAAGCTGATTATGTTTTCAAGACATAGGCATGAAGTTCATCACATATTGCATTTGTTGACATTTAAATCTCACTACTGATCTACACTACCGCTCAAAAGTCTGGGGTCATTTCGAAATGTCCTTATATTTGAAAGAAAATCATATTTTTTTCTTCAAATAAAAGAACATTGAATGGAACAGTAATATAGTCTAGACACTGTTAATGTGTTAAATGACTATCATATTTTTTATGGAATATCTACAGAGGCCCATTTTCAGAAACCATCACTCCTGTGCTCCAATGACACATTTTGTTAGCTAAGCCAAGTTTATCATGTTAAAAGGGTAATTGATCATTCGAAAACCCTTGTGAAATTATGTTAGTACAACTTCAAACTGCTGTGCTGATTAAAGAAGCAATACAATTTTTTGTTTTTGATTATAGTTTCAAAATGGCCAGGAAACTGGTAATTCTTCTGAAACTGTGAAATGAATGCTATTCAATGCGAGAAATTGAAGATCTTATACTATGGTGTGTACTACTCCCTTCACAGAACAGCTCAAACTGGCTTTAACCATAATAGAAAGCGTAGTGAGAGGCACCGGTGCACAAGTGACCAAGAGGACAAATACATCAGAGTCTCTAGTTTTAGAAACGGACGCCTCACAGGTCCTCAACTGGTCGCTTCATTAAATGGTGCCCACAAAATGCCAGTGTCAACGTCAACCGTAAAGAAGTGACTCCTGGACGCTGGCCTTCTAGGCACAGTAAAATAAAAAAAAGTTTATTATAGTAGCAAAGAAAAAGCCAAATCTGAGGCCAATACAAGGAAAAGATTAAGATGGGTAAGAGAACACAGACGTTGAACAGAGGAAGATTGGAAAAAAAGTGTTATGGACAGACAAATTTAAGTTTGACACAGAAGAACATTTGTGAGAGAGAAAATAAAAAGATGCTGAAGGAGAGCTGTACGCCATCTGTCAAACATTGTGGAGGAAATGTGATGGTCTGGGGGTGCTTTGGTGCTGGTAAATTGAAATATTTGTATAGGGTAAACGGGATCTTGAATAAGGAAGGCTATCACTCCATTTTGCAACACCATGCCATACCTTGTGGATGGCCCTTGATTTGAGTCAATTTCGTCCTACTGTAGGACAATGACCCAAAGCACAGCTCCAAACTATGCAATATCTATTTAGGGAGGAAGCAGTCAGCTGGTATTCTGTCTATAATCGAGTAGCCAGCGCAGTCCCCAGATCTCAACCCTATGGAGCTGTTGTGGGAGCAGCTTGACCATATGGTATGTAAGAAGTGCCTATCAAGCCAATCCAACTTGTGGGAGGTGCTTCAGGAAGCATTGGGGGGAATTTCTTCAGATTACCTCAACAAATTGACAGCTAGAATGCCAATGGTCTGCAAGGCTGTTATTGCTGCAAATTGAGGATTTTTTGACGAACGCAAAGTTTGAAGGACAAAATTATAATTTCAAGTGAAAATCATTATTTCTAACCTTGCCAATGTCTTGACTATATTTTCAATTCATTTTGCAATTAGAGTAATTAGAGTAATTTCACTCCTAAAGGACATACGACCCATCCTACAACAGGTAATGATCCTATAACTCTTTTTTTTGTGGTAACAATGTTTACATAGAATTCTTAAAAAACGGTATTCTTAAACTTCACTGCATCGCCATTGATATTTCACATTGGGCCACAGACCTAAAAAGCTTAAGAGCATCGGGGTGCTTAGGAGCATCGGGGTGATCCACACAGACATCAAATCTGAAAATGGCATTCTTTTGAGTCCTGCAGGACAGCCCTGATATGAGACCAATACGTTCGTCCTGAGCTCTCTCTGTGGGATTAAGGAAAAACGCTTCATCATTTTAACATTTGACTACAGGAATGGGAGATGCAGTAGGAGGTGTTTGTGGACATGGTAAAGCAGATGCTTTAACTTGGTCTTGACAATAGGATAAAAACTCTTGGGGAGCCCTTTCTTCACCATGAGCCGCCTAATGGACAGCTTGGCAGGTATCAATAAACCTTTCACTCAATGTGTCTATATAAATAGAATGCAATAGGATCACCTTTATTGCCAAAAGAAATTGTACAAGTACAATACACTTAGTGTGTAGGAGTGCCACGAGAATACAACATATAAACACACTTAGGACAACAAGTGCAAAAAATAACAACCAGAACAGGGTTATTGCACAAAAGGAAATACAGCATTGATATGTGTGGTGTTGTTAATTAAAAGGAACATTTATCAACTTTAACCATCTATGGTTGATGTATTATTTTACAGTTTTAAGTTTTGCATCCAACCCTCACCAATGTCAGCAGTTTTGGACGGCAGCCAGTGGCCTCCCTACAAGACGTGCACGCAGAGGACACTGTACCAAAGTCTGCTTGATTGGGAAGATGGTGGTTCTTGGCTCTGTTGAAGCAGCCACACATACAGTAGATGTTATTAAAGCCCTCTGTCAGCTTGGTGCTTTTCCAAATTAACCCATGGGAGGATTTATTACAACCTTTGACCTCAAACGTGACCCAGACCCAAACCTGGTCACTACAGAAAAGCAAGAAAATCGAACAGCCCTCAATGTTTGCCACTCATTTCCTCCTCGCCGAAGCTCTAACTTAAACAGGGACTCAGACAGACAAAGGGTAGAGTTTGCTTTAGTTTAGAATGTACTTTTCTACAATGACATTTATTTGTTAAACGCTGAAATGCAATGTGACATAAAGTACGGTAAGTGATTTGATTACATTGTCTCTGGTGGAAGTCAAAACCCTAGTCCTGGTTGTATAGAGAGACACAGTAACAACACTAACGATTCATATTGATTATTGTGTCAGGATTTCAGTAATGAAATGAAACAAAAAAATAAAAAACACACATACACAAAAAATATATAGATAATATTATCGGGCCGTTTCATAGCAGAAATAATGATGATCTAATTTGGATGGCTCTATCTTTCTTCAATGTGGATAACTTATTGAAAATATATTGTGAAAGAAAGGACTTAAACTCAAGCATACCCATGCATTGGCTTTGCAATTTGGGGGTGTTTGGAAACTTTTTGTAATTTTCTCTTTGATATGTTTCCGTATTAGATTGTATTATGTTCCATATGGTTCTCACAAACACGTGTAGCCTATGCACATACACACATGCGAAGGCACAAAAACAGGAATGTTATGTTAGGGAATTTTCATGCGCCATTTATAGAGTTGAGAAGAAGTAAGTTTTGGGGAGGGGGAGAAATACCCCAATTTGGTCAAAAATCTCTATCATAACTAAATGGAAAAAGACACCAGGATTTCTTGTTGATCCAATGAACCATGAGAATTAGTCCGTACTTTGAATGCCTTATCATTTTCTTGTTCCAGAACTACTGCCTTTCGCAGAGATAGCCACTGTCAAGATTGGCCACCCAGAAGAGAGGATTTCTCAGCTGCCATGGCTTAAGTCCTTTGTTGAACATTCCTTATTTCCCTGTCTGAAAAAAAGCATATTTGCTATATGACTCAGACTATAAAGTGTTTGAGTGAACATTGTGCATATCCAATCTAATATGTGCATTTAAGTTGGAAAATGTTTATGTCCATTTATTTAGCATTAAACAGTTGGTGTCCTTATGAGTATTTGTATGTATGTGTATTTGTGGGTGTCAATTTCAAAATAAAGTACCTTGGCAAAAGAGGGCATGGAAGGGGGTAAGGGTTGACTAACTTTTCTCACCCCACAGAAGTGGGAGAGAGAGCATGTCCTCTTCCACCACTACTCATCCCTCTCATCTATCTCTCTTCACACTATGGTGCTATGGCTTAGCAGCACAGCACTAGTTTTGGCAGGCATCTGCAAAGTGTGAGAGTTGGCTTGGAATTGAATTTGTGTTGTCCTCTGAGGATTTTGATCTTGGACTCCAAACATAAAGATGGCCCAGTCTTTCTGTTATATAGCAGCATGTTATCTTTCAATCAATCCTCAATTTGTAAAATACTCTTGTATTGTGCTATCTGATCCGTGACATGTTAGATATATTATAGAATATAGTATTGGAGTAAAGGCATATAATTGGTGTGGCACACACCCTAAAACATCAAGGTTCATAGTATAGCATTCATGTGGCCTAGGGTTGTCAATACATTTGTTGGATCTTAAGATTATGCCTTTTATCTTATAGTCTATGCCACTATGTAGGCCTGTACCCCAAGGTTTGAGGGGGAAAATACCAACAGCAAGGTGTCACCACTCGGACTCGTGCGCTAATAGCCACACTGGCTGTAGATATTTCACAGCGCGCCTACATGTAGGTATACTCTTCTGGCCCAGAGCTAGAGGTAGCTTGGTTGTAGCAGAGCACCTCAAAAACAATCGATGGAACGATAGTTTTAAAAAGAATTCACAGCTACCTCTGAACAGTTTCACCTAAACTAAAAGAACATTTTTATTTATCAAGAGTGAATTGGCATTTGGGCTTAAAATACAGCCGGTCGTATAGACAGGGCCTACCAGATATTGTGAAATGTAACGTAGTTCATTTTATCAGCTGTAGAGGGAAGCAATAGTCGCACGTTTCTACCGAGCGGCTTGTGGAAGTGAAGTCATCTTGGGAAACAGTTAAATGCAGCTTTATCTAAATTGAATGCTGCTGTAAGGGGTTGCTTAAAACGCATCCTTGGAACTAAACCGGTTTCCCAAGCAACACTGCCACTTTGAAGGCTACCCCTGCCTAGAACATCTGTTCCACAACTGTCCTTGCGCTGGCGAAGTTTGATGTGTCCCTCTACCCATGCATGTTTCCCTGCGTTTGGTAGTTGTCTTTCCAACTTCTTAATAGTAACATCTGGAATACTGCCAGAATGGTGAGGCATTCCAGAACCCGCAACTATAGTACACACCGCCCGGAGCTGTGCTTATCTCTGCGTATTAATGAGCAATGTTTGTTTTCTATGACTATGAGTCCCCAAGTGAGCAAGGGCATTGGCTCCATGACACGTCAGTCATGATTTAGGAGGCGATAGGGGAGGAGCAGAGAATTTGAGGAGGGAGGGATGGAGGTTTAGAGGCGGCGCAACTGTCAGCTGTGTTCCTCATTCGCCTCAAAATTGGACTGTTGTTGCCCAGACTCTGTCTAGTCTACAGACGATCGACGTGTAGGTTAGACAATTTAACTATTGTAATTTAGCCTATGTAGTCTATTTGAGAGTAATAAGTGTTCCTTACTAAGAGCATATAGCCTAGTTTCACGTCCTTTCACGTCGTTTTCGGCAATGCACAAAGCATTACTTGATTTTATTGTTTTAAAAAAAATATTTATAAAATATGTTTTGGTTTCTTGAAGACATACATCAGTGTCTTTAGAATAGGTTAGGTAGTCAGCACATCACTTTTACCCCAGAGAAAAGGAGAGACGGAGATATGATAAATTGACTTGTTGCACTGAGAACATATCCGCTGGGAAGACTCGAAGTCTTTTTATCACTTTTTGCCGGGATGAACTGAACCCTGTGATCAATTTCAATTTGTAATCTAGTATAATGTGAAGTCGGGATTTCAGCAGACAAAAGAAAAATAGACGAACTGTATGTGGACCGTGGGATGTCACATGAATTGAAACTCAAGGAGTCTGGACTTGGAGTGGAAAGTGAATATGAGACCAAGTGCGATGGACTCATTAAGGAAATTGTAGCAATTATTTGCTTTCTGCAGAACGCTTAAAAAAGACACGAACAACGTTTTTGGTTTATGTAATCATTTGGTCAAATATCTTAACACTTTTCTCATGGATTGGGCTGCTCCGTTGTCTAAGTGACATCGTTAAACGACCAACAAAATGTATGTCTAGGCTAAAACATCGAGCTGATAAGATTTCTCTCTAGTAAAGATTTGCTTCACATTTTTCTTGACGTGATGTCGGAGCGCGATGGATTTGGAGACGGACAGTGCAGCGACGGGGCCCCAGAGTTTATCCCAGCAAGGGCGTCAAGGGCTGGCCGTCGGAGCGGTGTCATACTCCCCACTGGCAGCCAGGATACTGATACCCTCCTCCTGGAATCAGTGAAGGCAGCCCCTCGTCGAAGCAGCATCATAAAGGTACTAAATAATTGATATCTGGTCTAAAATTGAGGTGGGTTGACTAAAGTGGCACTCACACCCGTGTCTTCCAAATTGCATGTGGCATCCTCGAATACTTAATTGAACTTAATTCATTATGCTTTTGCACTTGTAAACATTGCCAGCATGTAGCTGGCGTATGTGATCATTAGGTGCGCAAGGCTTACCCAGTATGATTTGGTCAAAGAAAGTAACTTATTGAAGGTGTTGGAAAAATATACAGATTCTACATCCATAGGACTACATCATGAATACAGTACTTTTACGCGCCACAAACCAACCAAGATCAATTGTGTGACGCATGCCCTCACTCCTTACCTTCCACGACTGTAGCCTAATGTTGCGCGGCGGACAACATATCATCACGTCTCGGCGTTTCAAGCCGGCATATGCCAAACTGAACCAATAGGCTATTAGAAATGGAAAAGGGTGCTTTATTATATTATGTGGTCAAATTAAAATAGACCTTCAAGAGGCCACACCGCATTTCTGAACTGCATGACTCTGACGGCAGGCCCAGCTCAAGTTCTGTAGCCTAAAATACTTTCTGACATTGGAATGCGCTCTCTTCAGATCATACCTCCAAGCTCCTTTGTGATTTTCTGACATAAGTCCCAATTCTGTACTGGATGTACTTTAGGTAACTGCAATATAAAATATTGATAAAGCAACTACAAATATACAGTATATCTGTGCTGCTGCAGCTGTGTTTGGGAGGGAACCTGCTGCATAAACGACTGATGTAATGTAATGTACCGTTAACTAACCCTGATGACATCATACCTGTCAAGTATGACCACCACTACTTGTGTTTCAGTTATAAGTTGTTGGACCAGGAAGCAGTGGGCCGTGTGTTGGGATGTCCACTTAGAGCCTCTCACAATGGGTGTACACAGCCAGCAGCACTCTACTGCACTGAACAGAACAGCCAGCCCATCTGAGGGGCTCTGGAGAACAGAGGCTCTTCTAATAGGGACTAGGTGGAGGAACAGATGGACAGAGGAGAAGGAGGAGGAGAGGACTGGAAAGACGAGTGATGTCAGCGCCAGCCGCTGTCAGCTGTAGGGCTGGAGCGATGGAGCGATAGGGGAGCGAGATGGAGGGGAGGGATTGAAAGAGAGAGAGAGAGAGAGAGAGAGAGAGAGAGAGAGAGAGGATAGGGTGAAGGCAGGGTAAAGCGGGAAGGAGAGAGAGAGAGCCTGGCCGAGATGAATGCAGATGGACAGTAATAGAAGAGGAGAACCAAAGAGGGGTAGAAGACCATGACTGGTCCAGACCTCATGAGGGCAGTGCGTGCCCTAGGTGCCATGCCCCCTCCATGGGCCATAGTGCCTAGAGGAGCCCAGGCCTCGAAAGCAAATCTGTGATGCGCCCACAGATAGTGAATGCAACGGCCAGATTGGATGGTTCTGTATCCGACTTTATGGCTCTGATTACTACACGCACCAGCACCAGCACACACACACACACACACACACACACACACACACACACACACACACACACACTCACAGTAACACATGCACACACAAACCCTGACTACCTACCTACACACACGTTCTCTCTCACACACAAACACACAGATATCCCCCCTCCACACACTCCTACAGAAACACTCACACACAAACCCACCCACACATAAAAACAAATGCAAACCCCCACGACTCACGCACCCATCCACACACACACACACACACACACACACACTCACACACACACATACACACACCACCAGCCAATTAAGACAGTGTATGTTCAGCCAGTGGGCTCTGAGTCATTAGTTGTTCACAGTAATTGCACCCTTAGCACAAGAGCTTGTACATACCTAATGGTTCAATTAAGGTACACTTGTCTTGTCAAATCTCTGGTAGATGGACACTGAGACCAGGAAAATACACTAATGCCTCCCTGCATCTTTCACTTGAGTTCTCCCTGTCAGCCAATGTTCTGTAGGTTGATGTCACACTGGGAGTTTCCTATCAGACTTTGTGTGGAGCCCTATCCACAAGGGAAGAGGAATGTGACACTATTAGGTTATTCTGGAATTTTAGCTGGCGGTGTTTAGATGGCGGTGTTTTTAGCTGTCTGACCGCCCCCCCCCCCCCCCCACCCCCACCCCGTTTTCCTGAAGGGTAGGGCACAGTAAGGCATAGGAGAATAGTATGGTTATAACAATGCTAATAAATAGAAGCCATTTTGTGTTGAACCAATTACTACACCATTGAATTGAGTGCAACACGGGCAGACTAGAACCGATTCGAATATATTTAAGTTTTGTGTGC
>CM030172.1:44947434-44962434 GCA_017639675.1 Aplochiton taeniatus
CATGTTGACGGGACTGCCCCAAATCCAATTCGGTTCTATTTTGGAGCCTGGCAGCGGGTGATCGACTGTCTCACCCCTCTCCAGGTCCTGAGAGCCACAGACTCACCTCTCCCTATCTCGACTGTCTCACTCTCCTCTCTGGACTGCTCCTCCTTATCACGTGGCTCAGCTCACGCCCGACGTGCCATCGGCCTGGAGACAGGCCGACAGACGGACGGAGAAACATTCAGACAGGAAAGCAAACATGGCAGCAAGCAGACTGATAGGGCACAACACAGCCATCGACATGAACTGGCTGACTCATGTGAAAGAGAGATATGGGATCCCATTTGATCATTCATGGTTTCCTCACTTCTCTAATTTAGCAAAAAAGTCGCCTACATGTGCAGCGTTCGATAAGGAGGGGTGCCACTGAAGCGCACACCCACACGCGGACAGAGACACACACGGCCAGACACCCACAGGAACGTCAGAGACACGCCGACAAACAAACAAGCAGGCAGAGAACACGAGGTGCTACAAAAAAAAGAGAAAACAGCTCTGGGCTTCTATTCACATGCAAATGAGGACTAATTAAAATAACGAGTGGTGTTGTGGCAGGCGCGGATGTGCGCCCTCGCCTCCGATTCCATTTGGTGCTGCTGCTGTACAACGGCTTCATTAGGAGGCCATTCATTCTCCCCCGAAAACGGTCTTCCCTTTTCCCTCCCTCCCTGTCTCCCTGTCACTGTCTCCTTTCTTCCCTCCATTCATCTGTCCAATCAATCTGTCTCCTCTCCCCACTCCTTTCTCGGCGTGAGGTCAAAGGTGACCTGTCCTCGCCACATTGGGGACACCTTGCGTTGGAAAAAACAAAAGACCGGACACATGTTTTTCTCAGTTCAGGAAGCTTGACTATTGATCACAGCAGGGGCTACTAATCACAACTAAAAGCTACTGTACTGGTAAAATGCTGTGGGATCGTGCGGTAGACCTGCTTTGGACACTAGCAATAAGATAAGGAGTTATATTTTTAATTTTTTATTTCAAAATACAAGGCTGTTAGGTGAACGAATAAAAAATACAGACCAAAATGGGAGCATACCGTCACATTCTAAGACCTTCTCATTTTAGAGCATAGTGAGTGTGATTTGACAGCAACTGAATTCTCATCTTCTTGCTAATGACATAATGGCAAATGAAGGGTTGTTCCATTAATAGTGCTGGGCTCTGTAAAGGGTGTTGAGGGTGTGGGAAAGGAGGAATTGATCTAGTTATTGTATTAGTATTATATGATATTGGATGAGGCAAAGATTGTCGGGTTGTTGTGCAAATCCTTCGCGTAAATAAAACTCCATAGAGGTGCAGTACTGGAGAAGAGCTGGTTATAATATTAGCAGCTGCTCCGACAGTAATCAGGCAAAACTACCGAAGAGATGTACTGGACGACATTGTCATTCATTTGTAGTTACACCTATTTCTAGTATTTCTAGGACATCATTTGAATTGAATAATTGTTCATCTTGACATGATACAATCCTTACTTGTCTTCTTACTATCAGTCAAAAACTAAGCATAGCATAAACAATAACCCTTATCATATGTTTTCCTGTATCATTGCATTGTGAGTGGACATTCAGAGGACACCCTCTTCCAAGTCTTTTAGATTCCTCTGAAGATCCCCTTCTTATCTCAAAGTCTACGACAGGTCACGCCATAACAAAGTTTCACGTCGTTCAAGGAAAAGAGGACAGACACTAGTAGTGGCTCTAACTTGAATTCAGTCGCAAGAAGGAATTCGTCACAGGCTTAATAGACACCATTTCCGTTTTCCCTTACAGGGAATTACTGTCGTGAACGATTTTGAAAAGCACTTTTCCAACGTGTCACCACCAATCAGCTCGGTGGAGTTGTCAGTTTCATATGGCCTGACCAGTCTACGCAAACAGCCTTGCTATTTTATATTCCCATTGGAGGTGCCGCCAAAAACAAAGTCCCCTTGGTGGATGTTAAATGCACTCAACCATTTGGTATACAAGCGATCTCCCCTCTGCTCACCAAAGGAGTGAGCAGCGGGAGCCCCTCAGACCAGAATCACATCACTCGGTGCCCTCTCGCAAACGTTCCACGCGTTCAGTCGGCCCTGCATCGTGCTCACCCGGACGGGCAGTCAACCAGACAGCTCACATCTTCCCTTCCCCGGTGGGAGACGAGCGACCGGGACGACCTGCTTCGGCTCGCTCCAGTTCAATCTGGGGCCCCTGTTAGCATTAGCTAAGCTAGCCCGACCAGCCAGGCTAGTGGCTCTCAGGGTCGGCGCTAAAGGGCTTGGCTCAGCCCTTCCCTCTGGGTCCTGTGGCGTTGACCGGGGTTGCATGCACCACACGCCTGGCAGTTAGCCGCTGGCTGACGTCCCGCCTCAGCCTCGGCTCCCTCCTTAAATTGATTAGGCCGGTTTTCAAGCGCTCCGCTGATAACTTCCCACGGCATCACAGAGGTAATCTGATGAGCCACCGCCAACTCTGCCAAGACCCCGGCTGCTGGACCAGACACAGGGGCATTGGGGAGGAGGGAGGGAGGACGGGAGGGAGGAAGGAAGGGAAAGAAGGCATTGGGCAGCTGGCGAGCGAGAGTGAGAAGAGGAAGAAAATGGAGAGATTCGGAGCAAGAGGGAACGCGAGAGGGGAGGTGGAGACGGAGCGAGGGAGGGAAGGGTTGGCATGAATCCCTGACCTGTGACTCTCCCTATTAGACGGGGTAAGTCTGGATGACAGAGCCCTGGAACAGGGCCACCGTGTCGAGGGTTCGAGCCCTGACTAATTGCCCATGTCTCCAGGCCTACCAGGCTTTCCCCACAGACGTGCCTTTAAAGCAGCAGTTCACTATTACGGATGTTTAACCTGATATCCATTTCTCCTAGAGTTGTCCCGACATGTCCAGGCACCGTCCACAATAGGGAACTATTCCTTTAAAACAGTCTGTCGGCAACCCTCTAAACCACAGAGACTAAGCAGGAAGGGAGGACCTTTCAGATTGGGATGGGGGGTAGGTGGGTGTGGGGGGCTTCCTGTGGCGCCTGGCTGTTGGCTTCCTGATACCTCTATCAGCGTAGACACCTCTATCTTCACTCTGTCTGCTCACTGACTTTGAGGAGCACAGGGGGGAATGATTCCTAGTTGGCTGCATGCGTAATTGCGATGGAGGGTGTACTCACACACGGCCGTAACGACCTGTGTCTCCTCCCATGAATCACTCCAATTAGTAAAGGCAGACTGGGTTAGCGGCTCGGTCACGGCGCTCATGCGCTCGCCTCTCCCGCTGCAATTCCACCGGGGCAGGTGTAGACTGTCGGATACACGCGGCTGAACATCACACACACACACACATACATATCCACACACACATTCAAACACACCCTCACCGACCTCAGGTGGCAGTCCATCTAGCCATACCGGTCAGTGGACTGTGCACCTGGCTCCCTCGCCGTAAGACCACGCTGCACCCCCTCCTCTCGCTGTCACCCTCTCCGTTTCAACGTCTCTTTCTTGTCCTCTCTCTTTCTTTCGCTCTTAGTTAGACAGACAGAGGTGGTGCAGCGCCCCCCTCTCTCTTCCTCTCTCTCTCTCTCTCTCTCTCTCTCTCTCTCTTTCCCTTTATCTTTCTCTCTCTCTGTCTCTGTCTGTCTGTCTGTCTGTCTGTCTGTCTGTCTGTCTGTCTGTCTGTCTGTCTGTCTGTCTGTCTGTCTGTCTGTCTGTCTGTCTGTCTGTCTGTCTGTCTGTCTATCTTCTCCATTATTCTGGTGTATTGTAAACATTTCAGTCACACTTAGTGGCTGTGCTGGCTGATTTAGTTAGTGCTCCTCCCTGTCTGCTCACACACTAATCTGACTCCTTCATCTCTGTCTCTGATTGTCACCGACACTGGCTTAATGTGTAGTCACACACACACACACACACACACACACACACACACACACACACACACACACACACACACACACACACACACACACACACACACACACACCCTTCTCTGCGTTTTTGCTTGGCTCCTCTCCGCTCCATCTCTCTCTCGCCTTCTGCTCTCATTTTGTACCATCTCTTCCTCTCCTTCCCAGCCCTAGTTTTCTCCCTCCATCTTTCGTGTGGCCTCCTTTAACCCCGTATCCCTCAATTTCGCTCGCTCCGAATCTCTCCTTCTCTCCGTCACTTCCCGCTCCATCCTCCACACTTCCACTGCTCTCTGTAAACCAAAACGTCGGAGTGATCGATGTTCCGCTCTTTGCACTGTGGTGAATTTCCCTCCCTCTCTTTTTCTCTCGTGCTCCGTTTCTCCCTTCTCTCCCTGTCTTTTTCTGTCTCTTCGTGTTGATGGTGCGTCCGCGAATTCATTTGACAATATAGAGGTTCTAAAAAACACTTTATTTAGCATCCCTCCTTTCCGCCACAGCTTGTGCAGCCCTTCTGCAAACAGCGCCTCAACCCTCCCCTCTTTCTATCCCCCTCTTTCTTTTTCCTCCCTCGTTCCTCGTCTGCTCCCGGCCTCCCGGCATCCTATTCTCTTTCGGCCTCTCTTTTCTCTCTCTCCCTCCGGTGTTTTTTCTAAACATCTTATTAATGTCACAATCGTTGCTCAACACACAGGCCTGAGGGATGGTGAGGACCGGTGGCGACCTCTCAGAGTGTCTGTCTGGCTCTGCCTGTGAGACTTGCCAGGGTGCAGCAGTGCTGTTTTAACGGCCACATAATCGTCAACCAATTTATTTTCCACTCGGAGCGGGGCCATTGTCTATAGCTGCAGTGGGGATTGGGTTTACTGTGCCTAACAGAGCGTGAAACGGGGCTGGATGTAAATATGCCATTACTTACCTTTTCATGGCCCCTTTCGTTGAAGTCCCTGAAGTCTTCCTCGCTATCTTTCTCTGTCCTTCTTTGGCCACACACAGACAAACATACAAATATATATATATATATATATATATATATATATATATATATATATATATATATATATATATATATATATATAGCACACACACACACAGAGAGAGAGAGAGAGAGAGAGAGAGAGAGTGAGAGCTATACTGGGGAGATAATTTGAGAGAGAGAGAGAGAGAGAGAGAGAGAGAGACAGACAGAGAGATATGAGACAGTGTCAAGAGGCTAAACTAACTCTAAGCATCTGTCTTTTTAAGCCTGTCTGTGTGTGTGTCTGTGTGTGTGTCTGTGTGTGCGTGCGTGCGTGCGTGCGTGTGTGATGGGTGTGCCACCGCGGCGGACGTCACTTCCATGGTAACTCGGATCCAGCCAGGCTGATGAAAGTAATTATTTTGCCAACACCTTTGTGTGCTCTCATTACGGGTCTGTGTGTGTCCTGTCCACCTACTGAGAGAGAGAGAGTGGCAGGAAAGGGATCAGAGAAGAGAAGAGGTGGAGGCAGATACAATCATTGCTTTCAGAGAGGGAGAGGGGGACATAAAGGGAGGAGAACGGAAATAGAGAAACGAAAGAAAAGAAACTTGTGAGCCGGCCTTGGAAATGGGTAGGCAGAGAGGCTGGTGCTTGACCATGAGTGATTGACACACCATTCAATGGAGGAGAGGGACGGATGAAAAGAGAAGGAGAGAGAGAGTGGCAGGCCGACAGAAATATGGGACTGACTTGACTGCCCAGAGGAGAAGGAGGCAAAGCCTCTAGTCTCTCTCTCTCTCTCTCTCTCTCTCTCTCTCTCTCTCTCTCTCTCTCTCTCTTTCCATTGTGCTCTCTCTGTCTGCCTCTCTCTCTCTCTCTCTCTCTCTCTTTCTCTCTCTCTCTCTCTCTCTGCCTCTCTCTCTCTCTCCACCTCTCTATCAATACCTCTCTAGCAAGTCTCAAAAGAAGCTTGTGTGACCATAGCACTGACAACAATTCTCACTGAGAAAGCATAGTTATCGCTAACACACTGACCTAAAAAACACTAACAACAGGGAGCATCACACAGATGATTCACTTTTATCTTTGAAGTTTGAATGATTTTCCACATAAATCAGTATTTCATTTATAGAATGAGAATAACACCATTTCACTTTATTGACTGTACTAAAATATATGTAACAAGAATGAATCAGAATCGCAGCATTTTGCTTCAATATAATAAATGTTTTCTATATTTTCAGATATAGTAATTTGGTAAGTTGGGAAAAATCTAAAGTTATTACTCAAAAAAAAATAAAAAATAAAAAGATCTAATTTGGGGGCTGCAATAATATTTATAAAAATAACCCATCAACATGCATAGTATGATCACTCATACTGTATAGTACTGTGAGGGTTCTAGTCCTCCCTCACTCCTGCATTTGGCCACAAGTTCTCATCAACATCACATCTTATGTGTTCTCTGGCAAAATCTTATGGAAT
Organism: Aplochiton taeniatus; assembly: GCA_017639675.1. Classification (NCBI taxonomy): domain Eukaryota; kingdom Metazoa; phylum Chordata; class Actinopteri; order Galaxiiformes; family Galaxiidae; genus Aplochiton; species Aplochiton taeniatus. The sequence goes on from CM030172.1 coordinate 44,953,809, forward strand.
GTCTAATCCATCCCTGCCACTCTTCTTTCCCCACCAACCTGTCTTCCTTTATCCATCTTTCCAAACAAAATCATTCTGAAGCCGTCCCCTTTTATTTGTTTGGTAACAAGACTAATGCAGGACACCTGGGTAGGATGTCAGCTGTAATTGCAATCAACTATGTTTGGAATAATTATTATTTTATTTTATTATTCAGCTAAGATTTTCTATACATTTCAATATGGTCGCTGCAGAAATGCACGGAATTTGCCATCATTCTGTTTTGAATGTGTTTTTAACAGTTTTGAGAACAATGTCTTAGCGTTTGAAAAATGTCCTCCAATTATATAGTGTTTTGCAGATGGTGGAGTATGAATGAGAAAAGAGTTAATGGATTTTGGAGCATGTGGTCATTGAATGCATTTTGTGTGAAAGCAATGAAAAATGATACACAGTTTGGGCCATGCAGACTTCTGTTTCGCTGACTGTGTGAAGAGTTTTGACACTGTGAATCGAAAAAAACTGTAAGTAAAGTCACCACTGTAAAACCCTACTTGTTTTTTTAGATGTCAATATTCATTCATTCATTCATTCATTCATTCGTTCGTCCGTCCGTCCATTCACCCGTCCAACCATACATCCATTTTTCCATCCATCTTTCCGTCCGTCCATCCATCCGTCCGTCCGTCCGTCCGTCCGTCCGTCCGTCCGTCCGTCCATCCATCCATCCGTCCATCCAGTGTTGTTTTATCCAGCTCCATTCGGCCGTGCCCATTAAACCCTCTCCCCCTCCTCGTCCGTACAGTTGGGCCTCCAGACACTCCAGACTGTTTGCAGTGAGCCTGCGTGTGGGCGAGTGGCAGTTTGAAGGATAAGCTGGCCATTTTTTAGATGTCTCAATAGAGTTGGCCCATACTCACGCCAGTTATATTTAAAAAGTTCTTACACATGAAAACAGACAGACCATATCTAGCTGTCTACATTAGTTGATACAGAGCTTGTTTTTTTCATCTGTCTGTATCCGTGTTGCTGTCCTCTGTAGCTTTCGATTTACAACCCTCCATCTCTCTGAAAAAGGCACTTATGTGACATACATAGTATGCTCACATCCCATGATGCATTGCACACCATCCAGTTATATGCAGAGGCCAATGGGGGTCTTCCATACCCTGCAGTCTGTATTGGTTCCCCCCCTCCCCCTCCACCCAGTTCCTGTTTCTCCTCTTCGATCAACAGCTCTCCTATGGCCCACCCATTCCTGCCTGGTGTCCTGATTATGGCTCTGTGCTGTTAGATAATGACACCCAGCCCCGATGGAGGACCTCCTGGTGCACAGGCTGCTGATTACAGAGCCGGGGGGGAGAGGGGCGGGGTGCAAAGAGAGAGGCAGTGTTTGTGTGTGTGTGTGTGTGTGTGTGTGTGTGTGTGTGTGTGTGTGTGTGTCTGTGTGTGAAGAGGTTCAATTACATCGGGGGCTTTCCCATGCTTTGGCTGTAGCTGGATGGACATAGATGGATGAGGCCTGGATATTTATTAGGTTTGGTCTTACATCGCTCTGCGTGTGCATCAGAGGGAGTGTTTATGTGGGCGTGCGGTCTTTTGCAACACGGAGGTATGGGATCCTAACGACCGTTTGGCTGATAAAAGGTCATTACGGTGATGAATTGGTCTGCTGTGCGCTGGCTGGGACTGGAAGGATGAGAGCCTATGTAGGACACGTTGAAAAGTTGCTCTGGTTGGCATGTGTGTGCCCGTTTGTATTGACACCTCTATATATTTCAGTCGTCGGCGGTAATGGCACTCTTTAAATGATGACTTTGAACAGCACGTGTAATTTATCCGGCCAAAGGCTGGCGGGTCTGTGTTTCCCGGGCCTGTCCTGTGCGTGCAGGCAGAGGTTTATTATGTGAGCGGACTCTGGGAGGTTTCAGGACCCTGTTGTGAGCCACTGGGCTAGCCTCCGAGAGGGGACACAGTGTGGGAACTCTACAGGAACACTGCGCCGGCCCCAGCACTGTTCCCACGTTATCCCACTCATGCGTCACACGCGTGCTCGCTCACACACATACACACACACACACACACACACACACACACACACACACACACAAATAGACGAGTGCAGGGACACACACACATACATGCACGTGCAAGCATGTTTGCGAAAACACACACACACACACACACACACACACACACACACACAGACACATGCAACCATTCGGCCAGCAGCCCAAACAAATGGGGTAAGAGCTGTGCATATGAGTGTATGTACATATCACTGCCTTCAGTGAATTAATATAGCTCTGCTGTTTTGGTGTACGTGTGCATTTCTGAGGAAGCCCTGTGTTTAGATAGCTAATGTGTGCTGTAACAGCTAGAGCTTCTTTTTTTTGGGGGGGGGGGGGGGGGGGCTGGTGGTGGTGGTGGAGGAAGGGCTGCGTGTGTATGTTTGTGTATCTGTGTTTTCTTTCTGACTTTATCTCAGACTAAGGCTGTGTTGACAGTGCATTGGGTTTGCTCGTTTCTCTTCCCTGTTCGGGGGTTGTCTACGTGGAGTGCTGTGTTCGGCTTTCTGGAGGTGAAGTTTATAGCTGACTTCAGACACTCCACCAAGTCCTCAGCTTGCACCACTGGCCTCGAGGGATCAACTGTAGCGTGGCACACAAACAAAGCATTTCCCTAGCAACACTAGCCGAGCGGTCACAGTTTATCCTTTGGAATGTTCTTGATTTTTGCTCTTTTTGACCATAAGCCAGTTGTCTGAAAAAGACCTGGCAGCTCATGTTCTTGAACAGAGTTAAGGTTTGCTTGCACAGGCTCACATGCTGGGGTTGCATGCGGCCAACTACCCTCTCTGCCGTGGCGTCATAGTCGTCAAGGCACCAGGAGCAAAGTTGGAAAATGACGGCTGTCAATCAAAGCGGGTTCGCGTGTCCGCTCGCCCTGTAGCCCCGGTTAGTCTTTTTTGGGCAAGTTAAAGGAAGGCCATGAGAGGGAGTGGATGAGGGAAAAGGCTCTCATAACCAGGGAATATATGGAATATGGAGAGCAGACCTTACAATACAGTCAAAGACAAGATGATGCATGTGTCTCTTCCCCAATACAATATCTCAAAGATTCAATTTGCTGCTGAGTTTGGGCATTTATGCCTGCCTGCCTGCTTGTGAGTGTGTGTGTGTGTGTGTGTGTGTGTGTGTGTGTGTGTGTGTGTGTGCGTGCGTGCGTGCGTGCGTGCGTGCGTGCGTGCGTGCGTGCGTGCGTGCGTGCGTGCGTGCGTGCGTGTGTGTTTGTGTGACGTGTGTGTAGGGCAGGCCCCTCTGGGGGGAGGGAAGGGGATGTGTGTGGTGTATCTCCCATATATTACGTAAGAAGATTATATTATGTAATAAGTGTTTTCAAGGAGAGCAAACAAACAGTCCTGTTTCTTCCTTTGAGTGTGTGTGTGTCAATCCTCATTCTCCGGCTGGCTGGCAAGTTCCTAGTTATTCCTCCCTGTCTGCCTGTACTGCAGGCACTGTGACGTGTGCCGCGCGCTCACTGACACTCATGCTAGTGAGAGGGGGGATGCTGGGAGGATGGGTGAGGCTGCCACAGCTGGGCTCCCCCTCCCTCCCCCTCCAAACCCCCCCCCCCATCTTTCCCAAACCTCCCTCCCTCCCTCCGTCACACTCACTCACACACACCTGCAGTCACACAGGGTCCTAGGTCACACTTTATTTCGCACCCAGTTGGTTCCTCGTGTCTGACTCATTCGCCGCGTGCACTTCAACGTGCCCTTCGTTACCCTGACAACCTGCTGTCTTTAACCCGCGTCAGGAAGGCTCCAATGGAACACTCCTCTAGGGTGATTGCTGTCTCACGGCACTGAGGTCTACGACGTAACCAGATCACAGAGTTGGATTATCAAACCAATCCAAATGCAGCCCAGTCCGCTAGTTTGTTATGACCGCTATAGCTTTCTGTGCCAGACAGTGGCTTTGGTAGGCTGGGACGTATCTATTAGTGTGTGCGAGCGTGCGTGCGTGCGTGCGTGCGTGTGTGTGTGTGTGTATGTCAAGTCATCAGATCAAGCATACTTCTATACTAATAGCTCCACTGACCTCCATAGCCCCTCCCTTCTCTCTGCCCTAATTTTGTCTTCTCCACGCTTGCCAAGGCAATAATATAATAACATCTGCAATATCATAATCTCTCTCTCTCTCTCTCTCTCTCTCTCTCCCTCTCTCTCCCTCTCCCTCCCTCTCTCTCTCTCATCACAACTTTCCTCGACCACAGCTCTACCCTCTTGCTCTGTCTGCCTACCCATTTAATTGCCTCTCTCTCTTTCTCTGTCTCTCTCACTTACTCCCTGTCACACTCTCTCCCTCTCCCTCTCCCTCTCCCTCTCCCTCTCCCTCTCCCTCTCCCTCTCCCTCTCTCTCTCTCTCTTTCTCTCTCTCTCGCCATCGCTCTTGACATTGGTGACACACGTGGCAGAGTCAGTGGACTATGGCGCTGCCTCATGTGGCTCTCGGATAGGCTTATAGAGAAAGATGATTATTCAAATCCATTAGATTGGCATTAGGGCCGAATAATGAAATCCACTTGACTCAGGCTCCCATGCCAATTTCCTGGCCCTTATAGGGCTGCTTCATATCTCTGTGGCATCCCTCAAGGATTAATATCAACGCAAAAAGGGTGCAATCCATTTGCTGGTTGTTAGTGTATTTATTTATGAAAAAGACACATTTCCTCAGCAGGAGCGGTTTCCTGGGAGTCGTGTTGATGTTATGGCCTTGGAATACCTTGTGAAAACCCACCCCGTGTGCAGGGGGAGGTGTGCTGAATCTGGGTCAGTGGAACCAGGCTATAAATGGCTTGAGCTGTCCAGCCCTGGACCCAGCTGAGAGACGGTGGCCTTGGGGCGCCCTGTTATCTTCTGGTCCCACCGGACCTGCCGGGAACACACACACGCGCACACACACAAACACACACACACACACACACACACACACACACACACACACACACACACACACACACACACACAGAGACAGACATCTATAAACCCGTAAACAAGGATACATGCGCAGCCCCGCTACTCAACGACCTCCCTCCATCATGTTCCTACGCTCTCTTTTTCTTGACCTCTCGCTCTCCATTTGCAGCTGCCCCCTTCCTCCCTCCCTCCCTCTCTCCCTCTCTCTATCTCTCTCGCTGTCTCTCCAGTTCCCCACCCCAAGGCCACGTCCCTCTCCCTCACATTCCCGGGCGATAACAGTCTTCCAGGTCATCCGTCGCTCCCTCCTTCCCTCGCTCCCTCCCTCTTTCTTCCCCTCCTTTCTTTCCTGCTCTTTTCCCGGGGTCCTCGTGGCTGCGTTCGGCCTCTGCGTCCCTGCTTGTGTTGGCACAGAGAGTGGCGCTCCTCTTGGTCTCCGATAGCTCTCCGTGGCCGCACGTGTTGACATCTGTTTACGGAGGGCCGGGATGGTGGTGAGATACGTTTGGAGATGCTCTTTCAAACTCCTCTCAGAAGTCTTTCCCTCCCATTTCCTCTCTCTCTCCCCCTCTCTCTCTCTCTCTCTCTCTCTCTCTCTCTCTCTCTCTCTCTCTCTCTCTCCCTCCCTCCTGCTCCCGTTACTCTCTATCCTCTTATCCTGATTTATTTTCATTACGGACCAATCCGCCTAGATCATCTGACGGGGCATCTATCAAATGTTACCCGTGTAGCAAGCACTCATTCATTGTCATATATTCTGATGGTCGTCCTGTTCAGAGGGACGTTTGAATGAGACCGGAGCACTTGAGAGCCAGCTGGCTGGAGCGGCTGACCTTGTCTTTGACTCGCCTCCACCTGGCCGTAAATCCCCGGACTGTGTGTTTCAGCACGGGTACTCATGCAAACTCAAACACACACGCACACACACACACACACACACACACACACACACACACACACACACACACACAGACACACACACAGACACACACACACACACACACACACACACACACACACACACACACACACACACACACACAGAGGCACACACGCACACTAGTGATGGGTTGTTTGCAAGCAAACGGCTCTTTTTGAACGGCTCTTTTCAGTGAACGTAGGGAACCGCATCACCTCGGTAAAAGACACAGCAACCAATCCACCATTTTTTGTAAGCCCAATCAATGTGCTGGACGGTATCCAGACTGCAAACATGGAACAAACTGCGCTCAGCCAAAAAACAAAACACAATATACATAATTTTTTTTTGTGTTTTTAAGTGACAACTTGTTCACACCAATAAAGTCTTTGAATAACCCTTTCAACTTTATAGTTGATTTATATCAATATGACTGTTTTATCAGGTTGGCCATTGTCATGGGTGAACCTTAAGTTACATATTCTCTGACTCACAAGACACGCAAATAGATTTGAGAGTAGCCATACGCAGAAAAAAGCAGGATAAGGGACAGGCAGAAAAGTCAGTTTCTGGGTTTATTTCAACTCAAATGCAAAATATATGTACAGTGAAGGAAATAATTATTTGATCCCTTGCAGATTTTGTAAGTTTGTCCACTGACAAAGAAATGAAAGGTCTATAATATTTTAACATTCAGAGATAGAATAAAAAAAAGAAATCCAGAAAATCACATTATATAAAATATATACATTGATTTGCATTTGATTGAGTGAAATAAGTATTTGATCCCCTAGCACAACATGACTTAGTACTTGGTGGAGAAACCCTTGTTGGCAAGCACGGAGGTCAGACGTCTCTTGTAGTTGGTTACCAGGTTTGCGCACATCTCAGGGGGGATTTTGGTCCACTCCGCTTTGCATATCCTCTCCAAATCCTTAAGGTTTCAAGGCTGTCGTTTGGCAACTCGAAGCTTCGGCTCCCTCCATAGATTTTCTATGGGATTAAGGTCTGGAGACTGGTAAGGCCACTCCATGACCTCAATGTGCTTCTTCCTGAGCCACTCCTTTGTTGCCATGGCAGTGTGTTTTGGGTCATTGTCGTGCTGGAAGACCCACCCACGACCCATTTTCAGTGTCCTGGCTGAGGGAAGGAGGTTGTCGCCCAAGATTTCACGGTACGTCGCCCCGTCCATCCTCCCCTCGATGCGGTGAAGTTGTCCTGTCCCCTTAGCAGAGAAACACCCCCAAAACATAATGTTTCCACCTCCATGCTTGACGGTGGGGATGGTGTTCTTGGGGTCATAGTCAGCATTTCTCTTCCTCCAAACACGGCGAGTCGAGTTGATGCCAAAGAGCTCGATTTTGGTCTCATCTGACCACAGCACTTTCTCCCAAGCCTCCTCTGAATCATTCAGGTGTTCATTGGCAAACTTCAGACGGGCCTGTACATGTACCTTCTTGAGCAGGGGGACCTTTCGGGTGCTGCAGGATTTTAATCCATTCCTGCATAGTGTATTACCAATGGTTTTCTTGGTGACTGTGGTCCCAGCTGCCTTGAGATCATTAACAAGCTCCTCCCGTGTAGTTCTGGGCTGATCCCTCACCTTTCTCATGATCCTCGATACCCCACGAGGAGAGATCTTGCTCCACGAGCCCCAGACCGAGGGCGATTGATGGTCATTTTGTGTTTCTTCCACTTTCGAATAATTGCACCAACAGTTGTCTCCTTCTCACCGAGCTGCTTGCCGATGGTCTTGTAGCCCATTCCAGCCTTGTGCAGGTCTACAATCTTGCTCCTGACGTCCATAGACAGCTCTTTGGTCTTGCCCATGGTGGAGAGGTTGCAATCTGATTGATTGATTCTGTGGACAGGTGTCTTTTATACAGGTAAAGAGTTGAGGCAGGTGTCTCTTATGCTGGTAACAAGTTGAAATTAGGAGCACTTTCTTAGAGTGAGGGGGACTAATATACCCGGCCTGTGGGAGCCAGAATTCGTGCTAGTTGGTAGGGGATCAAATACTTATTTTCTGGATTTCTTTTTTTTTATTCTATCTCTGAATAAACCTACCATTAAAATTATAGACCTTTCATTTCTTTGTCAGTGGACAAACTTACAAAATCTGCAAGGGATCAAATTATTATTTCCTGCACTGTATATGCACAGAGCCTGAATGCCCATCACTAACGTACACACACTGACAATAGTAAGGGATTAATAATTGTGCAATATGTGTGTGTGTGTGTGTGTGTGTGTGTGTGCACGTGTTTCAATAGGAGGGCACCCCCTCTTAGGTTAAATACAGCAGGCCGACCTGGCACTATCTATCTCACCACTGGTGCTCAGTTTATATTCACAGTTTCACTGGAGGAAAGTGCTAGAATACACTCTCACCCACAAACACACACACACACTTATACATATAGTAAACACCACGCAGACACTGCTGCCTTGAAAGGTGCACACACTCTCTTCCTCACCACAGAAGACTCATTGTTGACAGGATTACGTGTCACATGGTGAACAGTGTGAGTGTGTGTACTTGGCTGAGTGCTTGAAATCAGCTGTCTGTGCACAATAGAACAAATGCCTATCAATCTGCCTGCATCTGTGAGTGTGTGTGTGTGTGTGTTTGTGTGTGTTTTCGTGTGTGTGTGTGTGTGGCCTGCATGTTGGGAGGGCGTGAGGATGAGGTCACATAGAGAGTCCCGTTGTGTGGTGACCTCAGAGAAGGTTGTCCACTGTGGAGA
>CM030172.1:44967434-45044934 GCA_017639675.1 Aplochiton taeniatus
GTTAGGAGCTTTACGGGGTCGTTGTCATGGTTGCCTGGAGGGCATCGTGTGTCACTGTGACAGCCACGGCCGTGGTGGCGCGCAACCTGTTTCTCATCGGTGCCCTTTGGGGGCACTGTTACTGCCAAATCCACCGGACACACTCACACACACACCGAGGGGCACATTGCAACGCACCTTGCTTTTAGCATGCTGCTTAGATGGAAGCACACACACACTCACACACACACCCACACACACACACCGATCCACACATGTGCGAACGCAATGCCCCCCCCACACGGACACACACATACACGTACACACTAATACTGACAGAGATCATGACTGCACCCAGCCTGCTCTGATGTCCACCTAAATGCCAGCTGACCTGGTTTCGCTAAGCCCGTCTGTCTGTCTGTCTGTCTGTCTGTCTGTCTGTCTGTCTGTCTGTCTGTCTGTCTGTCTGTCTGTCTGTCTGTCTGTCTGTCTGTCTGTCTGTCTGTCTGTCTGTCTGTCCGACCCTCTCACTGACCAAGCCCTCCTTCCGTAACAGAAGCCCCGTGTGGAACAGCAAAGAGCAGACACACAACAACAATCCACGGCGTGTGGGAAACTCTCGCCCTGCGCCCTGAGCGGCCTGTGGGCGTGCACGCGGCAGAGATGCGATCGGAAATCAATGAACACAACGGCCTGCCGTTGGTCAGCAGGCAACGATTTGTCTGAATCTCTCTCCGGATACCTTCCCGCTCTCTCCCCTGTCATATCTCTCTCCCTCTCTCTCTCACTCTTACTTTGTGGCTTATATATGTTAACTTCGCCCCCCCCCCCCCTCAATCAACAGACCGCGACCTCTTATGACAACCTTCTCTCCTTGCGTGCTCTCAGTGCTTTAAAGTGCTGTGCCCACGTCGCCAGCTTTCCTGGAAGTCGCCCTGTGATCTCCTGTGAAAGGATGAAGGCTCGCACAGTCACTCGCACTTAGCAGGAATAAAGCTTGCAGCACAACTTATCTCCAGTCGTACGCCCTCACACCAAATCCCCCAAAACAAGTCCTGCGGCGTGTTGTCTGAGAGGCAGCGGGGCAGGTTAGGGGAGCCGCCCCTGGTCTGTGGCGTTGTTACTGTGGGCCAGCTGTGCCACCCTGTAGCCATTCCACAGGAACGTCCCTCTGGCCGCCTCCTCTCAACAGCTAACCGTTCACTCAGACCAGCAACCATTCGTCCTCACACAAACCCAGACAAGTGCACACACACACACACACACACACACACACACACACACACACACACACACACACACACGTCGGCACACATTTGTCCTCGGCTCAACTTGCCATCAACATTATGCTTATGTAGTTCACAACTGCGCAAAGAACACTAGGATGAAAACAACAAGCCTCCAATATGGAGAGAGACACAAACGTGAAGCCATGGTGAGTCCTGCTGACGTAACGAGCCGTTCATGTTTTGGCATCCGCTTTAGTAGTAGTACTAGGCTTATTTGGGGTATTAATAAGGCAGAAATAGCCAAAGAGCTCTGAGCTCCCTCTCAAATCTGGCTCCATGTAGGTCATACCTTCCAGTCCGTTCCGTTTCCGTCATACCTTCCCCCGCCCCCCATCTCGGCTCTCCGCACCGATGGTTGCCGAGGATTTTGCGGTGGTTTTTAAAGATCCTCTTTTTTTTTTGCCTCTGACGTCCGTGGAACTGCTCCCCGCGGCTCCAGCCTCACGGGGGAACAGAGGAGAAACAGAGAGAGCGGGGAACGCAGCCCGTCACCACAAAGTAGAGATTACGAGCAGCCCAGCGCTCCAGCTATCTGCTCTGAAAATGAATTACGTGGTCGGCGTCTGCAAAGTAGATTTCTGAAGACAGGCTCAGAAAGATAGCCCTGATCTCCCCACAGGTCGGATCCTGTGACATTTGAAGGCCATTGTAGATCCCATTGCGTGGTGAAGGTCAGCATTGACACGGAAGCCAGCGGGATGATCAATGGAGGGAGAGGGATTAGGCCATTGTCCGGAGACGGAGACGGGGGGGGGCGCTCTTTGCGGTTTTGTTTCACCAAATGATTGCGTTTGTGTTTCTACTCTCCTTTTCCACTCAAAAGGCTCCATGTTCCTCCCAGAGCCTTTCATCATATCCATGGGACAGACCAGAACAAATAAAAGTCAGATGAATAATAACATTTGATAATAAAGTCTTCTGGTTCAGCTCTCGAGTGTCACACAAAGGGGACGGGGACGGGGACGGGGACGGGGGGGGGGGGGGGCGCGTTGTTAGAGCTGCAAAGATTTCTCCACAGAGTCTGCCAAATGCTGTGTTCTGTCAAATTCACCCCAAACCCTTGTAGAACTGAGGCCAATGGGAGGATGGAACTATGGATGGGGCTGAAACTAAACAAACCACTTTTGTAACTTTTCTGAACAATCCTAATGTCGCGCCGCTGGAAATGCTTTTGATGTTTTCTCAACAACCTTCATTTAGGCTGTCAGTCAACCAGTTAGCTAAAGATAGCTGTCACAGGAAGTTCACAAAGGGGGAGTCTACGTGTGTGTGTGTGTGTGTGTGTGTGTGTGTGTGTGTGTGCGCGTGCGTGCGTGCGTGCGTGCGTGTGTGTGTGTGTTTGTGTGTGTGTCTCTGTGTGTGTGTGTGTGTGTGTGTTTGTGTGGGTGTGTGTGTGTGTGCGTGCATGTGTGTTTGTGTGTGTGTGTGTGTGTGTGTGTGTGTGTGCGTGCGTGCATGCATGTTTGTGTGTGTGTGTGTGTGTGTGCGTGCGTGCATGCATGTTTGTGTGTGTGTGTGTGTGTGTGTGTGTGTGTGTGTTATCTTTTCAGGGAAATATTGACAGCATTTCCCTTGAGGCTGGAGCCCATTATTTCGATTCTCTAATCTATATTCCAGTGGACTGCCTGTCATTGCCTACTCGACTGATTTTGCTGAACCCTTAACCTCAGTGTGACGTGCTCATTTGTACACATTCAAAGACATTTCCGTCTGACCTTTGCCCTCATTTGTCTGTGTCTTTCCCCACCCAGGATCCTTCAGTGCAGAAGATGGGAGGGGGCAGGAAGAAGACGGTATCCTTCAGCAGCATGCCCTCGGAGAAGAAGGTGGGCCACTTCCAAACCAAAGTAGCCTAGATACACTTGAAGTAAATGTAATGTAACACAACATGAACAATATATCATTGGTCACGTAATACGTAACATTTTTCTATAGGCCGTACTTTTAAGGCTCGATAATCGAAAACGTTGTAATGTCTGAGCCCGTGATGGACGTTAGGGCTGACACTGACTTGTATCTGCTCCGAATCCCCGCCCCCCCCCCCCCCCCCCCCCCCCCCCCCGACCCCCACTCCCACCCAGGTGAGCAGCGCGGCCGACTGCCTGGCCTTCATGCAGGGCGGCTGTGAGCTGAAGAAGGTGCGGCCCAACTCCCGAGTCTACTGCCGCTTCTACACGCTGGACGCCGACCTAGGCTGCCTGCGCTGGGAGCCATCCAAGAAGGACGGGGACCGGGCGCGGCTGGACATGGCCACCATCCGGGAGGTCCGCACGGGGAAGAGCACCGAGACCTTCCTGCACTGTGGCCCCGCGGCTGAACACCTGGCCGAGGAGTCGGCCTTCTCCATCATCCACGGCGACCACTACGAGGCGAGCACGGCAAAGACACGGAGAATCACGGACAGCTTTTGAATCAGCTCTAGGCCATTGTTGATCACCCAGTTTACGTTTGCTGTTAACCTTTCCTGTCCTGACAGCGTGTAGTTTCTTATATAATCTCTGTCTGTAGAAGGTGTTGTTTCTTATATAATCTCTGTCTGTAGAAGGTGTTGTTTCCAATATAATCTCCGTCTGTAGAAGGTGTTGTTTCTTATATAATCTCCGTCTGTAGAAGGTGTTGTTTCTCATATAATCTCCGTCTGTAGAAGGTGTTTCTCATATAATCTCCGTCTGTAGAAGGTGTTGTTTCTTATATAATCTCCGTCTGTAGAAGGTGTTGTTTCTAATATAATCTCCGTCTGTAGAAGGTGTTGTTTCTTATATAATCTCCGTCTGTAGAAGGTGTTGTTTCTCATATAATCTCCGTCTGTAGAAGGTGTTGTTTCTTATATAATCTCTGTCTGTAGAAGGTGTTGTTTCCAATATAATCTCCGTCTGTAGAAGGTGTTGTTTCTTATATAATCTCCGTCTGTAGAAGGTGTTGTTTCTCATATAATCTCCGTCTGTAGAAGGTGTTTCTCATATAATCTCCGTCTGTAGAAGGTGTTGTTTCTTATATAATCTCCGTCTGTAGAAGGTGTTGTTTCTAATATAATCTCCGTCTGTAGAAGGTGTTGTTTCTTATATAATCTCCGTCTGTAGAAGGTGTTGTTTCTCATATAATCTCCGTCTGTAGAAGGTGTTGTTTCTTATATAATCTCTGTCTGTAGAAGGTGTTGTTTCTTATATAATCTCCGTCTGTAGAAGGTGTTGTTTCTTATATAATCTCCGTCTGTAGAAGGTGTTGTTTCTTATATAATCTCCGTCTGTAGAAGGTGTTGTTTCTTATATAATCTCCGTCTGTAGAAGGTGTTGTTTCTTATATAATCTCCGTCTGTAGAAGGTGTTGTTTCTAATATAATCTCCGTCTGTAGAAGGTGTTGTTTCTTATATAATCTCCGTCTGTAGAAGGTATAGTTTCTTATATAATCTCTGTCTGTAGAAGGTGTTGTTTCTTATATAATCTCTGTCTTTAGAAGGTGTTGTTTCTCATATAATCTCCGTTTGTAGAAGGTGTTGTTTCTTATATAATCTCTGTCTGTAGAAGGTATAGTTTCTTATATAATCTCTGTCTTTAGAAGGTGTTGTTTCTTATATAATTTCCGTCTGTAGAAGGTGTTGTTTCTCATATAATCTCCGTCTGTAGAAGGTATAGTTTCTCATATAATCTCCGTCTGTAGAAGGTATTGTTTCTTATATAATCTCCGTCTGTAGAAGGTATAGTTTCTTATATAATCTCCGTCTGTAGAAGGTGTTGTTTCTTATATAATCTCTGTCTGTAGAAGGTGTTGTTTCTCATATAATCTCCGTCTGTAGAAGGTATTGTTTCTTATATAATCTCCGTCTGTAGAAGGTATAGTTTCTTATATAATCTCTGTCTGTAGAAGGTGTTGTTTCTTATTCCCCTCCGTCTACCTCCCTCAGTCGCTGGACCTGGTGGCGCTGTCGGCGGACGTGGCTAACATCTGGGTGACCGGCCTGCGCTACCTGGTGTCCCACCCCTCAGCCATCGGGGCCGCCGGGGGCTGTGAGGGTGGCGGCGACGGCGGCAGCCAGCGGGGGGACGGCAGCCTCGGCAGCGCCATGCGGAGCGAGTGGCTGGCGGCCGAGTTCGCCGGGGTGGACGAGGACGGCTACGGCGTGGTGGCGGAGAACGTGGCGGTGGCCCTCATCTGTAAACTCTGCCCCGGCATCAGGGAGGCCAAGGTGAGGGGCGCCGCGGCCTGGAAAAAACATCTCACATCACCACCAGGGAGAGGGAAAGCCGGCCGTGGCCCGATAGCTCTGCTGGCGTTTCAAAGCGGCATGTAGAGGCGGGAGGCTTTTTCAGCGTTCAATAGGAGTTAACCCACACCGCGCTGGAACGCCTGTGTCTTTGACCGTCTGCTGTAGCTGTCGCTGCCCGGCTGGGGAGCCCACGTTGCCCTGAAGAGCTGTCAAAACACATCCGTCTGTCGCTTTCTGAGAGGCCTCGCTAACTGTCTGCCCCGTGCCAGTGTTTCCAATCCTTTCAGCTCCCACTCACCCGCTGAAAATACCAGAAATGAAATGCCGACTTGAGTAATCGACAGCCCACACTGAGCCTGTGGGATATTAAAATTATATTACAGATTTGGGGTCGCCCCCCCCCCCCCCCCCCCCCCCCCCCCCCCCTTTAGTTGTGAACACTGTAGACTGTCCAGGGCTATTGCTTAAACACAACAGCTGTGTGATAACTCGCGCGTTTTCCTTATCCCGTGGGTGAGGACCCGAGATTAGGCTCCAGTCTGGGCGCCTGCCATCTGTAAACTATATCCATGCGTTCTATATCATCATTTCTACCAAACACACAGCCTGGGTGACACTGCCCCCTAAGCCAATAACGAAGGCCTCTCTCTCTGGTATTAAGAGGTTAAAGACATTAGGCCGTAGCAGAATGATTTATTAAGACGGACAGTATCCTTTCACATAATACCGCGATGTATGTACGTACGGCAGTGTTCTGTTGCCGCCTGACGTTCAACAGCAGGATTATGGCGGAACATCTAATCTGTGTTCATGGTGCCGGGGATTTAACCCTGTGGGCCGCGGTGCAGGAGCTGTAATTGAGTTTGGCTGTGCAGTTCCTAGCCATTACCCTTCGCTCCACGAGCTCACATCCAGCAGGCTCCCTGAATGAAACCCACCCACACACACACACACACACACGCACACACACACACGCACACACACACACTCACACACACATTGGATAATAATCCCAAAAGAAAGAAAGAGAGCACATAAGCAGACGGAACGGCTAAAGAAATACGGAGGGCCTGCCATGCTGCGTCAAGGGAGATATGAACGTAAGATGATATGACCTTCTAGGGTTGGCTGAGGTATTCTTGGACGTCAGAGCAAAAAAAGAACCAGAGAAATGAAGCGGTTGAGAGGGTTGGGGGGATGGGGGGGCACGAAAGATAGAAACAAGTAACAGCTGGTACTAGACACAGCTAAATTGAGGCAATCCGAGGTGTGATTTGTTGTTGTTGTGTAAGTGTGAGTGTGTGTCAGTGTGTGCGTGCGCGAGAGTTTGTGCACATGGGTATGGGAGAAACAGCTTGGCTAGTTCAATAAACATACTAATACATTGCCAATATTAACATCATTTAGAGAACTTAGAATAACTGTGTGGTAATAGATGTGTGGCCCAAACATGGTATGCAGTTAGCACTGGACTGGACTGGGGTCACTTTTAAATCCGGTCCAGCAGTGAAATAGACTCCAATAAATGAACAATAAATGCCCTGTCATTCCCCTCCCCTCCACCCCCCCCCCCACCCCCACCCCCACCCCCTCCCGTCTGCAGGTGCGCCTGCGTTTCAAGGAGATGCAGCGCAGCAAGGAGAAGCTCACCTCCCACGTGACGCGCGAGGAGTTCCAGGAGGCCTACTGTGAGCTGTGCACCCGGCCCGACGTCTACTTCCTCCTGGTGCAGCTCTCCAAGGACCGCGAGTGCCTGGACGCCCAGGACCTGCGGCTGTTCCTGGAGACGGAGCAGGGCCTGTCCTTGGCCACCAGCGAGGGCTGCCTGGAGCTGGCCAGGCGCTACGAGCCCTCGGCCCAGGGCCGGGAGAAGGGTCTGCTGGGCCTGGACGGCTTCGCCCGCTACCTGCAGTCCCCCGAGTGCCAGCTGTTTGACTCAGAGCACGTGGGGGTGTGTCAGGAGATGGACATGCCTCTGTCTCACTACTACATCAGGTAAGAGCCCGGACACACAGACAGATAGTTACGTTACTACATCAGGTAGGAGCCCGGACACACAGACAGATAGTTACATTACTACATCAGGTAGGAGCCCTGACTTACACAGACAGATAGTTACATTACTACATCAGGTAGGAGCCCGGACACACAGACAGATAGTTACATCACTACATCAGGTAGAAGCAGGGACACACAGACAGCTTCAAAGGGAGTTCTGACAGATATCTAGGTGCAGAATAGCATACTGTACTGTGAATGTGAATTAGTATGGCCTTTACAATATGTATGGTGGTATATTGTCGTCTATATTCGACGTAATGTCTTTATGTGCTATTATACTGTAGATAGCAGTGTTTCCGCTAGTAACGTTTTGCCGTGGCGCACTATAATAGTATATATTCATATTCTAATGATATGTTTCATTACATTAGCAAATATGCGTTTAAATATGATATTTTTTTTGACTATCTTTATCTGATCCCCCAGTGCCTCGTACCGTTCCTACCTGCTGGAGGACCAGGTCCACGGTCGAGCAGACCTCGGGGGCCTCACCAAGGCCCTGCAGGCCGGCTGTCGATGCCTGGAGCTGGGAGTCACCGACGGCCCAGAGGGCGAGCCTCTCCTGGGGGTAGACTATGGCCCTGAAGTTCCCCACCACCACCACCACCACCATCATCACCATCACCACCACCACCACCACCACCACATCCCGGTCACCATCCGCTCGGCCCTGGAGGTGGTGAACAAGTACGCCTTCCTGACCTCCCCGTACCCCCTGCTGCTCTACCTGTGCCAGCGCTGCTCCCCCAGCCAGCAGCGCACGCTGGCCCAACACCTCCGCAAGGTGTTTGGCTCCCGCCTCTACACCCCCGACTCCCTGCCCTCCAGCCTGGGCGTGCGGGCCGCCACGCTGCCCTCCCCAGAGCAGCTGAAGGGCCGCGTCCTGCTGGTGGGGAAGAAGCTGCCGCCGGAGGAGGAGGACTCCGAGGGCGAGGTGTCGGAGGAGGACGAAGAGATTGGAGGGGGCGGACCCCTGGCCGGCCGGCGAATGACCATCCCCGGAGAAGAGGAGCTGGGCGTGGTCCTGGTGGTGCCGCCGCCCCCTCAGCCCAGGAGGCTCCGCCTCCGCAGGGAGCTGTCCGACCTAGTGGCCATCGCCCGCACGGGCAGTAAGAGCTTCTACGCCCACCGGGCCAATCACAAGCTGTCGCAGCAGCAGTCCCCGCCCGGTAGCCCCTCCTCCCCGTGCACGCCCATGGCCCCTGAGCCGCCCTATTGGATGCTGTGCTCCCTGGGGGAGGGGGAAGCGGGGCGGCTGGCCAGTGAGAGCCCGGAGGAGCTGGTGATGTTCAGCAAGCGGACCCTGTGCCGGGTTCGGCCCAGCTCAGTGCGGCTGGACTCCAGCAACCCCAACCCCCAGGGCTACTGGAAGGGAGGGGTCCAGCTGGTGGCTCTGAACCAGCAGACCCCCGGCGCCATGCTGGACCTGCACCGCGGGCGCTTCTCCCAGAACGGGGGCTGCGGCTACGTGCTGCGGCCGGCCGTCATGAGAGAGGAGGTGTCCTATTTCAGCGCCCACACCTGTGGCTGTGTGCCAGGGGTGCCCCCCCAGACCCTGCGCGTCAAGGTACTTCACCCATCAGGCAGGAGGGTCTCTTAGCTTACGGAGTTATTCCACCACAGGGCCTTCAGAGGTTTCGTTTTTTCACCTGGTGTTTGTTTTTTAGTAAGCATGCTCATAAAGTTCCCACGCATGCACATCGTTTTGCAATAACCCGAATAGCTGTTAACGAAGTGCGTGCAGAAGGCTTTCAAACGAGTCCACATGCTGTGCGCCGTGAAACAAGGAAGCGCTGACATCTCGCTGCAGGCAATGACAAAGCTGTGCCCTCTCCCCCTCCAAGGTGATCAGTGCCCACAACCTGCCCAAGCCCCAGGGGGCGGGAGCCAAGGGCGAGGTGATCGACCCCTACGTGGTCCTGGAGCTGCACGGCGTGCCGGCCGACTGTGCCGAGCAGCGGACCCGCACCGCCGCTCAGAACCAGGACGACCCGCTGTTCGACGAGACCTTCGAGTTCCAGGTGAGGGCGTCCTTTTGACAAGAGTGGGCCATGTCCCCTGTGTCAGTGAGGGGAGGGGGGGGGGGGGTCATAAGGACACACTACCAGGGAGCCTGTTGGCGCTTTTGAGCGTCAGTTTGAAGTCACGGCAGAGACAAGGACTTTGCAAAATTCATGCTCAAATGCTCGAATGTTTTCATATTTGACCCAAAGTACTGTCATTTTAACGTGACTTCTTTTGGTCATGAATTCCAGATTTAATTTATTAGTTGTTTTGTGCGCCATGCCTTTGTAGGCCTGACACCTTCTGCTAACCCAACTACAGTTCTAATGGACTGATGTGGTTAAGCTTGAGTTATTATACCATTATTAAAAGTAATAACTTGCATGCTATCAAAAAATAAGTTATTGGAATAAAATGACATTTGGGCGTAAATCCATATTCAAACTATTTTAGGGTTGTGTCATTCATATATTTCACTAGCTACAGTGGCTGGAGCACAGAGTTGTGGCCGGGCAGTAAAACAGCTTCTAGGAAAGCAAAGGTTTAGAAACCCGACCACAGACCACACGCTGTCATGGCTGACGGAGGGAGCACAAAGGCAGGTGCATTGATTGGCTGGGGAAGAACTGGCCTGCTGACAGGAGGAAGGGCGGAAGAGAGGAGACAATCACGTGAGGAGCAGGAGAGTGAAGGGTGAGAACCAGAGGATCAAAGGAGGAAGTGGAAAGCAGCAAGACCAGCGTGGTTGGGCTCGGGCTTGTTATCCCCGTGCCCTGTGAGTCAAAGCACTGTGGGACAGACGCACACACACACACACACACACACACACACACACACACACGCGGTTGAGTGTGTCTGCCTGCGAGGCAGCGCCTGCCATCATATGTCTTAATTACTGGCGTCCAATGCAACCAAGCCCAGATATTGGCTGACCTTGTCTTTTCCTTCATACACACACACACACATACACACACACACACACACACACACACACACACACACACACACACACACACACACACACACACACATACACACACACACCCTCTCCTTCTCTCTCTTTTGTTGTTTGTTTCTGAGTAGAAAGCACTTAGGGATTTTTGGGTCTAAGATACCCCCCTGCAGAAGGTTTTAGAAAGGGCCTTTTCATTTCAGAATCTCTCTCTCAAACTCACTCTCTCTTTCTTTCTCTCCCACTATTTTCCCCTGCCATGTATTTAAATGGAGATTACAGAACATAGCACTTCAAGTCCACATAAAATCTCTTCACATTAAGTCACTGAACATACTGGAAAATACATGCACACACACATGTTGGAAAGACATTTGCATGTTTGTGTGTGTGTCCATGAGTGTGAGTGCATGTTTGTATACTCAGGTGTGTTAGTGTGTTTATTTTTTAGGGCTTACATTCCTGTGCTTTTTTGTAGCCTCCCTGTTTTGCCCTCCAGCACTAAACAAACAACTTCAAATATCCATTCTGCTCGACATGTCTTAAGTCTATCAAGTCTAGCCGATCACTGTCCATCAGGAGTCAAAAAGTGAGCCGTACCATTCCGTTAAATAGTGGGGTGTCCACGTTTGCACAGACGTCAGAGTAAAAGATGGTCCCTTCTCTACTTGCCACAATATTTGATTGCATAGGTTGCATAGACACACAAACACATAGGCACACATATACACACACACCGACACACAAACACAGGCACCGACACAGGAACACACACACACACACACACACACACACACACACACACACACACACACACACACAGTTATATACACTAACACACCCCCTTGGGGAATAATTGTCTCCTGCTGGTTGTTTGTTTGCTTCCTGTTGCCTGGAGCCAGAAGACCTCATATGGTTATAGTTCACAGAAGGGGGTACACACACACACACACACACACACACACACACACACACACACACACACACACACAGGCTCTCATCAACTAGTCATTGAGTCACTGGATATGTATGTGCACGTTCCAAGGACTATTTACCACTACTGTACTGGGTCTCTCCGGCCCACACTCCAGCCCATCACACGCTCCGTTCAAAGCCCTGTGGACGGGGGGGCCTTGTCTGGGGCTACGTTTGCGTCGTTGGCTTATACGGCATATCAAGTCTGTGCATGAGAGTGTACTCTGCAAAGCTGGGAGGTTATTTGTGTGTTGAGGAGAGTCTTGCCGGTGTGTTTTGCACGAGCCACGGAGCGGTTCCGCGTGACTTCTGCACACGCACACACACACTCTCAGAGCCGGAGGTCCTTGCACAAGCGTGGCCTACAAATTCCGCCCCCCCCCCCCCCCGTACCGATGGAGGCTTCCTTTACGTTTCCAACATCCCGTTGACCCCGGAGAAGATGTCAGCCCGCACGTGTGTTTATGAACGATGCCCGGCGGCGGAGCGGGTGACGTCGGCGCTCGTCGAGTGTGTGCGCGATGATTAATTCATCGGCCTCATTTATGCATGGGTTCTCTCCGTGTGGCCTGATTCGGAAGGCAGGGTTCGGGGAGCGTTTACGGGAGCTAAGCGCGGCGGCGATGCGCTTAGCGGCTGCAAGAGCGCTCCCTTCCGCGGCGCCCCACGCTGGCGCCGGCTCACCCCGATCCAATGTGCCAGGCATGAAACATTAAACCTGGGCGCTGGGAGCCACCGTGACGTTTAGGAGGCTGCTTGTTTGGGCGGAGGAGAGAGGGAAAGTCACGCGGAATAATCTGGAATATTTATGAACCATACCTGGATTTAGCTGATGGTGTTTTGCCTAGAGTTTTGCGAGGCCCACATTTACGTCATTGTTGCATTTTTCTCAAAAATACCCCATGATGTAATCCCTCTAAGCTTCAAATCATTAAAGCCTCAACTCCAAAATCATTTCCAGTGCAGAACAATAGGTTAAAGGCTCCCAAAAAACAGATGGTTTGTAGATGAAACACAAGGCATTTGAGGGATTAGGCTCCACAAGGCCGCTGTTCAGTTCCGCCCTGTGCATGCAGCCCACCTCAACCCTGTGCCTAACCATGATGCCATCGCTGATTCACCAGTTGCTCAGCCCAGGTTTCTGACGGTGCGTTTCCAACACAACCCTGTCACCTGACCCCCCCACCCCCCCACCCCCCCCAGGTCAACCTGCCCGAGCTGGCCCTGCTGCGCTTCGTGGTGCTGGACGACGACTACATCGGCGACGACTTCATCGGCCAGTACAGCGTGGCCTTCGAGTGCCTGCAGCCCGGATACCGCAACGTGCCCCTGCTGGGGCTGACCGGCGAGGCCCTCCCCCACGCCAGCCTGTTCGTCCACGTGGCCGTCACCAACCGCCGGGGCGGGGGCAAGGCGCACCGCCGGGGGCTGTCGGTGAGGCGGGCGGTGCGCCGGGGCCGTGAGTACGTCACGCTGCGCCACACGGGCATCAAGGCGCTGGACGAGGCCTTCCGCTCCGCCGCCGCGCCCCTGAAGGAGGCGGCCGACCTGCGGGAGGACGCTCAGGTGACAGGGCTCACGGGGTCACGGGGTCGGGGGGTCAGGGAGGCGGGCGAAAAATACGCACGGCTTGCCAAAGTAGAAGGAATATGGAAATCCAACAGATCTTTGTCATTCAGCTTACCCAGAATCCCCAGGAACCATTGCTAAGACGGGGTGTGAGTCCACGGCCTATAAGAGCTAGGGAATCAGGCTGATCGGGTTATGATAGGAGATGGTGGTTGACACAGCACGACGGTTCTCAGCTTGTGTGGGTGGTGCAATCTGGGCCCGGTCACATGACGGTGCCGAAATCAGAAGTTCCCTGTGACTTCTCCGTGGGGTGAGGAAAAACGGAGAGGGTGAGGAAAAACATTTAGAGGGGGAGTGAGAGAGGCATGGCCGCAAGGAGGAGGAGAGGGGGGAGGGAGAAAAGTAGGAAAGAGGAGAGAAAAGAGAAGGATCTCACTGTGTCTATAAATACCAGCGGAGGAGAGAGAAAACACTCAGACCTGGTCACAACATCCACGGGCTTAACTCTGTCCCCTCACACACGCACACGCACACACACACACACACACACACACACACACACACACACACACACACACACTAGCACACACAGCGCTGTACATGTTCACAATCTTACCCACACACACTCACCCACACGAGCACACATTTAAATCTGCCACTTTCAATCTCTCTGTCCTTTCTCCACTTTCCGCCTCCCTCCTTGCCTCCCTCCCTCCATCCCTCCCAGCCTATCTCTCCTTCCTCCCTCCTCCCTCCCTCCTTCCATCCTACCTCTCACTCTCTATGTTGAGAGTCCAGCTGTGTTCCCATCAGCCACGATCAGACATTGTTCATCATTACCGTCTTCTGCGCCCACACACACACACACGCACACGCACATGCACACGCACACACACACATATACACATACACACACTCACACACTCACACATCCCCCTCACACACTCATCTTCAGGTGGCGGGTATGATAACATCCAGATGGAAGCTGGCAAAAATATTCCTTCTCCTCCCCCAAACTGAGCTCTGAAGAGTGAGTCAGTAAAGCCCACCAGATCAAGGAGGTATCCTACAGATATGACGTCCATCCATCTCCTTTCTGATGGTCGGCTCTAAGGCTAAGGGGCTTATGGATTATAATAATTACTAAAGATTCATGCTTCACTGATATAGTCACTTAGTGGCTCAGAGAGGACATGCACTTAGAAGAGGCAGTGGGAGAGCAGGTCCAGGTTCTGTGTCGTCGAATGCCTTTTCATCTCCTATTGTTTGGATGAGCGTGTGTATGTGTGTATGTGTGTGTGTGTGTGCGTGTGCGTGTGCGTGTGCCTGTGTTCTAATGCTTACTTATACCACTGTAAACAGGACCCATCTGAAGTGCATTCTATTATTGTCCGTCCCTGCCTCCTCCTCCCCTTGTCCCAGGGTGCCACGGTCAGTTTGAAAGAGCAGTGTGGGCTCCCCCCAGTGGCCAAGCTGAAGCAGTGCATCCAGAGCCTGGCCCCCCGTCTGCAGACGCCCGAGGGCCCCATGGGGGCCTCCATGGTCCTGAAGGACGGCTACCCCTGTCTGGAGGCCCTGGTCAGCCTCAGCGAGTCCACGAGGAAGCTCCTGAGCGCCTACGACACGGTGAGTGACAGGACGCAGGCTTGGCAGGTCAGGGACACACACCTCAGGGGCAGAGGGGGCCCTCGGACGCACGCACGCGCCAACGCGGGGACCTAGGTTACGGTGTTGCTAGGAACCAGGAGTGTGAATAGGAATGGTTTATGGCGACGCACGGCCATGAACCAGAGAGACAGAGGTTATGCATATAATCACCCATTACTGTCCTCTTGAACACACACTCACAGAAACACACAAAGAAACTCACTCTCTCTCTTTCTCTCAAACACACACACACTTACACACACACACACACACACACTCACACACGTGTCCTGATCACCAGCTGTGTGTCCTCCCGCTCTATCTCTCCCTGCATTATATCAGCGTGACTCTCACCCGTTCCTCCCCCGCACAGCTGAGAGAGAGAGAGAGAGAGACAGCTAGAGCGAGAGACTGAAAGAAAGAGGGAGATGGAGAGAGGTTTATGTCATTTCTAAATTGGGAGAGGGCTAGAGAGATGGATGGAGAGAGAGGGATGTGGGTGCGAGAAAGCAAGAGGAGAGGGATGGATGAAGAGAAAAAGATAGGTTTGTGTGGAGGAAATTCAATGAAACTGTAAAGCTATATTAGACAGCAAAGTGTGTGTGTCTTTGGTCCCTAAGTTTGAAAATGTGGTGTGTGTGTCCTGTCTGTGTGGGGTGTGTGTCCTGTCTATGTGGTGTGTGTCCTGTCTGTTTGTTGCATGTGTCCTGTCTGTGTGGTGTCTGCTGGGTCACACAGACGTCTCCTCACACACCCCACCAGTCCTCCAGTCTCAAGCGTGGCCTGAGTCATCGCCCTCCCCCCAGCCACCTCCTGCTACCCCTCCCTTTCCTCTGTGGCTTATCTCCTCGGCACACTGCATGTTATCTGACCCCCCCCACTCTCCTGTCCTCATTTGGCACGCACTCTACCATCCTCCTTCCTGTGTCGGGAGGTGAAGCAGACGCCCCCCCCCACCCCCCCAAGTGTTCTGTCGTCCGGGCGTCTGCTATTCATCTGTGTCTGTGCGTCGGGTCTCCTCCTAAAAGCGGGGTCAGACCTAACGCGCGCCTCTCCGCCTGTCCGCAGATGATCTCGGCCCAGAAGCAGCTGATCGAGAACGCAGACTGCATCCAGGAGAGGATCGCTCAGGTGCAGAGAGAAGGTGAGGGGGGTTGGGGTGGGGGGTGTTGGGGGAGGGGTTGTACTTGGATGGATGGTGGGGCGGGTGAGTGCTGGGTGCTGAAATAGACGTGATAACAGGGCCTCGAAAGATACAAATAAAAACAGAAGACTTTCTCCACTTGAGACGCATCTGTAAAGCACGCATCTAAAGCACTGGAAGGCGTTTCCGGTCCCCTTTGTGTCGCTGTATGTGGGGCATCTCCATCTGTAAGCCACCAACCCCCCGGAGCGGCTCTGAGCGGAGGCTGTGTTGTCCCCTCTCCTCCAGGGATGGAGTTCCACGAGGAGCTGCCTCGACTGGGGGAGAGGGAGGGCCTGAAGGGACGCAAGCAGAGCAAAGCCCTGGAGAGCTTCACCTGGAACATCACCGTGCTCAAGGTGACACACGCACACACACACGTGGGCAAACACACACACACAAACAGCTGTAATGCGACAAGCGTTGTAAACACTCACTTGAGCAGAAATACACACACCCACACACACACCCACACATGCACCCCCCCCCCCCACACACACACACACACACACAAACTAAAAAACATTTATTCACTCATGTGGTGCTGTCTCTCTCCCTCAGGGTCAGTGTGATTTGTTGCGTGGTGCCAAGATGGACTCCCTGGACGCTCTGAGACAGCTGGCCCTGGCCTGCGAGGCCTGTGGTCTCACCTCCTCCTCCTCCTTTTCCCCCTCCTCCTCCGCTGCTGAGCTCCACTACGCCCCGCACCCATTGTCCGGCCGCCGGGCCAGCACGCACGGCAACGGACGAGTCTGAGAGCCCCCCCCCCGCCCCCCCTCCCCCGGAGCCCCCCGGGGAACCAACAGGGGAAAGAGAGAGGGAGTGGCCAGGGGGGAAAAGAGAGAGAGAGAGAGAGAGAGAGAGAGAGAGAGAGAGAGACAGAAAGCGACGAAAGGGTAGCGAACAAAAAGGAAACAATGAGCCCGAGGGAAGAGAGAGAGACGTAGAAGAAGAAGCTAACAGAGGGGAACTTAACTAGACTGGGGCGGTCCCTTTATCCAGTGCATAGTGTACCGCTAACAGCCTTACTGTGAGCGGAGCGGCCCTCGCCAACCCCTCCGGCGCTCCAGGACGTGGGAGCAAAACCCGGGCGCTCCACGCGGAGGAAACGCGGGGTTGCCCGCGCCACGCCTGACGGACGGAGCCACGGAGGCCGCGGACATTCAGCTGGACTCAACGTCGTTTGCTTTGTTGTCGTGTTTTTGGGACGATGTTCCACGCTTGCCAGCGATTTGTTCAAAGCTCTCGTTTCCTTCTGGGTTGCTTTGCCGGCAGACATTTTGGGATGCGGTTGGATTAGGCGCTCCACCCCATGTTGGAGTCGACCCATGGCCCGGGGTGTGTGGGTCAGGGGCCCAAGGTCATCCGTCAGGCATGGAGTGACAGATGACCGGTCAATACCACTGTCCACTTTGATGAACAACCATGCCCCCTCCCCTCCCTCCTCCTAGCTTACACTAGGACCATGGGACATAGGAGCCAATTGTGGGGTTAGCAGTTAGATAACCTACTCGTTTTTCCTTTTTAAGAAGACACAAAAACGTTGACTTCCCATAAAGACTTGTGTGAGAAGTGCCGGGCGTTGCTTCAATGGGAACTTTTGACTGAAAATGTAATTCCGCTGAACAAATTTGCTGGAAGGGGCCCTGACAAACTTGGTAGTCGAAGAACTACAAACATGGCATGCAGGCAGCAGGTGCTACTAATCATGGTGGGGGCTTGAACTGGCTTTATCATATCCCTTTAATGCCATTGTAAAGGTTTGACGCTTCGTCCTTAAGGGTGTAACTATTAACACACACTTCTCCTTTAACTCGCTCCTTTCGACTTTTAACCCAGTGAGCCAAACCAGAACAAAACTGAACAGCAGCGGACCTGGGCGTTGTGTGTCCTGAGACACCATCCCTACATAAGAGAGGGGCTGTTGCTCTACTTCGCCGACCACGACGCAGCCTGGGTAGTTTTCATTTCCCCACAACTTAATCGAGTGACCAAGTCAAGCGCTCTTGAACAGCGCAGGCCTCAACACCAGTGCTTCTGCTCAATAAAACAGAGTTTGGGAGTTCCCTGGGCAGAGACAGCGAGGGCCATGAGGGAATGTAGCCCGACGAAGTCATTTCAAGACTAGAGGGACATGTTGAGAATGTCAGTTGGTAGGTGGGGGGGCAGGCTGATGAGGGACCCAGGCGCCTATCAATCAGCCCGGCCTGGAAGGTGCAGGTGACATTTAGAAATGAGTCAGCTTTGTCACTCTGGAGGAATGTGGGTTCAGTTCGGAGGTAGCGTGACATTCATAATGGCTGCGTTGCTCTCTCCATCCCTCTGTCTCCTGTTGAGCTCATGCCCCTCCCATCGGGTGGCAGTAGACGAAAGAAACAGAGTGTGTTTGTGTGTGTGTGTGTGTGTGTAAGAGAGAGAGAGAGAGAGAGAGAGAGAGAGACAGAAAAAGAGAGAGAGAGAGAGAGAGAGAGAGAGAGCAACAGGGGGTTGGGGTCTGACAGCAAGACCTAGGGTGTGTCTGTTAGAGAGGGGACACCTGCAGGGTTTATAATTGGCTAAGAGAAACTGGGTTGAGTGACAGGTCCTGTTATCCTGGCCTGTAACGAGATGACTGGCTGAGTCACCAGCAGTGTGTGTGTGTGTGTGTGTGTGTGTGTGTGTGTGTGTGTGTGTGTGGATGTGTGGGTGGCATGACTCCATATCTCTTGCACCTCCATTTCACACTGGCCCTACCCTGATAACGCCCTCTGAGATCGGAACTCCCCCTCCCAATTCCATCTCTAATGTATAGACAAAGGCTCCTGTGAGCTACAGTAAGACCAAGTATTATCAGTGGACCGTTCCCCAACACGTCCTCCAACCTTTGACTCGCCCAGGCAGATCGCTCTCGAGTTGTAATCGAAAATGCTGTTGGCAAACGTTGACCGACTGCGTGATCTGGTCTTAATAATAATAATAATAATAATAATAACAATACTTTATTTATATAGCACCTTGCGAGAACAAATGACATGGTGCTTTTCTTGGTCCCCTTGCACCAGGGAAGCTCCATCAGGCAGCACCACGAGCCAGCCCAGCCTGGAGCCAGGTCTCCATGTTGGGTTCCTCTCCCATGGATACACCTCTGGATGAGGCTCCCTTCTCCATTCTTCATGACCAGATCCTGTATGGAGCCCCGATATTAGCTGGCTGCTTTCCACTTTAGGCCCCTGCGCGCAGGGAGACACAAGTGGATCAGAAAGTTGTGGGGGTTATGGTTGTTTGGACGGCCCTCTGTCTTTATTAACCCTTTAACATGCACTTTGAAAAGATATGTGGACAAAAACTTGCATTAATTTGCATTAAGTTATGAATACATTTTTATTGTTAATGCGTGATTCTCGGCAGTAGAAAGTCAAAATGCAGTCAATGAAAATGACAGTGAAATAAAAGCAGTTTATTTTTATTTTTGAGTGATATCGATAATCTGTCGCAGATTATGAAATAGCCATTGCAGTGGCAGAAGGACAGTCTAACGTATTGGAAAGAATTCTCCCCTTTTTTCTCATCATCGCCTTCAGCCCACCGTTGTTAAAGGAAGTAGGCTTTGACTTTTCAGAGCAGCAGTACCTCAACACCAGTGCTCCACCATTTGACAGTATTAATATTAACCCATTGAAACCTGTGGTGGCCCTCTGGTGGTCTCCCTCTGTGCTTCACCGTGTTAACTCTGGCCCGGCTCCACTCTCATCTGGGCCGGTCACGATGAAGACTATTTACAAGACAATTTGACAGGCCATTCTAGATACTGTACATTCCAGCGTGTGGGAGCCGTAAGCAGTGGTCTTGCTCCCCCTAGCAGTACACTTCGGAAATTCCAAAGAGAACGGTGAAAAGCGGGGTCCAGGGTTTCTCGTCAACCTGATGTGTCTTAAAATTACAGCTAGTTCTCTCTGTGCTCCTCAGTGTGTAGCTCCACCAACAGGACCGGGGTCAAACGTGCTGGTCAGAATCATTTTGGTTGGACTCTTGAGTCAACCAGGTGTGCTAATACCGTGGTATTGGCGTGTCTCAGGCTGCTGCGTCGGTTCAATTGGACCGATTCTATCACGCAGAGATCAGGTACGGGACTCCATTTTGAACGCCGTTTGACCCAGGCCTTGTCTTTGGCCATGTCTACAGTGTTTGTCGATCTGATACCTGTGTGTGCACTCCTGACCTTCTAAACCAATGTTGTCCATTCTACTACCGTGTTAATGTTCCTATTGTCACTGAATGTGTGTCTTTGTAAAAATAAAATTAAAAACAGAGTATTTATTAAAGTGCGTTTTAAAACCATAAATATTATTAATTCTATGAAACTTGCTTTAATTTTAAAAAGCTAGTGCGTTTTCTATCTATAAATAACCAAATGAAACTGAACTGTGTATCCCAGACTAAATAAAACTATCTTTTACTGACCAAATCTTTCCACTCGTCTCCTTAACTCTCGTGCCTCATCTTTGATTGCTCCTCTGGCTGCCATGTTTGCTGTTTCCCGCTCTGTAGCATTCTCAGCCACTTTGCCACGTTTGACTCAAAATCTTTCCATGTCTTCTCTCATTAACATTTACTAGATCTTATCCAAAATGGCTTGCCATGAGATTACAGCAACATCTCCCTGGAATAATCTGGGGTTGAGTGCCTTCCATTAGGTGGACACGCTAGGGGTGGTGTTTCCAGGTAGGATTGGAACTCATGACCTTTGGTCACCAGGTAGAAGTCCTAACCACTAGGCCACTACTAGCCTGTCCTTAACCTCCCCACCAAAAGTCATTTTTGGAAGGCATGAAAAGGACAGAGAATTAAAAGGGGCTTTTGACTTTGACTCAAGGGTTATACACTTTTTGAGTAATGACACATACATTTTTTAGGTAAAAAAAACAGACCTACACTTTTGCGTCAATAAAACATTAGGTGACCAGCAAATTACAGTAATACAGATGAATCTAAAGGTCATAGAACAGGTCCATTGGGTTGAAGTTCATTTGCTCTGCCAGTAGATGTCGCACTTTGCCTCCCTTTGCTATGTACTTCCTGGAATCGGGCACAAAGAGCAAAACTACATCTTAGCTTCCTACTTCCTGGTGTCGTCGTGAACATCATTTCGAAGACGATCTTCTCCCTCAAATTAGGCAGAGCAGCATTTGTGGGCACCGAGTGAGGCACCGTCGGCAACATGGTATGTGGGATTGACAGACCTTACTACTGATTTCGGATGACTTGTCGGTGGAAAACATGGCTTGGCAGAACATTACGATAATCACTCTGGAGATGAAATACTAAGGCAACTGCCGTGAGCTATGAAGTTTGGCGCCGCCTCTAGATGGAGACATTGGCCTTGTCATATTGTTTCAGAGATTGCCTTCAATGATAAGTCCAGAAACCCATTCCCCCTCTATGCAGTTTTGATGAGCAACAACAAAATAAGCAACTGTTGGTCAATATCAACGGGGGTTGTGTGTAAATAAACAACCAGGTTGTAGTATTTGCAGAGTGTCATATATTCCGCAGTGCAGGGCTGTGTGTCATGCTTTGGTCTGATGTAGAGAAACCTCTCTCTCTCGCTCCGTCTCCACATCCTCCTGTCCCTCCCTGCCCCTCTGTCCTGATGGGGTCCCGGGGGGGTGTGGAGCAGCAGATGGGAAGTGATGGAACTCGGTGATAGCGGAGGAGGTGACATGACAGCCTGTCAGCCGCAAATGCACGCCAACATCTGGACGCCGCTCGCCTCCTCTCCCCCTGTGCCCGGTGGCAGGGCCCTCTAGCCTGGGGCCACAGAGGGTCTGCACGGGGGGGGGGGGGGGGGGTTGCTGCTGCTCCTGGTACGGCCAGGAACACACCCGCGCTGGGGCACACTGGGGCTGGGCCAAATGAGAGGTGTAAATAAGACATTATTCACCCACTTTCTCTGTGGAACAGACGCAAGGTGAAGGGGAGCATCAGGCTCCCATCACAGCTGGTTCTGGATGCTGGCTCAAATAGGTTCCTATGGGTCTGTAAGTGTGAGGATGGACTGACTGGTCCGTAGAATTCCCAGGCGCCTCAGCATACCAACCCCCTCAAACCGGGAACTGACTTGAGGAAGACCCGGCTAGGAATACCCTGCTACTTTTGAAAGCCTGTTAAGGTCACTGTGTTCAGATCCAACCCTAGCCTGTGACCATTGTCCTAGCCGGGCGCATGGTGTACCAGCGTCACAGCGTGTTCTATGGTTAACACGGGGGAAACGGGAGCGGCGCTGGGCCAATGGTGCCTGGCGGTTTTATTTTAGCTTGCCTCGCGTCGCCGAGGAGCAAGAGCCACTTCTTCTTTAATTACAGCCCTGGCAGCCAGGCAATTTCACCATGATTGAGGCAAGAGAGAGAGAGAGAGGAAAAAAAGATCACCTCTTAAAAGTCTCTAAATTGCATCTTATTTGTCCGTCTTTTAACTAACGACAAAAGGCACACTGACAATAGCGCTGCGTGCCTCCCCGGCGGAGAGCCTGGTGACCAATTACCTCGGCTATTATCTGGGCTGTATTAAAGACGGTGCCTGGTGGAGGAAAGGTGGGGAAGAGGAGGCAAGGAGAGAAAAGTTTGTCTCCGGGAAGTTTTTTTTTTCATTTTCATCCAAATCATTTTAACGATCGTTCTCTTAATGTATTCCTTTTTTGGGGGGGGGGGATTTTTCTCCTTTTCTGTTTGTCGAGAAATTGCTGGATAGACTGTAGATCGATAACAGTAGACCGTTTCCCGCCCCACCTGTGCTAGAACCAAAATGGTCGCTGTACTGAGCACTGTGGATCTGCCTGAAGATACGACGGATCTAGCTGGGATGTCCTTCAGCAGTGTCACAGAGCGGGGTCCCATCAGGCCTCTTGTCTCCCTCCAAATCACGCTCTATTGTGTGGCTGCACCAGAGACACATCGTCCTGGGTAATTACCCAAAGGATGAGGCCCGTAGCTCACTGACCCCTCCCATTTCCTGGGTGCAGGGACCGCCCCCCTGCTGGTGCCAGGTTGACGGGATACCTGAGCAATCAGACGCCACACTGAGGCACATTGTGTCATAATCACTCCCATTCACCGGTGCACTGGAACCTCTGTGGTCCTGTATCACTCTCTGGGTTTCTAGCCTGATGAATCTCACTGATTTACTTAGTGGCTCCCTGTTTAGTCAGTCAGTCAGTCAGCCAGCCAGCCAGCCAGTCAGTCAGTCAGTCAGTCAGTCATTCAGTCACTCAGTCAGTCAGTCATTCAGTCAGTCAGCCAGCCAGCCAGCCAGCCAGCCAGTCAGTCAGTCAGTCAGTCATTCAGTCACTCAGTCAGTCAGTCATTCAGTCGGTCATTCACTCACTAACTGGCTGAATGACTCACTCACTGACGCACTCACTCACTCACTCACTCACTATTGGAACTACACGACCAAAGGGCTCATTGTTGACGGCATCATACATCATTTCATTTGTTGTGTATTCTTTGCCCCCCCACCCCCTACCCCCTCATCGTTCGTAGTGAAGAACCGGAGCTAGTTCTGTGTTAATGGCCTGCTCTGCTTTAATTGGCTCCCAAACGGTGCAGCTAGGCTCCCCACTGTGTCCTTAATGAACAGGTACCACTCCATGATTACAGCAATCTCATCCCCCCTGCGCCCCCACCTCACCGGTACACACACACGCACACACACACACACCAACGCGGCCGCGCACACAAACAAGTGTCCCCCGGTCATGTGCACAGGCAGACAAAGGCAATTTGAGAGGCTCCTGTGCTCGGCGGGACGGCGGCCAAATGAGAGAGGAGGCCGCGAGGAGGAGCGGGACGAGGCGAGGGAGAAAACAAAGGGGACGTGGAGGGGCCTCTTTCCCTCATTGTGACAGACGAGCCGGAGAAATGATTACCGGTTTATCTGGCATAGCACGGCGGAAAGCCATCATTTCATCTGTGCGTGTGTGTGTGTGTGTGAGAGTGTCTGTGTGTGTGAGTGTGTGTGTGTGTGTGTGTGTGTGTGTGTGTGTGAGAGTGTCTGTGTGTGTGAGTGTGTGTGTGTGTGTGTGTATGCTACTTGTCCCGTGGTGTCGTATTTGTCCTACTCAAAGGATCCGTCCTCTGTGTCCTCCCTTCGTCTCCCAGTTCTTCCTGCCCTCCGCAGGCAGTGAGCGCCATGAGATGGGCCCTTGTCTCTGAATTGTCTTCCGTCCCTCCGTCTCCTCTCTGACCCCCGCCCCCCCCACCCCCACCCCCCCACCCTCGCCCTCTCGTCCTGGTGGCCCCCTCGTCCCCCTTCCCCTGTGATCTCTCCCTCCATCTGTTGGACCTTGTCTGTCCCGAGGCAGGGAGTCAGCGAGTTCTCCATCTCGGACGGGCGGGATGCTGACGAGAACTGACAGCTACCTCTGGTTCTCCCCCGAACACACTCACACAAACATACCCCCAGCACCCCCGCTCTCTCTGTCTCTGACACACACACACACACACAAACACACACACAAACACACATCAGTACAAACACAAACACAGACAGGCAGCCAGCAAGTGGAGAGATGTGTGTGGCTGGCAAAGAGGTGAAGCAGAACGAGTGTATGCAGAGGTGATTCTCAGTTTAGCCCTGTGTGTGTGTGTGTGTGTGTGTGTGTGTGTGTGTGTGTTAGTGTGTGTGTATGTTAGTGTGTCTCTATGTAGGTGTGTGTGCGTGTGTGCACGCGCACATGCGTGCACATACAGAACATGTGTTGTAGGATGGCAGCCCCCTTTTATGTGTTGTATGAACACACACTTGGCCGTTTGTTTGAACACATGCCCATTTCTGGATACTGTGCCTTGACAAACACACACACACACACACACACACACACACACACACACACACACACACACACACACACACACACACACACAGTACAGCAGAGCCCCCTTGGCTGGTGTAGAGAGAGGCAGTGAGGCCCTACTCCAGATGCCCTTTACAGAGTACGGGGAAACCCACGGCGGGGCGTCGGGCGTCTTGACTCGCCCGTCCCATAGGACGCAATCAGGGTGCCCCCCCCCCACCTCCCACCCCCGCCTTGAGTCTGGTCTGTATGTGGCTGGTCCTGACACAGCGAGGCGGTGAGGTTAATTCATTAAACCAGCCCTCTAATATAAACAGCCATTCATTTCCCTCTCTGACACCGGGCCGTCTGGACAATGTGAAGAGCCCGAATATAACTGCCACCACACTCCTGTTTGTGTGTGTGTGTGAGAGAGAGAGAGAGAGAGAGAGAGAGAGAGAGAGAGAGAGAGAGAGAGAGAGAGAGAGAGAGAGAGAGAGAGAGAGCGAGAGAGAGTGTGTGTGTGTGTGTGTGTGTGTGAGAAAGAGAGAGAGAGAACGGGATGGAGGGAGTATGTGTGTGTGTGTCTGTGTGTGTGAGAGAGAGAGAGAGAAAGAGAGAGCTCGGCTAAGTGTAGCTGTTTGTGTGTACGAGGTCTCAGTGCGACTCTGGTCCCTGGCTGCAGGTACAGTGAGGATATCCAGAGACTTCCCCAAAGTGAGACATGGTTCACTGGGAAGCTGAAATTCAGCTCTTGGTTTCAAAACTCGACTTAAGTGCAAAAGAGAATTCATCTAGTCTGGTTCAGGCTCTAAAAAACTGATATGCTATGTCAAACAATAAGGGGAGCAAATTCTTTTTTGTGGGAAGCCTGTAGATACTTAACTGACAACTACGAGTAAAAAAATGGACGATCCTTCCTCAAGTCTTCAAATGAAATGTACTCTAAACGAAGCCATTTCATTTAAACAAAGGATCGGCCTTTATCATCACTGTGGAACCAGGCGTCTCTGTTTCAAAGACTGCATGGGCAAAGTTAGAGAAATGATAGGTTCAAAACACAATGCAAGTGCAGCAATCGGAGTCTGCCCACCTGGCAGTGGCTTCATTCCTATGCATACACATACACACACACACACACACACACACACACACACACACACACACACACACACACACACACACACACACACGCACATGTCCCCACTGATTAGCCGCTTCCACATCTATTCCCCCTGCTGTGCACAATTGCCCACATCGATCTTCTCACCTCGTACACTTATCTCCATTTCTCATCTTATTTCTTTTTTTTGGTGCTGAAAATATCCATGCATTTTCATCAGAGAGGGTGAAAGAGAGTGAGATATTCAGTGATCACTTAAGGCGGGGGAAGCAGACAGAGTTGGATGAAAAGAAACCATTCCTTCTCGGTACACAACCTTGATAGGAGGGATTTAAATGGTAATATGCGGTTGCGGATAGATTCTGATATGGGTCATTATCCCAGAGAGAGTTTCGAACACTCCATCGCTCCAGACTCCTTCTTTTCAATAGTCTCTCCGTAAAATGTGGGCTGTGATTTGCTCTCACTTGAGTTGAGTCTGTTCAAATCCCCTCACAGTTGTTGTGTATAAGCTAGAGCAGGCAGCAGGCGGACACACTGGACCACCGCCCATGGGGACACGTTGATAGCCCAGGCTCTACCCTGACACGGGATAAACACCGGCCCATGGGGCAGAGGCTGGTTTCAAATGTTTACAGGGCTACCACACGCGCGCACGCGCTGACAAACACACACACACACACACACACACACACACACACACACAGTCAGCGAAAGCATATAAAACACACACACACCTTGTTACTGGCGTCTGACCACTGGCAGTGTCTGACCAGGGCAGCTGAAATTGCTGGTCGTGGTGGAATGATAAGGGGGAGGTGTCGCGGTGGAGGACAGGGGCAGCCTTTGCGGGAGCCTGGTAAACATAGCTTAGCCCTAGGCCTGCCATTACGGCAACACGCTGTCGCCTTTCGCTCCTTGAAACCAGGCGACGAGGACTATCTGATGGAGCCGGCATTCCACTGGTGGTGGTGGTGGTGGTGGGGGGGGGGGGGGTAGCGTTTTCAACGAGAGCCTAGCGAAGCAGCAGTTAATGACCCTGTCAGCACACTCAAAGAGAGACTTAGTCAACAAAAGCCGTTTAGCTTGGCTTGACTTGATCTGCAGTTCACACCCCATCTCCCATCATCCCTTGCCGTTTCTCCTTGTCTTTCAGTTCATTTTTTTTTTCTCCAAACGTTGTTGTTGCTCCATCTTGGCTTGGTTTCTGTTGTTTGTCCTTCCATGACAGCATGGCCTGGCACTACAGAGTCCAACTGTTTGTAGGAGGCGACGATTATGGTAGATTGTCATAATTTTGCACCGTTGAGACCAAGGAAAAAAATGCCTGCACATCCTTTAGGGAAATCTACCCAACATAAATAAAAAAGAGGGGTGGGAAAAAAAAAACATTTGAAAAAAGGGTGACTTCATAAGACGGGGTTTTGTCTGTGTGGGACGGGACATCACGGTTTCTCGAGCTGAACAACTTACCTGGGAGGTTCATAATTTCTCCTCACTGTTCGTATTATGTTCCCCATGCTTCCTGAACCAGGCCATCCACCTCTCTCCTGCCAGCCCCCTGACGGGGCTGATGGCTGGGCCGCAGCCGGAACTGCGGGCGGGCCTCCTTGACAGCAGAGCCCCTCCGACTCCCTCTGCCTGTTGACTTGAATTAGCCTCCAGCCGCCTTTATTAGCCGCGGCGGTGGAACCAGAGAAGGCTGTCTGCGTGCACCAGGGGGGCCGAAAGAGGGGGGGACTTACCGCTAACTGGCGTGCCTCTGATCTTTGATGGGGGTCAGGGGGTCGCGGCAAAGCCTCAGCCGGATGGCTTCTGACACCACCCGAGACCCCCCCCCCCCCCCCCCACCCACCCACCCACCTCTCAACCACATGAGCGCTCACATTGGGACATACGTGTACATACACACACAGAGACATACCGATGGGCAGACATAAGTCGTGCACTGTATGCTTTAAAATGGTGGCAAAGTAAAGGGTAAAAGAGCAAACCAGTGTTTCCCCGTTAGCACTCTTTCCTCATCCCCTCATTCCCTTTCCTCCCCCTTCTACCCCCCCCCCCCCCCCCATCTCCCCCTTCTACCCCCCCCCCCCCCCCCCCCCCCCCGCCTCACTCCCTCTCTCCCCAGCCCGAATTGTCTGTGTTTATCTTCTCATCAGGTCAACGTGATTGCTGAGCTTCCACTGAAATCGTTTTAAAAAGTAGACCTGTTTATGTTTCAGAACTGGATTTTTGCCCTAGACCTTACACAGTTGGATTTTATGTTCAATCAAGAGTATGACAGTTGTTTTTGTCCGTTTTTTTTATTGTTTATGTTTGTTGTAAAATGTTATGCAACTCTCTTGGCCAGGTCCCTCTCGAAAAAAGAGATTTGAATCTCAGACTTTTACCTGGTTAAATAAAGGATATAATAACCCAAACTCTTTACTGATGCAGGAGTGGAGCTGGCCTGGTCTGGCCCCGTTCGTTCTTTCTCCCCCTCTGCTTCTACCTACCGGATAGATCTGCATTGTTCTCTCTGTCTCCTCTCCTCTCTCTGTTTCTCTCCTCTGTTCTCTCTGTTTCTCTCCTCTCCTCTCACTGTGTTTCTCCCTGCTCTCTGTCTCCTCTCCTGACCTTGTTTATCTCCTCTCCTCTCTCTCTTTCTCCCGTCTCCTTTTTCTGTTTCTCTCCTCTGCTCTCTCTCTCTCTCTCTTTCTCCCCTCTCCTCTCTCTCTCTCTCTCTCTCTCTCTCTCTCTCTCTCTCTCTGTTTCTCTCCTCTCTCTCTCTCTCTCTTTCTCCCCTCTCCTCTCTCTCTCTGTTTCTCTCCTCTCCTCTGTTCCTCTCCTCTCTTCTCTCTATGTTTCTCCTGTCCTCTCTCTGTTTCTCTCCTCTCCTGTCTCTCTGTTTCCCTCCTCTCCAGTCTCCTCTCCTCTCTCTGTTTCCCCCCTCTCTCTCTGTTTCCCTCCTCTCCTCTCTCTGTTCCTCTCCTCTCCTCTCTCTCTGTTTCTCCTGTCCTCTCTCTGTTTCTCTCATATCTCTCTGTTTCTCTCCTCTCCTTTCTCTCTGTTTCTCCCCTCACTCTGTAACCGCATTTTGGTGCCTCTCTCTCTTTACACCTTTCCAACTTCACCTTTCTCCATAACCCGCCAAAGTCCCTCCCTCCCTCCCACTGTCTCCACTTCTCTCCCCCCACCTCCACCTCCCCTTCTCTCCTGTCCTCTGTCTCTCTGTGTGCAGCCTAAGTGCTGCTGATGTGTGTGTGTGTGTGTGTGTGTGTGTGTGTGTGTGTGTGTGTAACTTTAGTGGCCAGTGTTTAGGCTATTAGAGCCCTCTATTTACAATCTGGAGTTTCCTATTGATTATGTCTGCCTTCTCTCTCTGTTTACA
This sequence comes from Aplochiton taeniatus, assembly GCA_017639675.1. Taxonomy (NCBI): domain Eukaryota; kingdom Metazoa; phylum Chordata; class Actinopteri; order Galaxiiformes; family Galaxiidae; genus Aplochiton; species Aplochiton taeniatus. The sequence continues at coordinate 44,996,607 of CM030172.1, forward strand.
GGGGAAATAAATAACACATGTTTCGGATTCGCTCTCCTTCTCTTCACATCTTCTTTACCCCACCTCTCTCTCCTCTCTCTCTCTCTCTCTCTCTCTCTCTCTCTCTCTCTCTCTCTCTCTCTCTCTCTCTCTCTCTCTCTCTCTCTCTCTCTCTCTCTCCCACTCTACACTGTTTGTCTCTCTCGTTTGCTGATGCTTTTCAATTTGCCTCAACTATTTTAACTGGGCCTTTCATGATTGTCTGTTTCTCTAGACCTCCAGCCGGGTCTGCGGCTTTCACCTCAAAGGCTGTGAGACAGTCGGAGGAGTTCCTTATGCAAAGTCACAACTAGCAGATCAGTACACACAGGGCCAAACACACTCCCACCACAAAGTATGGAGAGACACAGACGAGAGCTTTAATGCAAGCAGACAGGGTCAAGATGTCAGCGCCGCCCAGAGAGAGCAGAAAGAGAGAGAGAGAGAGAGAGAGAGAGAGAGAGAGAGAGAGAGAGAGGAAGAGAAAGAGAGAGAGCGAGAGAGAGGAAGAGAGAGAGAGAGAGAGAGAGAGAGAGAGAGAGAGAGGAAGAGAAAGAGAGAGAGCGAGAGAGAGGAAGAGAGAGAGAGAGAGAGAGAGAGAGAGAGAGAGAGAGAGAGAGAGAGAGAGAGAGAGAGCGAGAGAGAGCGAGAGACAGAGAGGAAGAGAAAGAACAAGATAGAGAAAAGAGAGAGGGAGAAAGGGAGAGAGAGAGAGAGAGAGAGAGAGAGAGAGAGAGAGAGAGAGAGAGAGAGAGAGAGAGAGAAAGAGAGAGAGAAAGAGAAATAGAGAGAGAAAGAAAGAGAGAAAGGGAAAGAGAGAGCAAAGGAGAAAGAAATATTGTGGGTAAAGGAGCACTGGATGTAGGATAAAGAGGCACTTTAAAGCACTGTTTAATTGAAACCCATCTTTTCCATATTTAATATCTCATGCAAGCAGACCTATCAGCACACACACATTAACACGCCCAACCATCCCAGCCAGGCCATTCCGTGCCTCCTCTCATTGGTAACAGGAGCTCCGCAGCCTACCAGGCGGTGGGTCATACGTTCCCACCCCCCTCCCCTGCCTCCTCTGCTGGGCACGCAGCACTCAGATAGCCCCTTAGATAAGGACAGAGCTCCATATGAGCAGCAGGCCAGGGCACAGCACCACAGACACACACACAGCAGTGCAATCAGCCAGTTTGAATGCCCCACATTTACACGCAAACACACAACACACTTTTTCAGCAGACCCTTTTATCGAGGACAGGCCTAAAGAGAGAGAGAGAGAGAGAGAGAAAAAAAAACGTATGTTTCTTTTACTCAGTGTTTGTATGCTTGCGTGTGTGTATGCTTGTGAATGATATTTGACATCACAGGGGAGGGCGGGGGGTGTGTGGGTGGGGGGGTCGATGGCGTCTCCACAACAGTCACAACGAGTGGGCCGCAGAGCGAGATGAAAGAGACGAGCCGAGTGTGTTTGGAGGAGGCGGGCTTGAATAACAGGCCGGGGTGGTCAGTGGCTGGAAGCCTCTCTGCTTGGGAGAGGGCAAATCTAATGTTACAGGGAGGACGGGCGGACGACGGCAGCACCACAGTGACAACAAAGGCTGGACCAGCGATCAAATAAGAGTACCCTTCTTTTTTTTTTGCTGTCGGCTTTGATGCCGCAGACCCTCACACAAACACGAACACACACATACGCACAAACACACACAAACACACACATACGCATACACATTAACACACACAAACACAAACACAGATTAACACACACAAACACACACATATAAACACACACAAACACACACATACATAAACAGGTATGCACACACACACATACACAAACACATACACACGCGCACACACTCACAGTCAGATGCTCAGATTCACTGTTTTAAACTGTTTTGGGATGAAAGGGTGGATTGAACTGAGTGACTGCAGTTCCATCTTTGACCAATAGGGGGTGCTAGAGACCTGGTAAAGCTCTGGGGTCAGCCTCCCACAGAGAAGTTTCGTCTGGATTACTCACATTTCACTCTTGAAGTTCTCTCTCTGTAATCTTTCCTCTAAAGCACATCAACCTTCCCACGCGACACTCCTCATAGGCTGGGAGGGGGCATAACATGTGTGTGTGTGTCTGTGTGTCTGCACTGTATATATGTGTGTGTATGTCTGCACTGTATATGGGTGTGTGTCTGAGTGTGTGTGTATCTGTGTGTGTGTGTGTGTGTGTGTGTGTGTGTGTGTGTGTGTGTGTGTGTGTCTGTGTGTGTGTGTGTGTGTGTGTGTGTGTGTGTGTGTGTGTGTGCTGAGGTGCCTGGAGAGTGTGTCTGTGCAGGATCTTTCAACAGAGCTGCTTAAAGTGTTACAGTTCTACGACACATGTCATTGATGGACGTGTATGCTTTGTAGAGTGTGTACTTGTGCGTACCTTTGAGTGTTTTTGTCAGTGTGTGTGTTTGTGTGTGTGTGTTTGCATGATTGGTGTGTGTGTCCAAGGCTTCTTTGTAAACACTGTCGGGCATATAAATGAATACTTGCAGTCGTGCACCCTTTGGATCCAGGCTTTTGTGTATTTCTATATCGGCCCTGTGTCTGTCTGGATAATAATGATAATTATGTGTGTATGTGTGTGTGTGTATGTGTGTGTGTGTGTGTGAGAGAGCTTTTGGGGTTGTTTGCACTGACAGGGCTCGGTGACCTTGCAGCAGCCGCAGTGCTCAGAAGCGACGTCGCTCCAAATCCTAGTCGGATCACAATGCCTGTGGTTGTGAAGGCCGCCCCTCATTTAGATACTAAGTATAGGGAGGCTGCTCCTCTCCTCCAACATTTTTATGACCCAGGGTCTGGTCAAATATGTACTGTGAGAAAGGCCATCTCTGTGTGTCTGTGGACCCGTGCACATTGACAGTCAGCAACGTTTGGCATATATTGCCTTTTTCTGTTTCGGTTGTGGATTTTTTTCTGAGGTCCCATACAAAGAAATTGGGTAATATCCTTGTCGTAATTCCCCCAGCTATGATAGTAAAAGATGGAATATTCCAGTGTATTCGTATTCCAGTGACCATGCCCTCCCTCTGCTCTTCACCAGTAACAGTGACCGGCAGCCCCTCTGGGCCAAACCTACCCTCGGCCTGGGTTGGCTCTGGGTACCAGGGTTTACCTATTGAAGCCCCGGGCAGGCACAAAGGGCTTGGAGCTGGGACCTGTGGCTGGAGCTGTGGTCAGGGCAGGAGGGGGCCGGAACCAGGCATGACCCACTGAGGCGCCTCCGCTACGGGCCAGCCAGGGGCCTCGGTGCTGAACGGCTGCCCATGAATTATAACCACACTGGACAGAGACTGCCCACAGAAGTGGACAGACTGGAGTGAAACAGAAGAGAGAGAGGGAAAGGAAGAAAAAAAGAGAAAGAAAGATATAATAAAAAGAAAAAAGAAAGAAAGAATATTACAAATGAAAGAAAGAAAGAAAGAAAGAAAGAAAGAAAGAATGAAAGAAAGAAAGAAAGAAAGAAAGAAAGAAAGAAAGAAAGAAAGAAAGAAAGAAAGAAAGAAAGAAAGAAAGAAAGAAAGAAAGAAAGAAAGAGAATATTACAAAAGAAAAAAAAGAAAGAAAGAAACATTTAGAGTCTGGCTAACCACAGTGCTGCTTGGCATCTACTCACACCCAGCCGGAAATGAACTGAAGTAAACCATCACCACTACACACACACACACACACACGCACACACACACACACACACATGACATACATACACAGGCCACCTATTCATCGCCTACACACCATTACTGATCAGTACCCCACTCATTTGTCTATCCATTTATTTCTCTCAACTCACAGATGTTGATTTTTGTACAGCCTATCAAAAGTCACTGACATGGAAGTGTGTTGCCAGTAGATTTGACCCGTTCACACTTGACAAAGAGTGGCCACTTTGTTATTCCTGGCTCTCCACTCAGTCAAATCAGTCGTCAGCATAAGTTCAGAAATGTATACTGCTTGTGCAAGCGTGCGTCTGTGTGTGTGTGTGTGTATGTGTGTGTGTGTGTGTTTTTATGGGTGTGTGTGTGTGTGTGTGTGTAAGGCTTCCTTGTAAACACTGTCGGACACACAGACAAACACTTTTGGTCATTACATGCGTACTATGCAATGAGGTGTCTGGACACCTGGTACGTTAGACCAGAGGAACCAGGGAAGGAGATACAGAGGGCGATGAAGAATGAAGGCCATGGCTGGTAGCTTTAGATTCCTATCTACTGTATACACACAAACCTCTGTGTCCAAATAACATGCACCCTCCTCGGTTTTGACCAGATCCATCACTCAATCAACCAATTAGTAAACCGAGCTCTCACATCTCATGATCGACATCCGTAATGTTTCATCGGTTCTCTACATTTTGAATGAATATGAATAACTTAATAGCGATTAATTCATTCCCTTTGAATTCCAGTTTGGATTGCTGATGCTTGTCATTAATTCATTCACATTCCTGCCACTTATTTACTCGGTTCAATCTCCTCTCTCTGAAATATACATGGAGGCCTCAAGGAGGCGAATGGCGGGTTGGACTGCTCAGACTTTCAAACTGTTCATCTATTCTTTTTGAATGTGTCAGGTCAATCATTAGGTTTATTGACAGGCCCTCTTCTCTCTTTCTCTCTCTCTTTGCTCCAACGGTAAACTTAAGATATAGTAATGTACAATGCTACATACCTGCGCCATCAACAACACACCTATTATTAAAAAGGCAATATATTCAATAGCCTTGGGTTGACTATATAATAACCCCCCCCCCCAAAAAAACAACAACAACAACAAAAAAACGATCTTCTCGATACTAACTGTAAGCCTTTCGTTGGCTAGCCACCTGGGCTTATGAAGAGGCATTAGTGTGTTCTTCCACAGAGCTCTTAGACGTTCTCTAATACAGTTAATTTGCCTCTTCACTGTATCTGTGAGAATATTTGACATTTATTATCTGATTCACGATTTAAAATGTATCAATCATTTGGGAATTCCAAAACACGCCCATGACAGAAATGAAGTCCAATTGTAGCCACAGAAGGATCTAATTTATCTTTGTTTTGATTTATAATCTTTTTGGATGAAAACTAATTTCAAGATGAAGGAACTACAATTTCGGGAATAATAAATCTCCCTGGAGCCACCACTCCATTTGGTGTCATTGGCCATAATCAAGCCCTGACCATAGCGTGAGAAGATGTCTCTTTATGAATCTATCCATATAAAAGACCCCCATAAAATATGGTGCTCTTCTTTATCATTACCCAAGCCTCAAAACAATAACGCCGTAAAACACTTTTATCGTGCTGTAGTAAAGTGTACCTGTTGAACCAGTGGTTATGTATTTAATGGCGATGTTACTTTATACTGTAGATGTTCGTCATAGCAGAGCCATCAATAAGAGAGAGGGTGAGAGTTCAGATGGTTTTAAAACACACACACACACACACACACACACACACACACACACACACACACACACACACTTACACACAGACACACAGACACACACACACACACACACACACACAGAAAAACAACGCATGCAGGATTGATGGGGTAGCACACACAGCAGGCAGGTAGATGATCCCAGGCGAGCAGACCTCTGTGTTTGGAACATGACCTAATAGATTCCTATTGCCTGTTTGTTACTTAACCTGCAGCAATTAGCCAACAGGAAAACGTCTGGTCACTGAAAATGTAATCATGGGATTAGCAGTGTGATACATCAGCCCAACATATGTCTATTAAGGCCGTATTATGGATCCCGCATTCATCCATATCGGCATGGAGCATGTCAACTAATTGGACTCACCAATCTGGTAATACAAACAAATGGTGAAATTACACAGAGTAATGATGATTAAGGTGGAATATTGAACATTATGCACACGAGCCCCGACGTGCACGGACGTGCAGGCACGCACACACACACACACACACGCACGCACGCACACACACACACACACACACACACACACGCAAACACACGCACACACACACGCACACACACGCACACACACACACACACACACACACACACACAAAGCCGTAATGGCTGCGTCATGCCGTCACTGGGGGTGAGACAGGGGACAAGGGGGTGGTTTGGATACAGTACACTTCAGTGACAAGCGAACGCCTCTCATAAAAACAGTGTGGCCATTAAGTGCAACGCCAGTGGCCCTCGCTGCTCTCCCGACGGGCCACCATAAACTCCCCCAGAGCGCACGTTGACTTTCACATGCTAAACCTTGAGCAGCCCATAAAACGGGCCGAAATTACAAGAACGGTATCAGCGGCGATATATTTTAACGAGATTTTCCTCACACTGCGTCTAATAAAATCGCCAAGCTACCTCACGTCCTCGTCGTCCATATCGCGTTACACAGGAGCCGGAAGGTTCGCGGTGCCCTACGCACAGAGTTGGCCAGAAACACACTGAACAAAAACACGTGAGCTATCGAAAACTGGCAGGTAAACAGGAATGTAGAATGCAACAAAGTTGGAATATTCTACACCGTAAAGGCATGTAAAAGTCGGCATACAAAGTTTGTCGTCTTTTGCAAGAGAGCCGGCTGGTATAAATGTGCTTTTACTCACAGTAAATTAAAGATACAATATATGAAGTACCTCAACAGGTCCCCGCCAAGTACCAGAGCAATCTAATAAAACACAGCAGATCAATTTATGACTGAATACCAAATGGAATCCCAACGCTCATGACCTTATGGCTGACTGCTTAACCTAATATAACTAATATGATTCACATATATCACTTATTACTGATATGTAATCAATACAGGATCCAATTAGCTAATGCTACCGAAAGGTACTTCCTGAATCCATCCCGGTTACAGGGGCCATGTAATCAGGGCTGGGAGGTTCCAGCGTGCCCCGTTTCAGAACAATATTATCTGTATGTACTGGATTTGATTTGAACCGGAGAGTACATTGAACAGGAATGAGAGGAGAGAATTGTAAAAAAAAAAACACAGCCTGTGATATTCACAGGCCACCATCTTAGACCACACGGTGTCAACGTGCGGTAAACCACAGTCACGCTCTTTCCCACAGCAAAGCAATTACAAAATGACCTCTCGCTCCTTGCACCTTTGTAGAAAGAGCTAAACACCTAATACTTTAAATTTGCTTTATTTTTCTTTGGTAGCCTGGCCACGGAGAGTAGAAAGCTCAGTTCAGGCCAGCACATTTCACAGCTAGACAGACAGTTTGGAGAGAGCATCGGCCCTGATTTTAGCGTACAAGCATACCACAAAGGTGCAGTTTGAAATCGACCCGGGTGCAAGAGAGTCTGGAATGTGTCATTCAGGACCATTAGGAGGAGGTGGGCCCAAGGAGGTTTTCATTCGATCGCAGCCAAAGGTCTGGAGACTGTCACGGCGTGCTGCCGTCCAGTAGGCCTACATATTCTATGACCAGGGTGAGCAGTGCAGTCCCTGAAGCCATCCCCATTGCTTCACGTGTGCGTCCTGCTTTGTCCAACTTGGTCTTTAGATCTCTATGCCTCTTGATGCTATCATCATGGCCCTTTGACCTCCATGTCAATCGCCTCTTTCTCGTCTCACACGTCGGCCGAGTTCCACCAGGAGCGCTGGATACTATGTCGGCCGAGGTTCACCAGGAGCGCTGGATACTATGTTAGTCGAGTTTCACCAGTAGCGCCGATAGTACTTCGGATGCTCTCCATGGTCTCTTGCAGGTGTCACCAATGAGTGGGCTACCGTATCGGCGACAACCCAAAGAGAAATGTAGAAAAAGCCACAAAACCATTTAAGATATACATGAAAAATGGATATGTTCATCTCTTGCTGGAGCTTTGCCTCTCCAATGCCTGCAATGTAGCCACCTCGGTGAAGTAACAAGGTTTCTCAAATGGTCCTCTCCAATCGCAAGCCTCATTGAAATAGCTTCGAGTGGCGTGGCCAATCGTGTGTCAAACTGTTATTGAGGTGGAGGAAGTCAGGCACACGGCCAATCAAGCAGGCGCAGAGGACAAGGAGAAATATTTACAGACAACAAAATGGCTTGCTCGAGACCCAACAGTGAACATTCGGTGTTCAAGGAAGATGCTAACTAGCTAGCGTACTCCATGTGTACGTAAAGCGCCCGTGCCTTAGCAGTGTTCGTTTGTTCATGTCTGTGCTCTTTGCATCTGTTTTGGTGTTGGGAGAAACAAGGAACTGGAGACACACAGCCTTAGCAGTGTTCGTTTCTTCACGTCTTCTGGGCCTTCTCGTGGGATGAAGAGGTGCATGCTTCAGCTAGTTGGCTGGAGGAAGGCAGTGTCTTGTCTTCACTACTGTATCGGTGGACCCCCTCCACACCTTGTGTCCTCCCTGGGAGATCCCTGGAACTTTCCAGAGAACATCGCCACGCTAACATAGATGATCGCGATCATGGCTACCACTTTCTATGATCGACGGATCGTCTCCAACAAATGACAAAGAAAGATGTCCCCCTACTTACTTATTTATTTACTGCAGATACAGTCGGAGCGTCTAGGTGTGTCAGTGTGCGTTTGGTGTACATGCTCGCGGTGTGCATGCTCGTGTGTGTGTGTGTGTGTGTGTGTGTGTGTGTGTGTGTGTGTGTGTGTATTAGTGTGTGTGTGTATTAGTGTGTGTGAGCGGGGTCAGGCGCTGTTTGGCCGGCTGTCGTGTTGCCTTAGCTCTGGGGCTGATCAGCGCCAGCAGGCCCAGGTTAGCGCGGCGCTGAGAGTGCAAAAGCATGTCAACCAACACACAGCTGTTTACACACCACCATCCGAACACGCCGCATTAACACGCATCGCCACCTGATAAATAATACACACACCAGCAGACGGCCAGTGCTAACAAGGCACGCTGTGTGTGTGTGTGTGTGTGTGTATGTTTGGCTGAAGATAGTTACAGGAGATCTTCCCTATGTATGTGATGTGCGTGTAACAGGGCCAAGTTGGCGAGATGCAGGGTGTGGCATTATTTGCGTGTGCGTGCACGCGTGGGTGTGTGCCCATCAATAATCTGCATGATTGTGCTGGGCTGTGGACAATTGAGTTGAATAATTAAAAAGTGTTCATCAATGCTTTACATTTCTGATGCTGTCCCCTGACTCTTAGCTTAGCTGAACATGGTAAAAAGTGGTAACATGTTTTTGAGCGCAGATATGGCACTATCTATTTATCTACTGCGTGAAATAGTGAGGGCCGCTATCGCAAATACAGTGTTCCTGGTAACATTGAGGACCTGTGTTTGATGCAAAACCAACTATATTTCAACTGAAAGAAAAAGGGATTACTTAGAAGGTGCCCAGTGGCACGCAATCGTGGTTTTCCATGGACACTAAATACAAGATGGCTGTTGACTCCAGACTGCTTGATTGAAAAGTCCCCCAAACTGCACAAACACACTATGTTACATATTATCATAAAACAAAACAATCATGTTTATAACGAATAGGTCAATATCAACTGTATGATAATGATACAGTCTCTCTGAAAGCCTTGATTCCTACAAGCCCTACAGTACGGCATGCGATGGGTTAAAATGAGGGGGGGAGAAAATGGTTCTGCAAAAAACGCTGCGATCTCCTCTATTGTGGGGTTTAATTAAATTTTCAGCTGTAATTACAATTAAGCCACTTAGTATGTATAATAATGTTTGCATCACGGAGCAGCACAGATGCAGTCCATCAACGCAATTAAATATTAAAACTGCAGCGGCTGTATTAATAGCGACACACTGTGAGTGTGTGTGTGTGTGTGTGTGTGTGTGTGTGTGTGTGTGTGTGTGTGTTTGTGGAGCCCCCGTTGTCTCGGAGCCAAGGCAATGCAGCGGGGACTCCCTGAGTCCCGGTACGGTCGCCTGGAGACATCGCCGGCACCGTCCCCACAGTTAACACTGGCAGGCCCTGGGTGTGCATGACCTACATTCACAACGCTAGGCCACGCCAGAAAGGCATTAGGAAATCGGGGTAAAAAGCTCACTGTGGTGAATAAAATGAAGAAGAAAGAATCCCCACGAGTGTATGAATACTCCTGAGCCGCCAAACCGTCCTTAGTCTAATGCAAAATTAGTGTTGTGCTGCCAAATTATTCATGACCACGTGGAAGAAGTGTCCTCCTTAAGTACCAGTGATGAATCACTTGATTCACCTCTCCTCACTCCCCACCCAGCTTCTCTACGCGGACAATTTTGTAAATTTTTGGTCCTCGACTTCAACTTTAAAATCCTGTCCACAAATACACACACACATACCAACACGCCAAACACCCCACCCCCCAACACACACACACACACACACACACACACACACACACACACACACACACACACACACACACACACACACACACACACACACACACACACACGCACACACACATCCTGTCCTATCAAGGTGCTTCTGCATTATTAAAGTTGTGAGCGCCTGCTCATGCCAGTGAACAGTGAACTGGCCTGTGTCTGAGAGTAGAGACCAGAGACTTTCTGCAGCCAGTCCTCAACCAGCACAGACCCATAACCATTGGCTCACAGTTTCTATACAAATACTTTCTTATCCAACCCTCTCTATTTCTGTTTTCATTGATTTCTCTCTGATTTTGGAAGTTGTGTCTCTGGGCCGCCGTAGGTGTTGCTGCATGTTGGGAATGCCAGTGGTGTGTGTGTGTGTGTGTGTGCAAGGAAAAAGATCCCATCAGTGAGCTGCTGCTACCAGTCCTCACAATGGCCCCTGCGTGCCGTGGTAAATATAGCCGCCATGGAGACAGGCTAAATAGAAGGCTCTTCTTTAGGGTAATGGATGGGTGTCGCTGACCTACAGTGCAATCACACTGGATTCCACCGAAATATTTCTGCACAGTGGCAAACAAACAAAGCGTAAAAAACAAAAGCATGGACCAGGCTGCACTAATCACGAGGCATGGCTAGGCGTCTGTGGCCAGGGTGGTTTGTGTGTGTGTGTGTGTGTGTGTGTGTGTGTGTGTGTGTGTGTGTGTGTGTGCGGCATGCATGCACTAAAAAACAAATCACGCCTTTTCCTTCAATGGATAGAGCAGCGTCGAGAAACACAGGGGATCGAGCGAGCGTGCGTGCGTGCGTGCGTGCGTGCGTGCATGCGTGCGTGCGTGCGTGTGTGTGTGTGGTTGTGCCACCGCAGAGCAACACGTCCGCGCACAAGAAGATGTCGGGGCGCGCCTCGGTGGATGGGTGCGTGCACTGGGTAAGGAAAGGTGATATTTATGGCGAGGAATTATCCTGAGGAGTCCAAAGGTCGGCCTGCTGGATGTCCCCCTCCATGTCTCCGAGCGCATCATTAACCCAACATTTAACGACTGGCTTATGAGCACCGTTTAACGACCTGGGCAGTCCCCCGGCACATGCATGCACACACATCAGACATATGAAGGAGCCCCTCCCCTTGAATAGAGTCACACACACGTGAACATGCGCACACGCGCGCACGCACACACACACACACACACTCGTCACAAGTCATCAGCTGCCACTGGTTTGTGTTGATTTGCAGGGCAGCTGCTGGAGAGAGTGGGCTGATGTGAAACAGTTTATACACACAATTACTATTAACGTCAGAGACACATGCGCCTCCTTTATTTATCCAGCTCCCACAATGCCACTGTGTGGACATGAAGCGCGACTGATTGGTTGCCAGTGTGTGTGTGTGCGTGTGTGTGTGTGTGTGCATGTGTGTGGGTGAGCCGAGGCAGCCTAGCGTGAGGGACACACCTGTTAAGGACAGACACAGGCACGGGCATGCTGTACCAAACAGACACACACACACACACCAAAACATAGTCACACCGCTGCTGGGTAGACATGGCTATTAGAGGACTGTTCCATAGAACACTCCGTTGAATCAGTTACACGACTGTGGGTCTGCTAGGTTCAACAGAGGCCATTCATTATGACACGGGCCATTAGGTCACCTCTGACCTCCTGGGGTCCTGAGCACATGGCAGCCGACCCTGAAGCGTTCCCTCTTCCCACTCTGACTTTCCCTCTTTCTCTTTCTCTTTCTTTCATGCCCCCGGATGCTCTTCTGTCACTCATTCACTCGTTCATCGTCCCCCCCCCCCGTCCCCCCTTCATTTCCCTGTCTACCCCCCTCCCTCATCCAACTTTCTCATTTCTATTCCCTCTCGTCCTCAACCCCCCCCACACACCCCCACACCCCTTCTCCCACTTTCCCTCTCTCCTTTATATTCCCTCGTTCCCTGACTGGTAGAGTGGACCAGATGCCAACGTTAGGCCAGTAACCTCGGGAGACACCCCCTCCCGGAATCGGAATCAAACACACACACACACACACACACACACACACACACACACACACTAACATACTGGTTTATAATTAATGAAATTAGCAGCTTTATCTGTTATGTCGAGCCTTGTGTCTGTCTTTAGCAGACACGAAGGGTACAGACAGGATTTAGGGATGTGGGGAGGAGGGAGAGGGGCAGAGAGAGACAGAGGTTGACGGAGGGGAGGGGGGTAAACATTAACGAGTGGAGAAAGTTGAGACATAGGGGATGTACAGTATTACAAAACCAGTAGAGGCCAAAGACGCCATGAAGTATTGAAAAATATCCTAGTGGGAAATTCCAACCAAGCTGACTGTATAGGAGGACGGGAAGTGTCCACTGTCCAGCCAATGAGCTCCACTTACAGCCCCTCACACAAGACGCAGCAACCTGCCAATGCTGGCCAGTCAGTGCGCCTACTGCGGTTGTCATGGTACATTTAAATGATGCTTTTACGAGCGCCCTGCCACCTTTTGTGGTCATATCAGGACGGTCAGTAAATTTCAAATATCGATTGATATATGGACTTGTGGCTGGAGGGAGCTCACTGCCAGAGCTCTTGAACAGGCGGCGAGTGCTCTTAAACACAGTCTCAACGGCCACTCAGGACAGCCGGGTTGCCAGATATTTGATTAACCCCCATTAGCGTGGACAGTATTTGGCCCCGAGGGAGCCCTCTGTGATGACGGGAGACAGAGTACGGAACGTCCATCGCCGTGTGCTGATGGGGTAGAGGCCTCAGGTCCATAGTCTGCCCTGCATCAACCCTCCTCCCCCTCCTCCTCCTCCCTCTACACCCCTCCTCCTCCCCCACGGCCCCCACTGCTTTGGGCTCGTGGCTCCTTGAACAGGCAGGGTTCCAGACCTGGGAAACGTGCATGCGTGTCGATGGACCTTTTAACGTTTAGAGATGCCGTCTTTCGGCCCGAGGCATGTCCAGACAACTGACCCAGGGGGAATGAGACCTCTCTGGACTACAGGGTGACCTGATGTACGGCCAACGCAGGGATCATCCGGGGAAGGGTCGGGGTCATGGGTCAGCAGTGGGGTCCACTCCAGTTCTTCTGCTAACAGTCCTCAGGGTCTCTTTCGTCAGGGAGCATAGTTCTTCTTACACGTAACCCATACATATACACACACACACACACACACTCACACACACACACACACACACACACACACACACACAGCTCCCATAGTTTAGACTAGGTGAGTAAATAGTTTTTGATTCCTGGGGTATTTATCAAGCGTGGTGCCGCTCTGCAGACCAGTGGCTTCCGTAATGGATCAGATTAATGGCCGCCTATTAACAAAAGGCCTGTTGTTGTGGCCCCTCAGGCCCCTGGTTACGCTGGAGCTCAGTGCTCATATAATGGCCTGTTTTAGGAGCTCCGTGATTAAGGACCATTTAGAGACAACCAAAGCCAGGCCTCTGACAACTTCAATGGGCAGCCAACATAAACTGGACTCGCTCCCCGGCACCCCCCTCATCCCTCTCTGTCAGTCAGTCAGTCACTCACTCACTCACTCACTCACTCACTCACTCACTCACTCACTCACTCACTAATGACTTCTCTAGTTTTTTTTCTCTCCCCCTCTTTGTTTGTCTATCTCAGCCTTGGTGAGCATCTCTATAGATGGAGGTGGGAAGGATGGATGGAATAAAAGGTGTGGTGAGGGACAGAGCTGTCGAAATAAGAAAGTGGATATACATTTGAATTATTTAGAGGAGCGCACATATTACCCTCCCTGTTAATTATGTTGACACATGTCCCAGTAAATAAACAAAACAGATAAGTGTTTTTAGGTCAACTTAATAGGGACTACATCTTTTGAGGGTTGGAGACAGCTCTGGTCCCAAGATAGATATTCTAATAACTGAGGGCCTAGCCATTAGCATCCTATTCGCTAGACTTGAACCAACTGGCTAACCAGGTTAGCATCTTCTCACCCCTCACACTCAGGGCCTGATTTAAAGGTTTGATGGCTGCTCTTATTCTGGGGAGATTGTTATTGTTGTGGAGACACAGGGGAATCCAAAGAATGTGTCAAGAACGTATTTTTTTAAACCTGCGTTAACATTTGTTTTTCGCCGACTATCATGCCTTTTTATTTTTTATATTGTCTATTTCTGAAGCACAGCAATGGCTTCTTCCACTAGTATTTAAAATCAAATGACCGTTTGCGGTCTTTTTGTTTTCCGTCCGAACTAACAGTGGCTGGGATCCCTTTAAAACATGCAAAGCCATCATTTAAATATGGCTGTTTGCACCTTATATCTTTAACGCAATCACTCTTAATTGATTGCCCGCAAAATGGGTGCAATGTAAATGTGCATTCTGTTGGAACAAACTCTCATTTCAGGACTCTTTATTTGAGATCTTAGCAAATCAGGCCCTTAGAATCAAAAGCACTGCATCATTCTGTTTGCTGCTCATTCTCTCCTTCAAATTCCATATTTTAATCTGTCCTTCTGGCAATATCCCATATTTCCATCTAACTTTTCATCTGCCCCCCCCCCCAATCCCCCCCCCCCCCCCCTATCCTCCCTCCCTCTCTCCCTAGACCCCGGCTCTGTCCGCCGGCTCCCTCTGGGGAGGGCAGTAATAATTATTATGTAAATAAATACGCCTGCTGTAATCACATTCGTGCCGCTGATCCAGTTAGAGGGGCTGATAGCGGCCGGCTGATTGTGTCGGCTGGCGGCTGATAGGCAGGGTCTGCTTGTCTGTCTGCTTCTGTTGAGGGAGGGAGGGAGGGAGGGAGGGAGGGAGGGAGGGAGGGGGGGGGGGCAAGACTCATTCCAACCCCAGAAATGTCTCATCTACGAAGGCTTCTTCAGCTTGGACCTGAGCTCCCTTGCAGTTTAAGGTGCAATTCGATAAACGTACTTGCTATGCATACGCTATCTGTTTAGTCTGTCCGTCTGTCTCTTTCTGTCTGTCTGCCTGTGTGAGTTGATAAGGGTCCAGCCGTGGATCACTTTCCCCTGTGCAGTCGTTAGTCATCAATTAGGGCTCTGTGTGATCCACATCAGCTTAATGATGATCCACTAAGACCACCATTAACCCCGGATCATTGCACCGACCCGGCCCAAGCCGCTCCCAAAGCCTCCCGGCAGGGCCTGGGGACCGTGCACGCCAACGTCCCCTCCATTCCTTTCGCGCTTCACTGGAAACCGACACGTCTTATTTTGGGGCCCTGGTTTTTGATGCGGGGGCGTGGGAGGCGGGCTGGGCGGGCGTCGTTTCCCCGTCGGGTGTGGAAGTGGCATTAGTCGTTCCCCCACCGG
Source organism: Aplochiton taeniatus (assembly GCA_017639675.1). NCBI lineage: Eukaryota > Metazoa > Chordata > Actinopteri > Galaxiiformes > Galaxiidae > Aplochiton > Aplochiton taeniatus. The sequence continues at coordinate 45,012,248 of CM030172.1, forward strand.
AGAGGCCAGCCTCCTCTGACCCGGGTCCCAGTGTGTGGGCCCAGCAGACCACTGTTAATGTCAGGGAGTAACGTATGGGTCCCAGCGCTAACTCCCTGCCTTTTACATCTCAATCAGGTCACTCTAGTTTATTTATATATTGTCAGGGGAAGGCAGGGGGTAGGCGAGTCGGGAGATGAATGTGGCAGTGCACCCCCCCACCCCCCACCCCACCCCACCCCACCCCCTTGGCACCCCCCCTCCCCTTTCTCCTTCTCTATTTAGTTAGCAAAAAGCTTTTATAATGAATTTGAAAGGCGGCACCGTTCCAAGCGTTTGGAATTCCCAGTGCACTGCTAAGTAAGAGACGCAAGGAGAGAGCCGTGGCAAGCAAAGAGAATAAATAAATAAAATGCAATACTACACTAAATGGGGGGAAAAAACATGTCTCCCTCAATCTATATATCCTCGTCCTCTTCTTTTAGTTTGGATGTTTTCCCTAAACCCCGTGCCCACCCACCCCCGCCCCCGCCCTCTTGTTCTCCCCTCCGCCCCTCCCTCTCCCTGCCTTTACTTGTTGCCGCTCCCTCTCTCCAGCTTGGTCGCACGCTATTAAACAAACACTCCTAATATTTTGAGCTGGCTGGCAGTTTGAATTTCATCTGGCCGATGCATCTTGTTCCTCTCAAGCCCTGACTGTTTTGACATGCACTCCGATTAGATTATAAACAAGCAGGCCTCCTGATGGTGATGCTGGAGCCACTAATTTCCCTAATTGTTTGCAGTTGTCTGGGAGGCTAGGAGGCCCGGGCCGGATCGGCCTGGGCTGGGCCAGCCGCGGAAGGGGGAGAGAGGGAGGCAACAGGGAGAGAAGAAGGGGGAAATGGGTGGGTGAGGGTGGGGGGCTGGGGGGGGGGGGTACAAGGTGGATGAGAGAACGAATGTGGAGGGAGGGGATGGAGGGTGAGGAGAAAAGAAGGACGAGCGAGGAGTAGAAAGGAGGGAAATGATTATAGTCCTAAAGACTTCCTTGCCTTGTTTACTCAGCAGAGAGGCTTGACGCAAGCATAAACACACACACACACACACACATACACACACACTTTTAATTTGGATGAATGAGGAGGGTGTGGTAAACATATTTTTGTGTTGGGATTTAGTTTGAAGGTGTGATCAACATCAAACACCAGCCACTTTGTCTGTCTGTCTGTCTGTCTGTCTGCCTGCCTGCCTGTGTACCTTTCTGTCTCTCCCTCTGCTTCTCCTTCCCCTTTGAGTTTCTATTCCATGCCCCATGTGGTTGACCCTTGTCTAACCAACACCTCAGTCCCCCCCCCCCCCTCCCTCTCAGAAAGACCTGATGTTTGACAGTTCATAAAATGACTCGCACACTGTATATTATACTTATTATATATTTCATCTGATCGTCAAAAAACAAGCACAAAACATAACACCAAATATAAATATAAAAAATACTATATGTAAAAGTGTATGAGCTTTTTCCATTTGGTGTAAGTGTGTGTATGTATTGTGCCAGATCGGCGTATGAATGTTATCTGGCATGGCATCAAACAGACAGGCATCGCTACCTAGGAGACAGGAGCGCCGTCATATCACCACTGTCATCACCCAATTACTAGGGCTGTCTGAGTGTGTGTGTCTGGGCTTGTGTGTGTGAGTGTGTGTGCGTGTGTGTGTGTGTGTGTGTGTGTGTGTTCAGAACCCTCCGCGTGCTCCGGAGACCGCTTTAGCGTGACAGCTTGGTGATGGAGGCGCTGTCCTCCATTGTGTCTGTGCAGGTGAGTTGATAGCTGGTCTAAAGAGGGAAGGCGTCCTGACAGATAGAGCAGGGCCTCCTCCTCCTGCTCAGAGGGCTAGTTGAATCAGTCATTAGTGGCTCCTCCTCCTGCTCAGAGGGCTAGTTGAATCAGTCAATAGTGGCTCCTCCTCCATATCAATAATAGCGTGTGTTCTTCCCAGTTTGGCTGACATTCAGGTTCCAGGTCAGGGCAGCCTGAGTCCCAATATTTTTTGCCTGAAATAAAACCTGTTTGTGTGTGTGTGTGTTTGCGTGTGTGTATGTGTAGGGGGTTGGGTTGATGGGGTGGGTGGGGGGTTCTGTGATAGAGGAGCGTGTGTGTGGGACAGTGTAGCTGTGTGGTAACTACTGCTCCGTCAGCCGTTAAACTGTTTCAGAGGAAGCAGCTTTTTAACGTGACAGCTTGGCCTGATAAATATTGAATAAAGTGCCTGTCCATGTTAATGTTTATTTGTGTGTGTGTGTAGGGCATTTGGGGGGGTGCATCTATGTGTGTGCGTGCGTGCGTGGACAACAATGTGCGAAAAAGAGGTAATGCGGGCACTCTTGAGGTGACTAAGTATGAATCAAGATTTTGTCAGAAATGTTATGGATAGATTAGAGCAGGAAAAGCACACGTAAATAAACACATAAAAACCAAGTTTATACACATACAAACTCACAGGAACACACACAAACACATACACAAATGTGCACAAGAGCACACTAAACCCAATGTAGGTTTCCAATTTATGAAGCCGTCGCTTGACACTCCTCTCGTCCTATCCAATCCACATCATAAACAAAAAAAATCCACGCAATTGCTTGGTAACGTTTGAAGGGTTTACTTTGACAAAAATACAGGACAATTCAAAAGTCATCAAAATTACATTTAGCGCTGGAGAGAAAGAAAGAGGTAAAAAAACTGAGGCTCCATTCTCAACTTGTCTGACTGACGTGAGAATCTTAACCCACCTTCCAAAATCGAGCCTGCTGGAGGTGTTTGAGGGCATGCTCTCAGATTTGTTTTCCGTTTTCTAAATATGTGCATTTTAGGTCTTTTGGGGAGTAAAAATGTGATAAACAATAACTTTAAAACAATGTCAGTGGGTTATAGAAGAGTTTGATGTCAGAGACTAACTTTTACGCGCGCGCGTGCGCGCGCACACACACGCGCACACACACACGCGCACACACACACGCGCACAAACACACGCGCACAAACACACGCGCACACACACACACAGGTTTTATTTCAGGCAGGGACTCAGGCTGCCCTGACCTGGAACCTGAATGTCAGCCAAACTGGGAAGAACACACGCTATTATTGATATGGAGGAGGAGCCACTATTGACTGATTCAACTAGCCCTCTGAGCAGGAGGAGGAGCCACTAATGACTCATTCAACCAGCCCCCTGAGCAGGAGGAGGAGCCACTAATGACTGATTCAACTAGCCCTCTGAGCAGGAGGAGGAGGCCCTGCTCTATCTGTCAGGACGCCTTCCCTCTTTAGACCAGCTATCAACTCACCTGCACAGACACAATGGAGGACAGCGCCTCCATCACCAAGCTGTCACGCTAAAGCGGTCTCCGGAGCACGCAGAGGGTTTTGAACACACCGACACACACAGGTCATGATTAACTCGCTTGGTAGCGTTCATACCATCAGGGCTAGGTGTTCAAGTTCCACTAGAGCCATTCATACTGAAGTTGTCACGGTCTGAACTCTGAGGGCCTCATTACTCTTTATTAGTTTCACCTGTCTTTGTTTATGTCATTGTGTCCACCTGGGTTGTTTTGTGTTTTATTGGCTCTTTTGTGTTTTTTTTGTGTTTGTATTTAGGTCCTGTCTCTTGTGTTGTCCTTAGTCTGTTTATTGTTACATGTTAAGTAATTTTCTATCTGTCTTTTGCTCTTGGCTTTTTGAGTTCTAAACTACTTTATGCAGAAATACCTGCATTTGGGACCGTCTTGCCAGGCCATGACAACATTTTATTCACCCATGGCACTTTGGATAAAATCCAAGAGGCAGATACTATTACTTCACAACCCACTGTCCACACACATTCTCAAGCAACTATACAGCCTAATCACCAAAGCAGTGTGCTTGTTTTCACCTGAGATGGGGTAACCATGGCTACCTAAGAAGGGCTGATAAAGCCTACCATCATGCCATTTTCAGAATGGCTCTGAATGGTGGGAACAGCAATGGTCAGATGATTCTTTCAATATTGATGTTACAGGTTCACAGAATTTTTAATAATGTCTTGTAGGCTGTAATGGGCATAATACTTCTGAAATGAATAATTGCGAATAAAGACAGTAAACTAAAGAGTAAAAAGTAAATTCAAAACAGCTCCTTTAAAATGGCTTATCCCCAAAGTAAATAATCCTAATTACGTAACATTGTCAAAAGTTGTCAGGTTCCTGTGTAAAATACTTTAGAGTGTGCCTGAAGCATTACTCTGGGACTGGGGGAACAGACAGAAAGAAGCACGGCATAATGGACAGCTGGCTCAGTCAGAAAAATCCAACTCAACCTTTCACCCAAGTTCATCTCAGGTATATTCTGTGCTGACCGGCTTGGCCCAGTCCTATCCCTGAAGCTCTGCCACCCTGTCGCGAGATATCAGAAGTAGGACCAGTAGAGGTGGGCCTCCTGACACTGCCCATGAGCATCTGTACCCCAAGCCCCTGTCCCTCTGTCTCATTGTCTACCCCCCGCCCCGCCCCCACAGCCTGAGGGAAAGAGGGGGTGTTAGGGGGACTGATTGAGTGGGGCCGTGATGGCATCCTGTACCTTCCGTCTTTTACCCAACGCTATCTTCCTGCACCGGTCCTCAGCCAGGTGGACCTACATGTGCAGCATGCACAGGATGTGTTGCAGGACACATGGATAAGGCATGGATCTTAAAGGGACACCCAGCTCGCTCAATGCGAGCTCAGTCAAATTGTTCCTACAGAAATAGAACGAGTCTGGTAAACAGAACGAAAAAATCGGGATTCATATTGATCTGGGGACAGAAATTCGGAGGATGTCGATACTGTACCGTACTTGTCATCGCCACCGTTCGTGTTGTGTCCAGCTGCACCTCACTAACATCAGGACATTCACCACTGTGGTTTCACAGTGCTCTGTCGGCGTAGATATCCAGCTCGCAGGTTCATTTGGAATGTTTGTTAAGTCTTTGAATGGATGAAATCATTACATTTCCTCTCATGTATCTTTCATGTTCTAGTCCAGATTAGTTATTCCGGGGTTTAGAGGGAGATGCCGAGTGTGATATATTTTTAATCGCAGCAGCTGTTAGCCTTCTCGTATTGAAGATCTTTCTCGACGAAAATCGTGATTGAAGGAGACAAATCAAGCCCAGAGCTACCCACGCCATCTTTAATTCACACCGAATTTGAACTTCTGCACCGAATAACGGTATTTCGATCAACTCCGTCATTCACGCAGAATGTGCTCACTGTCTCCCAGAAACATGCTGCATCAAACCAAATAGACTTTGGATTTCCTGACATGACTGAAGATGTTCTCAGAGAAGCGTCTGATGAAGGTATTCTGATGTGCATCAAGCATCGGAAGCCATTAACGCTGAATATGAGCACCAAATGTCAGATGTCAGTCAACCGTTCCCCTGGGTGATCTCCCTGGCTAACTAAACGTCTGTTGTTGTTGTTGAGTATTGTCCCTGACTCCGCTAACTCGTCCCTGGGGACCGGCACCGCCTGTCTTCACTGCATTAGAGTTGACATACTGCGTCTCTGCATTACCGTTGAAGTACCAAACCGGCAAGCGCCAAGCCACACCAGCGGCCAGCTGGCCCACAGCTCCTGACCGCGGCCTCATGGGACTTTCCTCCGTGACGACCCCAACAAAGCCCTTTCTCCCCTCTCCCTCAATCACTTGTTCCACCTGATCGGATAGGGTTTGTTTCCTCTGATCTGGATCGCTGCCTGGTTGATCTTCTCTGCTCAACTATACATGTTGTTGGGAGGTGGAAAGACACCTTTTTTATGGACTATACACTATATATGGTCATATAAATTAGGTATTTTTTGTAATAAAAAATAAGTAAATAAATCAAATAAAAACGAATTGAGAAGATTAGTCTGCCTGAATGCAATATCAGTGTTAACTATATGCAATACTGGTATTACATTGCAAAATATAAAAATATATCTAAACAAATGAAAACCAATATATGTGCTGCTAGGCTTATTGTTCAAGGCTTTATTTGTCATCAGTGTCCATTGGCTCTGCCTCCTACAAATTAAAGCGCAGAGGTTTCTAGATATTAGGCTGAGGGAGCAGCATGTGTGCCTGCCCCCCAGTGTGCCCTGACAACAGAGGGAGGCCACAGGTGTGTGCCCCCTCACTTCCTTGCTGCTTTGTGGGTAATAACAGTGGGCGCGGGCACCTGCGTCTTCTCTCTGGCCCCTGCTCGCCCCCAACAGCCCCCCCCCCTCCTTTCTCACCTCTAATGGCCTCTAATCATCCCTCCATCAGGCCTAATACCCTGCAGCGGTGCCCTCACAGCTGCCTGAGGGGCCCTGGGCGCCCAGACACCTGTCAATCTCGCACACGCTGACTGCACACTGCCAGCATCCAGCTCTGTCTGTCTGTTGTCTGAGCGGCTGGCAGGCTGCACACACACACACACACACACACACACACACACACACACACACACACACACACACACACACACACACACACACACACAAACAAACGCACACACACAGAGACACACACATTGACACAAACACCATGCTGCCTGGCCTTCTACGAGGGTTTTATTACCCGACTCAGGTGGTTGGACAGCAAGTTTACAGAGGAGTCACATTCATTGAGTGAAAAGGTAGGTACACTACCGTATTCAGCGTTCCACTGACTTCACGTCACCAAGCCCAGGCCCCGTGGTAGAGAGAGGGGAGACTCTGGGCTCCAGCCCAGCCTTGTGCACAGTGCAGCAGGCTAAGCAGCGGGCCCAGGGAACCACAGAGCTGTGGGTGGTCCTGACACCACTGGGCTGCTGTCTGTCTCAGCCTGGCGGGCACGGGCAGCCCGACTCTGGTGCCACAGCTGACAGACACCGGGCCCACTAAGCCTCGCTGGCTGATACGGTGTGTGCTCCACTGACACCCCACAGCCTTGTCGATGTGCGTGCGTGTGTGTGTGTGTGTGTGTGTGTGTGTGCGAGAGTGTGTTTGCTCGACTGCTCTGCGCCAACATAAATTCTAGTTGCTAATGACATCCAGCTCCTTAGGACCTGGGGCTGGAAGGGTTAAAGCCCACCAATTGAGCGAATAATGAGTTAAATGAGAAGATTTAAGGATGGGGGTGGTCTGGGGGTGGGGGTGCTGCCCATGAATGAAAACCAGAGTACCTCACCACAAAGCTGCAGAGAAAAAGATCACCTTGGGGGATGGCATATTTAGTGTGCACAGTACGGGTGTGTGCGTATGTGTATGTACGGGTGTGTGCGTCTGTGTATGTATGAGTGTGTGTGTGTGTGTGTGTGAGAGAGAGAGAGAGAAAGAGAGAGAGACTGACAGGGCTGTACTGGCAGAATGCCAAAAGTAGCATGGCAAAGAGGGAGTGTGGTGGGGGGCCGTAGTGAGAAATGGGTGATGGAAAGAGTGGGATAAAGATTGATAAGCAGACAGCCCTACTACAAGCAGAGACAGGTGGGGCGGTAACTGTAGACTACATATGAAGCAGGAGGGTTGGACAGCAGAGGAAGCCATGCCCATTTTGGCTAACTCGCTACCCTGAGTAAGCTGGTGTGGCCAACAGCATTCTGGATAGGCTGTCAGTAACAGCACATTACACAGGGAAGTCACGTTAAACATTTCTGGGGACTTCTAATTAATGTGTACATTCTCTGCATTGACGAGAATGGAAATAAATGAAGACCTAGCGTATAGTCATGTGAATGGTTTGATTGCTGACCTGGTCGAGGCACTGCATGCTGTGACGCAAAATCCAACACAGTCAGTGAAACGAACAAGGTCGCTGTGATCAAAATGGAGCATTTACAGAAAGAGTGAGTCGCTGGCTACTTACAAGATTCGCTTTCATCGTTTTTTACGTAAACGTCCTCCATCAGGGCCCGTTAGATTTACAAGATTGGTCTAATTTAAATTCAACAGAAATATGTTAGTCAGGAGAGGAAGTTTCCTGCAAAAGCTTTTACCGCCTTTGTTTATGAATCCAGGGGAACACCCATGAGCTTCTAAGGAACACTGACTGTTTTCTGAAGGAGCGTTCTCTTACTGAATAAACAAGCGCCGTTGTCCTGTCATTCGGTCATTCCAGTAAACTTGATCTAAAAGCTATGTGGTGCTGGGTCACATTGTAGACCCTGGTTTGCTTTGACTGTTTTAGTATCTGCCATTAGAACAGCATGAGGTGGCTGCAGCCTCATCATTGGCTCAGACTCGAGTGCCTCTATGGGTCATTCCCAGCCTTTCCGTATATACCACACAGAGCCCTGTTCCAGAGCCGGAATATAGTCAGGGAGGTTCGAATGAATCAGTGCAAGTTGTAATAAGGAGGACTTGGACCGGAGCGATGTACACTTTGGACAACAAAGACCCAGACGTAAACAGGCCAAGGCCCTTCTTTTCATTGGATGGGCTTTGTGTGACTATCTGGTGGTCCGCGAAAGACACAAATATCGACGGGACCAACAAAAACACATAGTCATGTACAATAGGTGAATCCCCAGCTTTCCTAAGGGCCTGACGGAATGTATACTGTTCAGGACAAACGCAAACACACTGTTCAGATGCGGCCCTGTAAGATAAAACCGTTTCCGTTCTTTTACATAATCCCATGTCAGCCCCACCAAACCCACATAGACAGACACAAACACACATGCTGACACGCGCACACACAAGCAAACACACGCACCCACACACACACAAAAGCAAGCACACGCACCCACACTCACACCCGCCCGCTTTCTCTAGCTCCATGGGCTTTTCTGTCTCTGGTGGTGAGCAGGCCTCAGTGTGTCTCGGTGGGTGTAATTAGCCCAGAATATGAGCACCGCGGGGTGGGCTGATTGTCCTCAGAGAGGCCCAGGAAGGAGCCTGGCACACGGGTCGGACAGGAGCTTGTTGACCCTGGAGGTCATCGGCAGTGTTTCCACACCATTGTCAAGCGAGGGTCTCTCCCTCCCAGAAGTTTGTAGAGGAGGAGAGGGATTGAAGGAGTACTCACACACCCGCTGTGCTGCTAAACACTCCCTCCATCAGCTAAGGTGGTGCACGCGGGGCTCTGAACAGATTTGCACATACGCACACTTGCATGCTCAAACACATCAATGCATGCACACACACACACACACACACACACACACACACTGCTGAGTCTGACCTGTGGCGGGTTAAACCTCAGTCTTCTCTATGCAAATCCTACCCCTCATTGTGAGTCGTGACTCATTAAACACATTGTTGTGTGCGTGTGTTTGTGCATGAGCTGTACAGTATCTCAGTGTGTGGATGTGTGTGTGGGTTCAAAGAGGTCAAAGCTGCTTTGTTTCAGCGGCCAGTCTCCTAAATGTACAGTACCATACTTACCAAATTGGTATTTGCTCAAAGTTTTCCTTTTTTACTACGGTGTAGATACAACCGTAATATAACAGTCAGCCAGGCCGTCAGTCATCTAGTCAGTCAGTCAGTCAAGGCTGAGTAACAGCTTTAGAGCATACAGCCCAGTTTAGAGACCAGAGCGTTGAGCGCCCGCAGCGTTTCCATGTGAATTACTGTCAGTCCCCACGCTCTGCCCTCCTAATAGAAACCCTGGTCCCTGTGGCTTTGCACACACCTCTAATTGATTTCCAAGGAATGCAATTCCAACCACAGTGTGTGTGTGTATGTGTGTGTGTGTGTGTGTGTGTGTGGGGGGGGGGGGGGGTCTGCTTATGTGCATGTGTCTGTGTGTTCATTACCTAAGCTTAATTCAAACCAAATAGTATCAATCTAACATTGCGATTGTAATAGGAGCTTTTAGCATTTTTTTTGCCAAGTAACAAACAGGTTGTTTCATAAATTCAATTTTTATTCACTTTGACATAGCACAAATCCAGATTTCAACTGACACAAACCCTGATTCCTGTCATACAGAAAAAACACAATGTGGATAAATGATTGAAATTATTCTAATTACAAGTCAGGTTCAGCCGGGTGAGTGTAGCAGCTGATTCAGAGAGTCACATACAACTACACAAACATACTTTCAGATATGGATCTGTATACACATTTGTACACAATATTACCAGTGAGGAAGTCACACTATTGAAACCCTTTCCAACACCTTCCTGCTTCTACAACAGCACAAGTGCTCTTGCTTGTCACCCTGGAGCCAATGACGTGATCCCATAAGTCCCGCCCCTCTGCCACTCGCACAAGTAGTTGAAAGTAGATCACATCAAGTCTGTCCTTAGTCTGGTGTGCGCACACATTATAACAAAGAACAGTGGCAAGCCTGCCATGTTTCTAGGATGGCTCAAAAAGAGTAGATTGTCAACGTCTGCTGCTGCAAAAAAATGTTTATTCAAGAAAAAGAACAGAAAGACGTTTTCATTTTTGGGATTGGGCGCCCACGCAGCCAAGTCCTGCTCTTTGGGAATACAACGCAAAGCCAGACGTGGCCTAACACAACATGACAGGACCTCAACTCAATGGTGCTCAGTAACTGCTTCGTAGTCCTGCTCCTCCACATTAGTGTGGTCTCTGTGTGTTCGCCTGCCAGTGGGTTCTTTGGTTACCCAGACCACAAGCCATTACTTAAAACCTTGAAAATAAAAACCAAAAAAACACGACGACAGCTACACCAACCATAATAACAATAATAACAAATAACAAAAAATAACAAAAAATGATAATAATAATTATGGATAAAGATAGCAATAAATAGGGATGTCCGAGTTTAAGTGCGGGTACGTGTGGTGTAGCACAAGACTGTGGGCACCAATAAGAGAGGGAGAGAGGGTGATGGATTCCAGGGAGAGAGAGGGAGAGAGTGGAAGAGAGAGGGAGAGTGAAAATGGAGGGCCACCATAAAGTGACTGATTGTTTTGCTTGCTGAATCTCTGGCCCTCGGTTTTCTTTATCGTTCTGCCGCACAGAAGGGGTGTTGGGCTGGGCTGGGCTGAGCTGGGCTGGGCTGGGCTGGGCTGGGCTGGGCTGGGCTGGGCTGGGCTGGGCTGGGTCTTGGCTGGGCTGGGCTGTGGGTGGACCCTTCAGCCCTAAGTGTCCTGGCGTACCACAGCTTTAGACATGGCTGTCCAGCAGGACTCCCAGGGCCCTTCAAGCTCCTCACGGCTCCATGCTCTCCCATACATCACATCATAGTCTGCTGAGTGGCTGGAGGAGGGCGAAACGGTACAGTACATACACAAAACCTCAGCAAACTGTGGGGGGGAATATAAGTGCTCGATTGAGGGATGGAGGGAAGGAAGTGGGGGATGGGGGGGTGGGTGGGTGGGGGGGGGGTTGAGGTTATAAAATGTGGTTCTCCCCATTGACTGACTGATGAGTCTGATGAGCCGAGCTGAGCTGAACCAGTCCTCAGGTTGGCTACAAAACATAGTCTGTGACCCAAAGGCTCAGGGGCTCTCGGATGTCTCTTCCGGGTCTATACATGTCATTTCACGGGTGCTATCCCCGACACTTAAAACAGGAAAATACATTTATTATGTGTGCAGGGACGGAGGGAGAGAGGCGACTGGCCAGAACAGACCCGTCCATGAAGGTGAAGCTGTGTCCCAGGGTCGGCTCATTCCATTCCTGTCTGTCTGTCTGTCTGTCTGTCTGTCTGTCTGTCTGTCTGTCTGTCTGTCTGTCTGTCTGTCTGTCTGTCTGTCTGTCTGCCTGCCTGCCTGCCTGCCTGCCTGCCTGCCTGCCTGCCTGCCTGCCTGCCTGCCTGCCTGCCTGCCTGCCTGCTTGCCTGCCTGCCTGCCTGCCTGTCTGTCTGCTATTGACTGGTCTATTTTTTTCTACAAACAGCTTTTGCTGAGGTAATGTTGTTTGGTCAATTGGCTGGAGGGTTCAAGCCTCTGTCAGGACATAGATGGAGTCTCATCACCGTTCCTCAATGTTTTCGTTTCTCATGGACCTTGCTCACTCTCTCTCTCTTCGCTCTCTCGTTCTCTCTCTCTCATTCTCTCTGTTTCTCCCTCTCTCTCTCTCTCTCCCTGAAAGCTGGTCTCTATCTCTGGTAGTCCACCTGCTCCCGGGGACTAGAGGAGGAGCTTCCCCCTCGCCCGTGCCCCTTGTCCCTGTTCTCCTCCTGGGCCAAGCTGCTCCCTGACGCCTGGCTAGAGCCGGAGGCGGAGGAGGAGGAGCTGGAAGAAGAGGTGTGGGCTGGAGCCTGGCTCATTCCCCCTCCGACGGCTCCGGCCGAGCCCGAGGACGGGTACATGTCCTCGGGGCCGTCCTCGCTGGACTCGGGGTCCTCGGAGGCGGAGAGCAGCTCCTCGTCGCGGTACTCGCTCACGTCCACGCCCCCCGTGGCGGCGGCGCCCTCCAGCTCGGTGAGGCGCCCGTGGTGCTTGACGTGGTAGCGCTGGTTCTGGAAGAACTTGATGATGGTGTGCTTGGGCAGGTCCAGCTGGGCCGACAGCGTGTGGATGGCCTCCTGGTCCGGGTAGAGGCCCACGTCCTGGATGAAGCTCTGCAGGATGGCCAGCGCCTCCAGGGAGATCTTCGCGGGGGCGACACACACACACACACACACACACACACACACACACACACACACACACACATGACCAGTATGAACAATGGCAAATTAAACAAACACCGTTTGTGAACAGTGGGCAGGACAGCAGCAGGACGGTCACTGAGGCCCAGCTTTACCTTGGTGCGTGAGCGGGGCTTCTTGGCGCCGGCCCCTCCGCCCATGCCTCCGCCCATGCCTCCGCCCGCCCCGGCGGTGCCTCCCCCCTGGCCGCCCGTCACCAGGCTCTGGGCCGCCTCGTCGGCCACGCGTTGGGCAGGCGGGGGCTCCTCGCGCACGGGCGAGTGTTGGTGGTGGTCCTTCAGTGGCATGGGGGGTGGCCGGTGGAGAGCCTGACGAGAAAGACAGAAGAGCTGGTCAGTGGGGCGTCATGACCCCTCATCAAAACTGACCCCACGCTCTCCACCTAGGTGTGCGTTTGGGTGTGTTTGTGTGAGTGAATCGTCATGATAGTCTGCATTTCACAAAACATTTTGGACAATTTGGTATGTGAACACACGCAGCCATGTTTATAAATGCAATTGATGGAGCTTTTCATTCAGCCGTTAAGGAGCAGAAAGCAGGTGTCATAGCTGGTATAGCGAACCAGACGACCACTTACTCCTGCATACCTCTGGACAGATGATCGCTCTGCCCTGTGTCAACTTTGACCTGCTGTGTGCAAGATTAGCTCTAGTAAACCTCGAGCCACCTGCCCTCACTGTTAAACTCCAGAGACAGACAGAGGGAGAGAGTGTAGCTAAGAGGGAGGAGAGAAAGAGAGGAAGAAGGGGAGAGGAAAAGAAAGAGAGAGGGCCTGGAACTTTCTTTATAATCGCTAAACACATCAATACACCTCGTAGGTCGTTAAAGCACGTGTTTGTGGCCGGGTGAAAAAACAAGAAAAAGCTTGAAAAGAGAGAAATTGAAACAAAAAAAGATGAAAGAAAATAACAACAGTGGTATATGAGTCAACAAAGAGGAAAGAGAACGTGAGGAGGAGAAGGAGGAGGAGGAGAGTGTGTGTGTGTGTGTGTGTGTGTGTGGGGGGGGGGGGTCGAAATGGACTGCTGCCACAGCCAAAGAGGTGCTCTGAGTGACAGGAGGGCGGTGACTGCTGTTGTCGGGCAGATTATTAAATCGAGGGCGTTCCACGGCGTTTAGGAGGGGCGGAGCGGAGCGGAGCGGGGCCGGGTTTGCCCAGTCCCTGGGTGTCACAGAGGCCTCGGTGGCGGTCGTGTCCCGCCCCTCTGGAATGCAAAGCCCTGAATCTGCGGTGCATTAAAATGAAAGGACCCACATAAAGATAATAGTCCTCTGTACCTTTCTCTCCCTCTTCAATAATAACAGGGTATTACTTAAATATTACCCTGGGCAGGCCAGACCACGGGGTGGCTTCGATTTCACTTGCGGGGGCTTTTTTGGTGGTGGGAAAATTTACAGGAAGTGCTGTTTTTCTGTGTCTTTTTATTTCTTTCCCACACACGCTAAGTCATTTTTATCTTTTTTACGACTTTGTGCAACAAACAGTGGTCACAGAAAAGTGAGGGGTTGCGAAAGAATGGCGACCGAGGTCGGCAGAGAGTAAAAAAAAAGAAAGAGAGAGAGAGAGAGAGGCGTCAGTACCACACAGCCCCCCCCCCCCCCCCCCCACACACACACACACACACAAAAAAGAAAACGTCCTGGCCCCACACTTCCTGAGACACCTAATGAGTCAGCAAACTGAAGAGACTTTAGGAGACCAATCCTGTCTCCCCAGGACCCAATCACACCCCATCAGTGTTTCCAATGACGTACAAGAGAGACAACGTCTACTGCTTCTTTCAACACACACACACACAGACAAAGGAACTCACAAACACACACTCACACACACACACAAGCACAAACACACACACAGACACACACACACACACACACACACACACACACAGGCACAAATACAGATACACACACACACACAGACACTAACACAGATACACACACAGACGTGGTGTTAGTAGCAGGTCTCCCTAACACTGAAACACTGGTCAGTTCCTGCTGCCTTTCTCTTCTCAGGATCATTGCTTAACTCTATTTTAAGCCTATTATATTCTTCTGTATATTCCTCTTGTCCTAGTCTCATTTTCTATACTCTCTCTCTCTTTCTCTCTCTCTCCCCCCCTCTCTCTCTCTTTCTCTCTCTCTCTCGTTCTCTCTCTGGGCTCTAATGAATCAGGACACTGAAGTGGGCCCCTGCCGAGCCACCATGACTCCACATCCAAATCAAGTCCAGTCCCACTGAAGCCAGGAACTCCACACCCCCCCGTTCCGCCATCCCTCCTTCCAGCCTCCATCCCGCCTTACCATACGTCCCTCCATCCCTCCTTCCTCCCTCCACCCCTCCTTCCTGTACATCCCTTCATCCCTCCTTCCACCCTCCATCCCTCCTTACCGTACATCCCTCCATCCCCCTTCCACCCCCCTCCCGCCTTCCCGTACATCCTTCCACCCTCCATACCATACGTTCCTCCATCCCTCCTTCCACCCTCCATTCCGCTTTCCCGTACATCCCTCCTCTGCTCCATCCCTCCTACTCATCCAACCCTCCCTCCTCTGAAGCTCTGCTCCGGACAGGCCTCCTGCTGTTCCACTGTAACAATTCCCCCCTCCCTCTTACGCACCTCAACCCTTGCCCCCCCCCCCCCCCCCCCCAGTTGTCTTTCTCCAGTGGCCAAGTGCGACATGCTCTACCTGTCCACCACTGCAGGTAAACGTACAAGCTGACTGGAAACTGAGACAAAGACTACTCTGTCTTCTGCTGCTGTTCCTGTCGGCAGTGCCTCGCCTCACCCGCTTCAACTCCGACCAGGGGACACTGCGACTTCACCGCGTTCGACAGGAAAATAAGTTTTCTTTTCCGTTCAAATCAAGGCAAATTAAAGCGAAGAACTATGAAAGAATTATACAATATGAAATATTCAGTTGATCCTTAATTAGGATTGGTTCTCTAGGGTATGTCTCTCTCTCTCTCTCTCTCTCTCTCTCTCTCTCTCTCTCTCTGTGTGTGTGTGTGTGTGTGTGTGTGTGTGTGTGTGTGTGTGTGTGTGTGTTCTGTGGGGTTGGGACAGTGTGTGACCACAGGAGATGCCATTAACACAGAAATAAATATGTAATGACGGAAAATTCCCTTCTCTGTTGGTTTTCTGCATGGCTTCAGTTTTCCTGTTAATCAGTTTTTTTTATCTTCTCTTTCCCCCTCTCTGCCTCTCTTTTCTGTGTCGCCAGGCCCTTAAACAGATGACTCACTGACTGTGTGTGTGTGTGTGTGTGTGTGTGTGTGTGTGAGAGAGAGAGAGAGAGGGGGGAGGGGGGGTGTATATGTGCGTGATCACACAAACTTGTGTATTGGCTGTGTAATAATGAGTCTTTAATGGTTTGCTGGTTTTCTTGTAAAGTAATGGAGACAATGTGGGGGATAGTGGCTCTGCAGATGGGCCTCCCCTCTACCAGGGTGGTATTTCTGCTTGAAAGTCTGTGTGACATTCCTTCCACTCATCTGCAATTAAACGATTAACTTGATTAGCTTAGCTGTGGTTCACCAAAGCAAAAGTAGGCAGAAAGCTCCCAGCTCCACCCGTGAGTTAATGACAGGCCACCAAGAGGCACTGATAAACTGACAGACACAGACCCCGTTAGGATAATATGAGTTTTCAAAATGAAAAAGAGAACGAGAAGGGATTGAAGAACGAAAGAGGCAGAGGTTGTTGCTCTCATTTTAGTCCGTCACCCCTGGGATCTACGTATAAACACAGACACACACATAAACGCACACACACATTCAGATATCCCCCACACACAGCAGAATTCAATTTAGCAAAAACAATAGAGAAATTATTCATAAGGACAGACTCTGCCAAATTAGCAGAGGGACGCACTTAACTGCTAAACACATATAAATATGAGCAGTGGCTAGTGCTGAGAAGCTGAACACACAAACACGCACATACACACACACACACACACACACACACACACACATCACCGATGAGTGGGGATAGTGCTGAGGAGCAAGCAAGGCTGGGTCAGTCATGGAGAAATGTGACCCCCATGGGGTGAGAGAGACTAGAGCAGGCAACACACACACACACACACACACACGGAAACATAAGTAACCATTTGCACGCACACATAAATAATATGTACACACAACCTCTGTAAGACACACGCAAAACACACACCCACACCCACGCACACACACACCACCTGTGGACCTAAAGCACACGTGCTCTCTCAGGGGGAAAAAAACCCCGCGTTCTCAGACACGCAACAAGGGCACAGGCTACAGTAGGAAGGGTCCTTTTACAGCAGGACCTACATGAATGCACATACGCACACACTCGGAACTGTTTTCTACTGTACATAAAGTATGTGTTGACTGCCTCATAGGGGAGTGATACATTCCTTTTCACTGTAATTAGCATCTTGTCTTCATCCTTGGCTGCAGTACTGAAGACCTGCTGGTTGTCATGCGAACCCAACCCCAGAGCACTCTCTTGTATGTGTGAGGAGTGTATATGTGTGTGTGTGCTGGCGTTGCAGCTGCGACACATGTGTGGTCTGTGGTGGGAGGGTGGCTGGGGCCTGACAGTGTGGTAGGAGGACACACACACACACACACACACACACACATGGTCGGCCCTTATCTCCTTTTAATCTAGCTATCAGTCAGGCCATCCGTCGACGACTGCTCCTCCCCCTCCTCCTCCTCCTCCCCCTCCTCCTCCTCCCCACATATCTCTCTCTGCCCCCCTCCTCTAGGTGGGGTGCATCTCCAGCCCAGCCAGCCTCCCTGCTCCAGCTTCGAGTGGAGCGGAGGAGAGGGACAGAGGGATAGAAGGGGGGACGGAGGGACGGAGGGAGGAAGGGAGGGAGGGCGGGAGCGACACTGGTCTGCTGGGGGGATCCAGCCTCTGCTCTGGTAGAGGGAGAAAAGAAAGAGGAGTAGAGGCATGTGTTGATGGTGTCACCACAACTTCCTCCCAAACATGAGCACTAGGGACATGTGTGTGTGTGTGTGTGTGTGTGTGTGTGTGTGTGTGTGTGTGTGTGTGTGTGTGTGTGTGTGCGCGCGTGTGCACGTGTGTGCGTGTGTGTGAGCGTGTGTGTATGTGTGTGTGTGTCTGTGTGTGTGTGTCTGTGTGTGTGTGCGTGTCAATGTGTGGGTGTTGGCATGGGTTTCAAGAGGGTGGGTGAATTGCGTGTTTTAGAGGGAACAACAGTAGTTCATCAAAGATATATTCCCACAGCACATGTGTGTGTTCCATCCAGGTAAAGACCAACAAATCCACAATGGCTTTAGAGTCTAAGTACCTGACATGACAACGTTATCCCCTTCTCCTTTCGTAACTTACGCTACAAAAACAAGGAACCGTCAATTTGTATGAATAAATACGAAATTTAACGGCAGGTCAGTTTTTCATGGGTTCACTAACGTTTTTCACACAACAGTAAGGTTAAGGTTAGAAATAAGGTTAGAAATTCAAATCGCTTGCACTAGGATTCAAACCCGCAATCACGCAATCCTTAATCCGTTTCGTCGTACTGTGAGCAACTCAATCCAGCTGGCAGCAACTGAACCAGCCTCCCTAATACAGTGCGGCCTGTTTAAGTCGATGACTGTCGTAGCTTTGGATGCCTGTGCAGGTGTAAGGGGTCATGGAGCTGGCATAGTTACCCAATGTTATCAGATTCAAATTTCCTGGGTGTATTTTTATTCCCGCCATGTGATATTTCGTACTTTATTTGTATGTTTTGTCCTTCACCAATTTTTCGTACTATAGGCTACGAATCCTATATGAGACCAGGCTGGACCAGAACAGTGAAGTATATGTGTGTGTGTGTGTGTGTGTGTGTGTGTGTGTGCGTGCATGGGAGTGTGTTTCAAGAGGGACAGAGATGTCAGGGCGTGTCTTCCCTCACCTCTAATGGGGCATTTCCTTCACCACCAAACCACCCACCATCTCTGTTTATGGCTTACTCCCTTGACACACACACACACATGATTACCGATCGCTGTATTTGATGTTTAGGCTAAAGTTAAATAAATGAGGACTATTTCTATATTCAAATATGAGACTGTGTATATAGTGTATATATTTTCCCGCCCGGTTGTATAAAGTATTAACCATATGGTCTACGTGACCGTATGTGTGTGTGTGTGTGTGTGTGTGTGTGTGTGTGTGTGTGGGTGTGTTTGTGTGTCCCATAGTACCTATTCAAGTGTGTTCACCTCTAATTCATGCTTGTCCTCAGAGCATTCAATAATGACCCTGGCTGCCGATAGTGGAAGTCCATTTAATCAGTGCTGCAGCCCACTGTAACCATCCATACCCCGGTTATTACGTCTACACACACCCACACAAACACATCTGGTGGGAGAATAGAAGTGTGGGTCCCTGTGCCTTGTCGCGTGAGTGTTTTAAAGACTCACGCCTAAGTCTGAGTGTGTGTTTTCCAGACTCACAGCTAAGTCTGAGTGTGTGTTTTCCAGACTCACGCCTAAGTCTGAGTGTGTGTTTTTGGGCGCGCTGAGCAGCAGTCTCACCTGGGGGTCCTGGGGCAGGTGGAGCACCGTGTGCAGCCTCTCGCTGTGGTGGTGCCGGGACTCCTCCTCGTACACCAGGTCCCGGTCCGACTGGGGTAGGGTGAGGAACCGCCGGATGGTGCACAGGTTCTCCCACAGGGTGCGGTTCTCCGGGCTGGGGTTCTCCTTCCACCGCAGCAGCTCACACAGCCAGCCCTGGGGGGGACGGGGGGACGGGGCGGGGGGGGAGCGGGAGGGTTCGGGGACGAACGCAAGGCGGAGGTAGAGCGGAAGGAAGGGGAAAGTACAAGTGTCAGAGATAAGGGGGTAAAGAGAGATGGATGGAAGGAGAGGTTGGGCAGAGAGAGCGAGAGAAAGAGAGGGGGAGGGAGGGAGGGAGGGAGGGAGGGAGGGAGGGAGGGAGGGAAGGGAGGGAGGGAAGGAGGGAGACGCAGCAGATTTGATTATCTCTGCTAGACTGGTGACACCAGCTGTTGTGTGCATGAAGCAGCCTCCTCCAGAATGCACCACTAATAACCTGATAATCACTCTCTCTCTTTTTCTCCCTCTTCCTCTCTCTCTCTCTCTCTCTCTCTCTCTCTCTCTCTCTCTCTCTCTCTCTCTCTCTCTCTCTCTCTCTCTCTCTCTCTCTCTCTCTCTCTCTCTCTCTCTCTCTCTCTCTCTCTCTCTCTCTCCCCCTCTCCTTCCCCCAGGATCCCTCGCTCCTTGCGGCCAGCTGCAGCAGATGGGTGCACTGAGCCGTGACCCCCAGCCAGCCACCCACGGACCCATCAACCTGGGAGACAACAGCAACCTCAACCTGCCACAAACCCACACACACACACACACCACACACATACACACACACCGCACACACACATCGCACACACAAACACTTTCCCTCGAACTAACTTAATCTGCGAATCAGTCATTGTCCTTGGTTGCATCTGTTTACTTGGTGTTCATTCTTTTCAGAACATGATGGAGAGCTGCGGTTAATCTGGGAGTGGCAAGACCTTCTGGAAACCACCGTGGCGCTCACACTGGAACAGACAGAGCCTGACAGCGGGAGGACAGTCAGCCACCGCTGGGTTTAAAACGCTCCTCTCCCCCCGCCCCCCCCCCCCCACACACACACACTCCCATACCTGGCTCTTGTTGGCGGCCACCTTGGCGAACAGCGCCTGGGACACCTTGGCCCTCTTCATCTCCTGCTGGATCTCGTCGTAGATGGCCGAGGTGATGTTCACCAGCGACTCCAGCTTCAGGGGCAGGTCGAGGGCCGCAGCGGGCATCTTGGGCTGTGGGGGGCAGAGGGTCGAAATCAGAACCGGAGACGTGCAGGGAGATCAGCCAACCGCCGGGTTTAAGATAACACGGCCGTCTTCCCAACATACACCGTCGGTGACGGACCGCCGATCAAACCCCATTCCGAGGGGGCACGGAGCGCCGTGCGGCTTTGGGAACGTTCATCAGACCGTGTGGCAGGAGAGCGTGTCGGCGCACGGCTCCTGTTCCCCTGTCAAGGTCCATTAGGTGACGCAGCCTTTGATGGTGCCCGGCTAGCAAGCACAGACACGCGGCCTGGCACTCCCTCTGGAAGTGCGACAGAGAGATAACCCCGTTCCCAGACATAACACAGAGAGCGCAAACGCATCTCAAGTGGTTTCCCATCCGTTTGTGTGTGTGTGTGTGTGTCTGTGTGTGTGTGTGTGTGTGTGTGTGTGTGTGTGTGTGTGTGTGTGTGTTTTGAACGCAACGTCAAAATAAAAACATGCCGTTTGAATACGGCCTGGAAAAACCCATATCTCCATTCTCAGCGCATGCGTTCCATTGCAGTGGGACGCTACGTGACGACACATTCAAACCCCCAAAGTAGTTTGTGTGGCAGTCCTGCGATGGCAGGGGCGTGTGTGTGTGGGTGCACTCGCGTGTGTGTGTGTGTGTGTGTGTGTGTGTGTGTGCAGCTCCCCACCGAGTTGGAGACTTTGGTCTTGTTCTTCCAGATGGAGGCCCAGGCGTCGGGGGTCAGCTGCTCGTCCAGCCTGCTCTCCCAGACCTTCTGAGCATGGAGACAAGGGGACACAGCGAGAGTTAGGACGGCACAGCTCGTAGAAAGGCAGGCCACTACGGTACAAAAAACACACACACGCATGCAGACACACACACACACACACACACACACACACACACACACACACATTCACACACACACACATACGTACACCCCTATGCCCATACACACAGGCCCTGCTGCAGAGAAGTCTGTGTCATTGAAGTGACAGTCCAAAATAGTGACAGTTATTGAGCTCATCACTAAACATCAGCAGTGAGGTGAAGGTAGCCACCTTAGAAACAATGACATGGGGGTAGTTAGGCGAGTCGCTGCTATAGAAACAGTTTGTTGAAGGTAGTTGCTCTCTCTACATACGACGCTGGTGGCATCGGCGTCGGCTAGCTACCTTGTGTGCAGCAGTGCGGTGGGGGGGGGGGGGGGGTTGCAATCGTCTACATTTGAGGGCGGTGAGGTGGGGGGAGGTTGCTACCTGTGCGAGGCGGGGGCCTCCGGGGCTGGCCGTGGGGGTAGCAGGCAGGCCCACTGGGGGGTTCATGCTGCGCTCTCTCTCCTCCTGGTAAATACGGTCTCGCTCGCCCTCGGGCAGGTTGAGGAAGTTCTGCATGGCCTTCAGGTTGACCAGCAGCGACTGAGAGGCCTGCCGAGGGTCCTCCTCCTTCCTCAGGATCTCCGACAGCAGGCCCTGGTGCACACACACACACACACACACACACACGTCAAACACGCATGTCAGACACTCTATATATATAGGCAGCCCTACGTAGGCATGCTCAAGTACACACACACACAAACGCACACCCACACACCCACACGCACACACACTCACACACACACTCCATCCACCTCCAGCCACACGCACACACACACACACGTTCCATCTGTGGGTCTTAGGGGTAGCTCTAATGGGCCGTGGTGTATCTAGGTGGGCGGCTGAATGCAGCAGGTGTGTGTGCCGCTGGGAGGGAGGGGGAGGAGAGCGGAGAGCAAGCTGCTGGGGCTTATCAAAAGACCCAGTGGCCTAGCTATCACAGTGAAGTGAAATATCCCTGGCGCCTTAGCTTATCAGCAACACCTCAATAGGACGGGATGTTTTGGATGCGATGACCATTAGATAAAGCTCGAGAGAAAAAGAAAAAAAAAGGGTTGCGTGGAGTGTGCCTTTTCCAGCGGGTAAGCCGTGTGCACAACATTCCATTAAGCTTGCTTTCATCCACCTACGCGTACCTGGGTGCGGTTGAAGGCCACGCGCGCGAACACGGCCTGGGACACGCTGGCCCTCTTCAGCTCCTCCCGGACCTGCTGGTAGATGTCGCCGGACACCTCGGCGGCCGACGTGTTCCCCCCCGGGTGGTCCCCAGGACCCCCCACCTTGGAGGAGGACCTCTGCGGGATGGGCGGGTGGTTGAGGAACTGCTGGTTGATGGCCTGGGGGTGCTGGTGGGCCAGCAGGCGGCTGACGGCCAGCTGCTGGTTGATGAGGTGCGCCATGGCCAGTTGCTGGCGCACCAGCTGGGGGCTGAGCTGGGGGGAGAGGAGGCCGCCGGGCCCCAGCAGGGGTTGGAGGGTGCCGGGCGGCGGAGGGGGCGGCGGAGGCGGGCCCTGGCCCACACGGAGAGGGGGGCTGTGGTGGAGCTGGCCGTGGGGGGATGGCTGCTGCTGCTGGCCCTGGGACGGAGGCTGCTGGGGTGGTGGCAGGGAGGGGGCCTGGGGCTCTCCGGATGACCCCTTGAGGAGGGGGCTGCCGGCACCCAGGTGGCCGTGCTGCGGCCCCCACCTGAGCTGGCCGCCCTGGCCCAGCACACAGAAGTCTACCAGGCTGTCTCGCTCCACTGTGGAGGGAACACACACAGTGGGAGTCAGGGGGAGACATAGACAACGCTATGCCATTTAGGAGTAGGACTAGCGGACTCACCTTTGATGTCAGAGTGGTCTCGGCCCGACCACATCTTCTCCAAGTAGTCTCCTGATAAACAAGAATAAATGTCCTCATAAGGAACAACTCCAGAAGACTTTACACATTACCGTCATGTACACACATACACATCATCCATGTCCTCATAAGGAACAACTCTAGAAGACTTTACACATTCCCATTGTGTACAAGCATACACATCATCCATGTCCTCATAAGGAAACACTCCAAAAGGCTTTGCACTTGTAATGTGAAAATACAGTAAGTGTATGTGTTTATACTTTTCCCAAAGATGAGAAAGCATATACAAGATAAAATGGTGTTAAGTGTTAATAGAAACTCTCACCTTTGATTTTCTTGAACTTCTTGTACCAACGTCCAAACTCCTGGCACTTAGCGGTGGAGACATTGGCATAGTAGGAGCTGTTCACTATTGAGGAGATCATACTCTGAAGAGAGACACAAAGACAGACAGAAAGAATAAGTCTGATGCCTTTTCATGACCTACATACCTAAGTGTGCCTACATATGTATTGACAAACACACACACACACACACACACACAAACACACATACACACAAAACTATACA
The DNA here is from genome assembly GCA_017639675.1 of Aplochiton taeniatus. Lineage (NCBI taxonomy): Eukaryota > Metazoa > Chordata > Actinopteri > Galaxiiformes > Galaxiidae > Aplochiton > Aplochiton taeniatus. The sequence continues at coordinate 45,035,908 of CM030172.1, forward strand.
CACATGTATACGCACGCACAAGATCGAAATAGACAACCATCAATGAGTTTGGGAAGCCACCCATGGAAACTCAGCCAGCGTGCAGAGGGATCCTCCAGCCACACACACATATGCTTGCAATTGATGCCTGGGATCAACACCCACAAGAAAAGCTCTATTTAAACACAGCACTCACACATACATCTATTTTCCCCACACTCACACAAACACACACACACACACGCATCAACCTATTGAAAAATATATATATGCTCCCTCAAAAATGAACCGTGGGACCACACAGTCAAAGTGAGCTAATTCAACATTCAAAGTGAACTAATAAAACATGAGCAGTGCGTCTGTCTCGACTTGGCCCACCAGGGATGCACAAGGCCAATCCTTGGCCATGACATGGCACAAGCACTGTGCCGTAGGGCCCACTCGGACAGACCTCTGATCACCACTGCCGGCGCTGCCGTGTGACGGGCAGGTCCCTGAAGGGGCTCTCTTACCTGGGACAGGGGACACTCCTTGGCCAGGGTGCTCTGGTTCATCTCCTTCAGCAGCTCCTTCAGCGCGTTCCTCACCGTGGCATGGTTCCACTGCTCGCACGGCAGGTCCTCCAGCTTGGCAAAGCTACACACAGCGAGGGGGTCAGACATTTAGGGCGCGCATCCTTGTTAGGAAGTACACCAAAAAGCTAAGAAGCATGGCCGTTCCTCCAGCTACACAGCAGAGGTACAAACAGCGGGGGGGGGGGGGGGGGGGGGGCAGTCAGAGTGCATTATGTCAGGTAGGATTCGTTCCCATATTGGGATTAGAGCACAACCAAATACAATGCTATTGGTCCAGCCTTTTCCCGTTCTTGTCCCAGCGCCTTTCCTGTTCTGTCGCTAACAGAACCACAGAGACACTGTGACCATCGCCATGGTTACAGGCTGTTTACCAGGGTGAACAGGTTAACAAACCTGGCTGGTACGTGATAAAGCAACAATGAGCCTCCCATCTGGAGTCTATCTGACCGTGTCTGTGTATCAGTGCCCTGGTTTGCTCTGTGGCCTGACAGGCAGACAGCTTTGACACCGGAGGAATAATGTTGGTCCACTGCAGTGGAACAAACACTGGCCATCGTATAGAGAAAACAAGGCTGTGTTATATCATATATTCAATAGCATATATATTGAGTAGATAAATAAATGTCTTTTTCCCCACTCTCCCTTAACGTCGCTCTACTATTAGGTCATTCTAGACCAGGGGTCGGCAACCCAAAATGTTGAAAGAGCCAAAAAAACTAAAAACAAATCTGTCTGGAGCCGCAAAAAATTAAAAGCCTTATAATGAAGGCAACACATGCTGCAAGTGTCTATATTAGCTATATTAGCCTACTATCAAAATGATAAGTAGGCTACTAATACATAATGAGCATTCATGATTAAATGTTTATTTTCCCTGCAGCGCATCCTAGAAAGAATGACGCACCACGTGACTACTCTGCTGTGCGATGGTGCTTTAAGTTACACATGTTTACAGCATTGGATAATAAATTATATTAAAACAAAAAATATATTTACACCATCTTTTTACATTTTCATATTTTTGAAAAAGCTCCAGGGAGCCACTAGGGCGGCGCTAAAGAGCCGCATGCGGCTCTAGAGCTGCGGGTTGCCGACCCCCGTTCTAGACGGACCCATTTTTCCAAAGTGATAGATTGATAATTCCAATATAGAACTGATAGAGTGACACTAATTAGATGTCTGTAGACTAGTCATTGTTTGTTGTTCAGGGTGGATCCTCAGGGGCTGACCTCTGGAGCTGGATGCGCAGGGTGACCATGTGGTAGACCTCCATCAGCATGTCGGCCACTGTGGCGTCCGGGGCGTCTGTCAGGAAGTGGACGGGCAGAGGGTTCCACCGGCCCACCTTGATGATACCTGGAGGGGGGAAGTTAGGAGGGATGAAGTGAGTTTGTTTCCTTCATCTCACAGATGCTTCCTCATGTCTCTCCTCTCCTCTCATAAAATTTCTCTCCTCCATTCTCGTTTTCTCTCACACTCCATTGTCACACACATTGGACACAGGGCGAAGGCTGAGGGGTAATGGAGCAACGTAAACGTTGTTAACCCTGCGTGCTGCCCTCGCTACCACACCTTCAGTTGATTCCATGACATCATCCAGGGGCCGACCCCCACTCAGCCCTCAGCCCTCAGGCCTCGCTGTCTGGCCACCCAGGGCTGGAGCCCCGTGAAATAGAGAGGACTAGACAGAGGGGAGGGGGGGTAAGGGGGGGGGGTAAGACAGAGAATGAGACAGAGAGACAAAGAGAGAGAGAGGGGGCGGGGGGGGGGGGTAGAAAGAGGGAGAGAGTTTGGACGCCATTCCGCAAAGCAGCGGGCACCACACGAACACACAGGGTAACATGGAAGCCAACTCAGTGACATCACTGGACCTAGTTAGAGCAAAGACTGTAGGACTGGGACATTGTGTGTGTGTGTGTTTCTGTGTATGTGTGGTATGGCTGTAATGTAATGTAATGAGTGTGTACGTGCATACATGCAGGTGTGTGGGGTCTTATCCATTGAACAATCAGAATATGTGAAACGTTGCTGTGGCTGGCAGTGGGCATTTGTTTTTGTTTTTCAATGTCTTTAGTTACAAGGTGCCAGGCTTGCGTTTGACTCTGTGTGTGTTAATGTGTGTGTGTGTGTGTGTCCCCGCATGCATGTGTACTGTCTTTATCTGCATTCCACTATGTGTATTTGTGTGTGTGTGTGTGTGTGTGTGTGTGTGTGTGTGTGTGTGTATGTGTTTGCCGTCTGTGTTTACGTGTCAAGGTCCCCGTCTCTCCCCCTCCCTCCCAGTGGAACGGTTCATCCTGGCTGCTGAAACGGACACTGAGTAGATAACACCTTATCTATTAGGACCTTATCTTCTGTGGCAGACACACCCAACCAGCTAGCCCCATTAACTACCACACGAACGCACACACACACACACACACACACACAGAAATGTGGGTGTACCCCACACCAATTATTTTACAGCACTGGAGATGAGTGGACAGATATCATTGCCACAGACAATGGGAGACTATGGTAGGTTGAGGTCAACGCATAGACCCCCGACCACCCTCCACTAATCCGGCCATAAAAACACAGCAATGGCTGTCTGATCCGCCCGGATGGAATCCACTGCAATGGGCCTCGGGTGTCCGGGGGTGCAGCGTTCGAGCTTCCGTGTGCATCGCGCCGCAGAGCAGAAACGTGAGCATGCATGCCCGCGTGCCGTGGAGCAGAGGCAAAACACACACGGCTATTTTTTGCGCCACATTTATATGCGTGCCCTCTCGCTCTCTCTTTCTGTTACACTTATAGTCGCAGAGGGGATAAGAGAGAGAGGGGGAAAGAGAGGGAAAGAGAATGTAAAAGAGCTAGATAGCTAGAGAGAGAGAGAGGGAGAAAGAGGGATAGAGAGAGAGAGAGAGAGAGAGAGAGAGATACAGAGAGAGAGAGATACAGAGAGAGAGAGAGAGAGAGAGAGAGAGAGAGAGAGAGAGAGAGCCTGAGGTAGAAAGAAAGAGAGGGAGAGACAGAAAGAGAAACGAAAAGGACAGGGCTGGAGCTGTGAAAACTAAACAATACTAATCACATTACTTTATTCTAAATGAGAGCCAGACGTACCCCCCCCCCCCCCCCCCCCCCCCCCCCCCCCCCCCCCCCCCCCCCCCGCTCCCTCTCTCTCTCTCTCTCTCTCTCTTTCTCTTTACCTCTCTTTCTCTCTTTCTCTCTCTATCCTTTCCCTCCTCTGATCTGTGCCTCCATTCTCAGTGTGCTGGGTGTTTATGAAAGCTGGGGCATCTCTGATTTGACCTACCTGGTTAAAATAAAGATGATCATGATTTGAGAGGGAAGGAGAGGGACTGCCCTGCTCCTGGCCCTGCAGTGGGGTTCCTGTTAGCTGAGCCTATAGAGGACTCATCTTTAGAGTAATCACTGGAGAGCCCCAAACAAACTCCACTTAAAGATTTCGTGTTTGGGCCTCAAGATGATGCGGTGTTTACGTTTGAGTAGGTCGTAACAGAAAACAGCAGAAACACACACACACACACACACACACACACACACACACACACACACACACACACACACACACACACACACAAACAGACACACACACAAACAGACAATATAAAACATGAGAAGTCGAATGCCTAGTTAAGTGAAAGCGAATGCATGGATGAACGGATAAACACAAACTCACAGACACACTATTCACACATGACGGCACAAAGACAGACACACACACACACACACAGACACACACACACATAGACACATTCAAAGCAATGTTAAACACATTAATAATTGATCTGTCATTTCGAAAACCCATTGTTATGGGCTCTGCTTATTGTCCGCATTTAAAAGTAGAAATCATAGTTCCCATTTCCACATTAAAATTCCGCCTTCCAAAGACATGCTTTTATGTGGCCGACTGGTGGCTTGGCTTGTGTCTGTGACTGCCCATCAACACAAACGCACATTCATATTCACACACATCTACGATGTCTCTCTTCCCTTGACACACATACACATGCACGCGCACACACACACACACACACACACACACACACACACACACACACACACACACACACAATCCCCTTGTCCCATGGAATAAGTAGTAATGCATGCAGCAGGCCGCACACCCACACGCAGCTCCTAAATCTAGCTTCGGCCCCTGGCACAGTCTTGGGGAAACCCCAGTTATCCGAGTCACTCGGCCGGGATGCACACGGCAGGCCACAATGCTTCATGGCATGGAGGTACACTCAGATGGAAACGACACACTTGCCGAGACGGGTTAGTCTGTTAGGGAACCTTCCACATCTTTTCTTTAACAATCTGTGTACTTTTTAATTCTCCAATCCGTCCATATTGAGATCAATACATGTCAGTGAATAAATGACAGTGGCTTGACCAGCCTTTGACCAGGCTGTTCTTGGTGCAGGGCCAACCTGAACATAAAGCATCAGACCAGATCAGAGGGACTGACCTCGGATCAGTCCAGGAGAACCGTGGCCCCTATCGGCCTCTCCAGCCCCTGGGCTCTGCCTGCTCTGCCACTGTCTGATAGGTGATGGAGCGGGGCACTGCCGCGCTAGAAAAGCCCACGTCAGCCCGCGGGCCTTCACGCTATGACACGCCAGCCTGCGGGGGCCAAGCCTCCGCTTCACGACGCACCTCAATCCAGACGTCCGCCAACAGGGCTGACCCGGGGACCTTCACGACGTGGCAAAGCAACAATGCCCTCTCTCTCTTCCCTCTCTCTCTCTCTTCTCTCTGCGTCCTCTGCTCTATCTCTCCATCCGATGACCACTGTTAACTGTCTGAAGCCCTAAAGTACAGGTCTGCTCCTTTCCATTCTATAAAAGCCTTCAACCCCTTATAATTGAAATAAACAATATCCCCCAGTTAATTACGGGCTGGGGCTAATTAAAGAAAGGCCGTGGTCCCCGGCAGGGACTTTAAATACACCGCTGGGACACAAGTATGCAGGACAGCAGTCAAACAGAGAGAAAATAGCTGGGACTCTGTGTAATTTTGGTTGTGAACCGCAGAGGAAAAAATGTATAATTTAAGCCAGGAATTATTCATTTAACATAAACGCTTGTTTTAAAAAACAAAACGTATTCATTTGAGAGAAGCAGGCGGTGGGGACTCGCGCTACAGTAGGGATGTACAGTAGGCTTCATGTAGAGATACGCAGTCTGGTTGTGTGTGTATGTGCAGTGTGCATGCATGTGTGTGTGTGTGTGTGTGTGTGTGTGTGTGTGGGTACGCTATATTACAGTGCTTGTGTATATCTGCTCCCGTGAACTGTGTGAACTGCGTCAATGTCTTTTCTCTCCTTTTGTTTGTCTTGTGTTGTGATGTCTTGTCTTTGAAGTTTCTAGCGGGGTGTTTTGGAAAGCGAGCGTATTGATGTGGACAAGGGCCCGATGCGGCTTGTAGTTTTACACACGAGCGCGCACACACACGCTCACGCACGCACTCACACACACACACACACACACGCACACGCACACACGCACACACACTGATGAGAGGGAGAGAGAGACCTCCCCTGATTCTTGGCAATGGCATTGAGGCTAAAACGGCTTCTAATGGCCTTCATCTGCAGACCATACCAAATGCTAACCATACAATTGAAAGCTTATTAAAGAGGGCTTTTAAAAGTTATACAATATGTGCTGGTTGTACATTATGTGTGTATGAACCTTACTAAAATGTGTTGTACTAACCAAGTTCAACTGACCATGGCAGTCTATATTTCCACACACGGAAAATGAACTATTAAGAAGAGCTAAAGTAATAGGCAAATTTGCCTGCTATCATGAAACCATTTGCATGTTATCTAACTGTTCCAGTTGAGTCCAATGGAAAACACCAACCACTCGTTAACTGTTGCTGAGTGCAGGTGCCCCGGACGGGAGTTGACAAATTAATACATCTGCACAAATGACAATATTCTTACAACTGTGTGTTTTTGTTCATTCACAAAGGTACTATCAAGTCGATTTTATATTTCCGTGTGAATGGAGGATGCTTTTCTGTTTGAATGTTATTATGTCTGACGGTAGGTGTGATGGAGGCCTGTGTGTAATGTCGTTGACGTCGTTTGACTGCCTGATCCATCGGCCCTAATTGATTTTCTAGATGTTTTCAGGGGGTGGAAGGGGGGCATGTATTCCTTCCCTTGGGCTGCACAAGACCGCAGTGTCGCTAGCGCACGATTGGGAGTCCTCCGCGCCGCGTAATCCGTGTACAATTTCTCAACTCGGCTTATTAAAGAACGAAGTCCGGCGTGGAGCGACATCCGGCGCAAACCGTTCCACCATGGAGACACACATCATGTGAGAGTTACGCGCCAGGTCAATGACGATTGGTTATGCTCGTTGCTCATATTTCACTGTGAAGCCGTTCTGCCAGATGGGGTTCCCTGCGCGCTGGAGAAAACAGAGCAGCACACCTCCTCCAGGAGATGACTGCCATGTGAGCAGCGCTACACTACCCAGCTATTCTGTTCCTCCCCTGGACCTCTCTGTCATAAACACAGACACAACACCAAAGCCACACACACACACACACACACACACACACACACACACAAACGCACGCACGTACAAGAGCGCAGTCACACGCAGGATTTCTGTCCTTCTAAGGGAACGGCCATATTGCTTTCTTCAGTTCTTCTTTGTTGTGTCTTTGATGACTTTTGCAGGCTGTGTCTGTGTCTTGGTTGCGTTTTTTTACGACATTCCTCCCTCACTCCCTCTGGTAAAAGGCCGGCACCACACACTGCGCCCTCTAACTACACGGCTTCACAAGTGGCCTCTGTTCTGTCCTAAAAAACATCTAGAATAGCCGTTGACCCAGCGCTTAGCCCAACATATCTTTATATGGTACCCTCATTAGTGTCTCACATCATGAGGTCCACGGAGCCTGAATCGGCATCCATTGTGGCAGGAATGGCGGGCAATACCCTCCCCCTAAAAAACGCCCCCAGAGCCCCTGGCCCCTACCCTCTGTGGTGGGCGACCGACAGGGCCTTTTGGGGACTCACCGTGGGCCTGCGCCGCCGAGCTGTGGGAGTAGCCCAGGGCTAGCAGGGCCGTCTCCACCAGCTGGGAGAACAGGATGTCCTTCCGGACCAGGACAAACTCGGCGTGCTCCTCCCGGCCCTCGCCCTCCGGCTGCAGCAGGGCCCCGTCCACCTGCTCCACCACGCAGAACACGGGGATCATCAGGCCTGAGAGACGGAGAGAGAGAGAGAGAGAGAGAGAGAGAGAGAGAGAGAGAGAGAGAGAGAGAGAGAGAGAGAGAGAGAGAGAGAGAGAGAGAGAGAGAGAGAGAGAGAGAGAGAGAGAGAGAGAGAGAGAGAGAGAAAGAGAGCGAGAGAGAGAGAGAGAGAGAGAGAGAGAGAGAGAGAGAGAGAGAGAGAGAGAGACGGAGAGAGAGGGGGAATGTTTGTTTACTAAAAACTTACGAGCATCAAACTACCACAAGTGCTGACGAGGGTGTTTACATCTCCCACTTGTGCGTAGTAGGAAAACTTGAGAGAGACACTGAGGGAGAGAGATTCCTAAATTGTCTACAGCAACAGCCATCACACAGACAGACAGACACACACACACACACATACACACACCCACACACACACGCACACACACACACGCGCACACACACCCAGGGAGTATATTTTTAATGCATGAATTAACTGAGTAATGATATGGTTCCAGGTAAAGTCCCTGCAATTTGTACTTTAAAGCATTATCCAAATCCTCTAACTGGAAATGATTCTTCTTCTGACAACGTCGCTCTCTGTGTCTGCCCTGGATCGGTTTCTAGGAAAAGAAATTCCGTGTTGAGATTAGGTAATCTATCAACAACTATCAAAACGTTCATAACCGACATGCAAAGAAAATATTCAAAACAGCGATAATGATCCAGTTTGTACGATTGTATTCCTTTGGAAATAATACATTACATGTAATTTTTCCCTTTCCATAAATGTGAAGTCTCAATTTCAGAACAATTGCATTTTAGTAAATCTCAAAAGTCAGAAACTGCAGTGGACACATTTCAAGACTCTTTGTAAGTCTGTGAGACTTCTAGTTCAGTTCATATTACTGACCCTAAATGAACTCTAGCAGGTATGCAAATTCCCCACTGTTTAGCAGTAGTGGAAAGACTGGAACTTCTGAGCAGATACGATACAACTCAACTGCCAAACCTTGTTGATTCTATCGTGCTAGGATTGCATTCATATTCAATTTCATTTATGTAGTTTTTGTCGATATTCTTTGATTAGTTCTATCAAAATGAAGGAAGTCTGTCACTCCCACTTACGTATGGCATCATTCCCAAAATCCCCGCTAGCCATAATGTCTATCGAGGCTCACAGCTTGCATATCCTTCCCACTACTCCAATATCCTTCCCTCTGCTCCTGTAACAGCTTTTTTCCTAAAAGGCTTTTGGTTTTGGGCCACC
>CM030172.1:45049934-45132434 GCA_017639675.1 Aplochiton taeniatus
CTACCCGACCTGAGAGGTAATAGTCGCTGTGTCTGACTGCCCTGGCTAAAGCCTAAATGATCTAGACTGGAAGCACTGAGGTAATGCTCTCCGGCAGAGAGAAAAGCAGACGGAATCAAGTTTCATCAAAATATCGGGTAATTCAACCTATGTTAAAATATTGTTTAAAAGTGTCCCATGGATTCATTCTGTAAGGGGTTAGAAATGTGTGAACAATATTTTGTGTTGTTAGTATATTTTAAAACGTCCCAAAATGAGTTTTCATTTCTTTCATTGTCTTACAAGAGGTTTCATTTTAGAAACATGTTATATCTGTAATATCAAAAGAGTGATTATGTGGACAATTTCGTGATTTTTTTTTATATATATTTCAAGTGTGAATAAATTGCTATGACTAATGATGCCTTTCTTTTCTACATACCATTTAGTTAGACACCTACAATTATCATTGGTGTATTGGGTAATAACCAAGCCTAAAGGCACAAGGTCAATGGCTCCTCTCATGTGGTTTAAAGAGAGTTGATGGTCAATAAAGAGCATGTATCTTGACAAAAGCAGTAACCAGGCTCACAAGGCATCACATACAGCCTGTACAGGTGAACGTTGATCAAACCTGGTACTCGAGAATAATGTTAATAGTAAGATGATAAGGAGAGCAGTTAAGCACCTGGTGTAAAAGTCCATCTTTAATGTCTTTTTGATAACAGAGGGAGGTCATCACTCCTAACGAGTTACTCTGTGAAAGTGTTCATTCTTACGAGTGGGAACACTGACAGTAAATCCACTTTTATACTGCCATCTTTGATATCAAGGCATGATCTAAAAGATGTCTTGACTATCTGCTATTGAATTTCCCATCCATCCACGGCCTGGTCGGCCTGTCCGGTTCTAGATGTGGGGTCTGGGACTCTGTGTAGTCAACTCTGAGTTTCCCCCATTGCTTCGTCTAGCTCCTCTCTCTCTCTCTTTCCCTCTGCCGTTTCTGTCTCTCTGTCAGCCTGTTGTCTCTCTCTCTCTCTCTCTCTCTCTCTCTCTCTCTCTCTCTCTCTCTCTCTATCCAGGTGGCAGAGCAGCTGCCCCAGCCAACCCTGCTGCTCACGGGCCAGCGATCGTTTTGGAAGGGACCCGAGGGGCTTCGAACAAATCACCTCCGACCTGCTCCGGAACGCCATTGCGCAGAGGACACACGGGATCGCTTTCTGAGAGGGAGAGGAGCGAGGACTCTGGTTCACGTGACACGGCCGGTAAAGGTGTTGGCAGGGAAATTGAATGTACCTTTTGTAAACGCAAGGGGTCCGAAAACTAGTGGCTCTTTCTAAAAACACCGGATCCACAGCGAAATGGTCACACACAAAAAAAAGAGTAACGGCAAAGACTAAAACCCAAAGGCCAAACTAACAGTGCGTCCTCGTCTATCTCTGCTGGCTTATCACCGTGACACCAAAAGGCTAATTAATGGTGATAACAGACAGCCTTGCTTCGACTATTGAGACCATGGCGACGCTGAGGGCAGGATTACTGTGTTAGCAGTGGGGCCTAAAGGAGGACTCCGCCTGGGGAGAACGTTGGTACATAGACGGCATGTTGGATGATGTACTAGTTGGGCTATGCGTGTAGATTAGTTAATAGTGCCCTGAATGAAAAAGATAAAGGATAGGGAGGGGGGGGCAGCTTTTACACTGACACTCACACACGCAAACACACACACACACACACACACACACACACACACATAAAAAGAGACACGCACATACACAAACTCACAGGTGTGCAGCGGAGGAGGGATGGGCTGTCTGCTACTTCAGTGAGCATTGAACGATAGTTTACCTTACAAACAAACTAACTGACCCTGCCACAAACAAAACCATGGAACAAAGATACACCCATCAGACTCACAGGCTGCTCTCGCTAAATAGCATGTAGTCCATCTCTCCCCCATCCTCGCGCTACAAAAATAGATAAAATGTAATGCAGATTGGTATCGAAACAAAAATTCCCTGGGACATGAATGTAAGAAGGAATATTTGATTACACATAAGATTTGGTCAGTAACTATTGCCTGGGGTTAATTTCTCATGATTGACTAAATGTCTGTGTCCAACCGATTTCACAGGGGAAAATGTTGTTGTGAAATGTGTTGAGTGATAGTGGGAAGGTCAAATGTAAATAACGCTCTTTTAACACTAGATTTGAGATATTTCAAAACACACACATACACAGCCACACCACCTTGCATCAGTGTGTCAATGTGCAAAAGACTGAATGTAAATTCAATCTTTATTATTTGAACATATACAGATTAAAAAGAGCAGACACGGACTGCAGTGGGGAACAAAAGACCACCAACACGTTCAGTTCCCTCCTCAACATATTTTTGGGATAATAAAAAGACAAAGAGGTATCACTCATGGACCCAGACGCATGCATGGTCAAATCTACACACACACACACACACACACACACACACACAAGCATAGAAAAAATTGCGTACGTACACAAGCATAGAAAAAATTGCGTACACACACAAGCATAGAAAAAATTGCGTTCACACACCTGCGCTTGCACACACAGCCACAAAAACCACTAGAACTAGCACACTACCCCAGACTCACTGCTTTGACACTTCCAGAGACCACACACTGACCCACAACACAGTTACACACATAAGAGACAAATGACAGTCCAACACACAAACACACACACACACACACACACACACAGTCTTTCCTTCCTCTTGTGTCAATAATGAGGGTAGAGTAGAGTCCGTAGAACGTCTTGTGCTGGGTGTAAATTACCACTAGATATACTGTAAAACCTTAACAGCCTTTCCACATGTACCACAATGGCACATACAAACACACACCCATACACGTACTTGGACACAAACACACAAATACACACACATACAGACGAGACAAATTCAACTAAACCCTCTTTGACTTAAATTAGACTCACCAGGCAAATACATATTTGTGTAAAATGCAGGTCCTCTATAACCCGAAAAAAAAGCCTCTGCTATTGAATGAGACACGGTCCAAATATATAATTTGTAAGGTTACTGTAATATAGAACTAATAGACATGCCTTTTAATTGATTTGAGTAAAATAATAAAGGGTTGACGGACTCCAGGGGGAGATCAAGGAAAGGTGTGTGTGTATGTCTGTGTGGTTTGTGTGGTGTGTGGTTTATAGTTAGACATGGGTTTATCATAGGAATATAAGTGTGACATCTCTCTCCTCTTTCTTGTTGCTATCTAATCAGCTGTTAGAAAGCCTGGACGCACCAGATATGTTGGCACTGGGCAGCAATCGCACAGGTAAATGGATGGGAAGAGGATTGAATGTATGGGGGAAGGGTTAAAAGGATTTGAAACCAACACTATAGTTGAAATAGTATGATGACTGTAAAACGAAAAGGACGCCAAGTTTCTGATTTCACATTATATTTCTTCCCTTGTTTTCTTTTCCTATTTAATTACCAAATTATTTATCTAAAACATAATGCTGGTCTTTGACGAACATTTTTATGTGGGTAATGGCTAGGGTTGCATTCAATTGCCCAGAATATATTTAATTACAAAGCGAAATACACTATTCCGATTTTTTGTTTCGTTTTCAGGAAAGTTAAACACGAAGAAACATGAAGAAAAAGCGCCGTAAAAATTGCGTTTATATGTGGACAATGTCAAGGTCAATTCCACCAAATCCCCCACAAAATGAGAACCCAGTGCCAACGGTATAGGCCAACAATAAACACAGAGATGTAGAGTAAACGAATAAAACGTCTCTCATCATAGGAATCGAAATTAATTGAGTTTTGAAGAGTTTTTTTATTTTTTGTTTTTTTTTCTTCATAAAAATGGTTATAGTTTCCTGTTTATTTCTAAAATGATGACTGGCCGTTTTGCTCCATGTAATATCATTGTATTTATTATTAAATGGTTTAAAGTACATTACGAGTCTAGTCGTTAAGAGTTAGCCAACTATGTCTGCATATAGAGGTTCAGATTAACAGAGGTCAACACGTTTTCTGTTATGTCGGCCTCTGGGCCTACATTTTATAATATCAGCGTCACTGGTGGAGAGAAGGGTCTGAATCTTCAAGTAACGCATAGGCGTTGTGAATAATCCCACACGTTGATGAGCTCCCCAAATATGTAAGCTATGTTAATATTAGTTTTTATTTATGCGATACTACGCATATTAATTTTACCTTAAAATAAGGCACATGGTTAATCCACGATTCAATAAATGCAAAGAAAATAGCCTACAAGTATAATTGATCTTAAATGAAAACATTTGAGTATCTTAAGTATTTGATAATACGCTGAATTAACAGTGCGCTAAAAATAAAGCTTTCGTCGCTTAATAGATTCCATAGCTTGTGTGCCCTGCTTTTTTTAAACAAAATGTAGGCCTATGCCTATCTCCAAAACACACGAGCTGATGTCACACAAACACACAAACACACAAAACACACTCTCTCTCTCACTCTCTCTCTCTCTCTATCGCTCTCTCTCGCTCTATCTCTCTCTCTCTATCACTGGATCTCTCCTGTGTTTAACACACACACACACACACACACACACCCACACACAAAGATGTTATACAACAAACCGTTACTCAAAGATAGTGTGATCCTGAGAGAATTTGGGAACGCCAATAAGGACTTGCCTAACCATAAGCTGACGACTGCATCCAACTTTTATTGGTTGAAGTTAATTGTCTGAATGGGCAACTTAAAAAAGGAGATTCAGAGTATTACAACCACGTTGTTTTGTAATCTAAAATATTACAACCAAGTTGGTATATAATCTAAAAGGAGGATCTAACTTTGAAACAGGAAAAATGTCAGTAATGCCTCTTAAACATCGAGGAAGGCCTGCTAAAATACTTTCAGAAGGAATCCGATAAACTTTTGACTCTAAAACTTTTACACGTGTCCGGGTCTACTTTAACAAAACGTAAATTACGAGGTAAATGTATCAATTAGGCTATTATTATTATTATTATTTACGTGATGAAACCGTATGTTGGCATATTGCATTCGAATTGTAAAGCAGTCCTATAGATAGATGGTTTATGCAGGTCAAAACCAACTGAGAGCACATAAAAACTAACTAACAAACTTACACCAACTAACGATTCAGGGCGCTATGGTAACGTGCCTTATCGTATAGCTTCAAATTAAAAAACCTATAGGGTAACCTATCATCCTATTTTGGGTTAAGTCTTTAGGCCTTATTACCATTTCGATTCCAGTTTGAGTATACTGTTGGAAATACATTACGGTGGGTCTCGGGTGATATATGTCAGATAAAATGATATGTACAGTAATATGCATACTTTTTTGGCCTATACGCTTCATACGGCTCACCCTTTACGCTCAGACTAAACTTGATTATGTTCAGTGTTCATGTACAGTGAATGGTGGATGTGACCTATAGAAAATAAAACTGTTAATAAAACGGTGTAAGGCTGAGACTTGTATGTAGCCTATATAACTTATGATTTAAGGCCTATGGGGTTGTACTCACTCTTTATGCCGTGTCTGTATCGCTGCTGGCCGTTAAGGAGGCTCTGTCCATTGATTAAAAGTATTGAATCCAGGGCTGAGTTGAGTTGGCTCCCGGACGGAAGACAAGTCGTCTGGAGTCGGACGGGAATTTTCTCGTGGCGCCCCAATCTTTAAGCGCAACTCTGATAAAGACTGGTGGGATTAGGGGTCACAGGATGTACGAAGTTGGAGTTTGCCTATTGTCTGTTGCAGAGTTAAGTCTGAGCAGGGGAGAAAAGTGAGAGCAAGAGAGAGAGAGAGAGAGAGGGAGAGAGCAGTGCACTGCTGAATGGCGAGCCGCTGTAGCCTCGAACGCAGAGATGGAAGCCGAAACTTGATAGCTGGTTCAATGAATCTTTTTCAGTCACACGTTTTTGTCCTTCGTCTTAAACACAACCGTGGCTCAGATCTGTTCGTCTTGGCTATCGAGGCTTCATCAGCGGCAAGAGGGAAAACGCAAAACCAATCATTTTAAGAAAAATGCCAATATGAATACCAACTCCAACCAAAACAAACCATGAACAAAGACCGTTTCTGCACGACGTAAAGACTATATGAACACAACAAAGATATATGTAGCCTATAATCGCAACACTTTCTCGCTTAGCAGGAGTGTGTCACTTTCAATATTTCCCGTGCCTGCGGGTGCGCTGACTGACAGCGAGTTCACTACAGGAGGAGGGAGCGTGGAGAGGGGAGGAGAGAAAAGGAAAGCGTGCATTAAAGGGAGGTGGTACAACGGGCGTTTAAATTCATTTGACTTTCCTGTTATATGGGACCTCTGCATCAGCCCGTGTTTCTATTTAGCTCTTGTGGTGAAACAGAAGGACTATAGCCTTCTGCTACTATGGGATGAGTTCGTCTGACATATTAGTTCTCTGCTCTATCGAATGGCATGAACCAGCTTGTCTCCACGTACCCCGAAACCAAGCTACTGCTTCTGCCTTCTAATAATAATAGATGGGTTTGATACTGTTGGTATCATTCAATAGATAATATGTCCAAGAAGACCAAGTTGAAGTCCTTGTTAGATAAGAATGTTAATCAGTAGCCTAATAAAAAATACGGGGTCCCTCCTCTTCCCGCTTTTATTAGATTCCTTATGTCAATACAACGATCCGCGTGCCCTGTCAGGCGATATCAGTTAATGATAAACCTCTCCCTTGATAGACAGATGTCACTGTATTTTAATATTGGAGCAATAGCATGGTCATACTAAAGTAAAGTCTTGTTCTTTGGTCACATAAGCGCTCTCTCACAAGACGACAACAAAGTTTCCAGATAGGCTGGCTGTTGAAGGCAATGGTCTAAATAATGGAATCTGGCTAGCCATCCTCACATTTAATGATCATCTCAATTCATTGAGCTTACATGCGAGGAGAACTTAATTCGAAAAACTCTATTAAACATGCAGCATGTACAAAAAGGGCAATGCATGCACATTCAAAAACAAAACGGACAGAACGTGGGTAAGTTTATGTAAGAGATGCAACTGAGCATTATAGTCTCTTGACAGAATGACCATGCATACCTCGCTTTGTTACCACATTTAAGGGAATGCACAAAAAGTGGGTAATGTTGTCACCGGGGAGACATTCCACGTGCGTGAAGATTTGTGCTCATCGGCATATAAAGACAAAAGTCGTGCGTAAAAAGGCACTATGGATAATACAATCGAATCACATATGAAGGTGCTTGAAGACTATAGATCCATTGGTGTGTCTATGCAATGCACATGACCTAATTACGCATATCAGTTGCACTTTCAAGTTACAAAATGCACAACTCTAACGGAATTTACCGGCCTGATGACCTTAGTCGGCTATCTTTATGACAAAGGCAGCAATTCTAACTAAATTTAAAAAAGTAGTCTCCTCTGCACTCAAAAAAGCCTACATAAACAGTATCTACCTGCATGAAAGTATTTTTTTTGCCTACCTTATTCAACGAATATCGAAGTTTATAAGGAGAGCCAGAAGTAGCACCTCGACGATTTATTTCTCTTGCTGTTCTCAGAGTGGCAGTATTAACGAGATGTGTGCTGGTAGTTGATTGAGAGCGTGTGACAGGGAAAGTGGTGGAGCGTCTGTCCAGTTCTCGCTTCCCATTCGTCAATATTATTAAATATGATAATGACGGCGATGATGCACTGCATGCGGGAGAGTCTCAAAGTGGACTGAAAATAAATTACTGTATTCAGAACAGTTATCAATAACGTTTCAGTTAATAGAGAATTGAAAGCTTATTAAAGGCATTTACTTTCACTTCACGTGTGTTTTGGGGCATTTTAGCATATCTGTGTGTGTGGGGGGTGGGGTGGGGTGGGGTGGGGGGTGGGGGTGGGGGGGGTTGATGAGTGACAAATATTATACATTAAACGATAGATAGGCAACAGTAAAGAATTGGTATTGTCACTCCATACTCGCAGGACTGCCAACTTGTTTGTTACACATGGCGTTTGAAAGTACTGTTCATTGTCCAATTAAAACTGCATGCAAGCCTAATTTGTCACATCCATCATTTCAATTTATCCTTAAAAGACACTCTTTAACGCCCCTCAAGAAAGTATGGCAAACTAAATTTAAAGAGCTATACTTATTCGCCACATGAACCGTTTCACCGAGCTGTCTGTGGTTCTTCGGTCACGGGACATCTGGCAAAAAATTAATTTTCAACGCAGTATTCTTTAGATTGGTCTATAACAAGCAAATTACGAGTTGTATTTGGCAATGCTGTTTCGAAAAATGTGGAAGAGTGAAACATCATTTTAAGAATGAAACAAAAACTAAAACTAGCAGTTTGGGTGAAGTTATAATACATATGTAAAGGCAAAGTTGCTATTTTATTAATGCCTGGGAAATAGTTGATGAGAAGTAGCCTAAATTGCAACAGAGATGGTAGGAACAGAGACGCCTATTAAAGGAATGGAAATATAATGCGTACTGTCGCCATTAGAGAAGTTAATTGTTGAATAATATTGTGAAATAGGCTAATAATTACTCTACTTTATTATTTTCTTTTGAAGTTGCTACAAGGCATTAAAACATGTATTACATATGATAACGTAGGCTATGCTGACCTTTAGTATTCTATTAAAATAGAATAACACGGCTCGTTTAGTGTGATTAATTATACGATAAGATCCCCATGTTTATTTAATTATGCTGTTCAGATCAAAAAGACTAAAGTAGGTTCCCTAACATTGAATTTATTTGTTTTTATTTTTAGAAGATTTGTAAATAGAGTGCATCGAAAGCAAATCTTCGGGGACTTTTGAAGATTAATAAAGTAATGTATGTACGTAATGTATAAGATAATTACAGTAGAGCTACTGCATTTGAGGTCTGCGTGCAAAGACGTAACTATAGGCTTAGCTATTTAGATACACAATTTGTTCTAAATAATTCAACAATGGTTTGGGACTCCTTTGACTTTTTTGTATCTCTTCCACACTCACTTTATCTCCTATACTCTATCTATTTTCCATTTCTTGGGTAACTGGGAATCTAGAATTTTCTGACTGCTGCTCGGAGGCTGACACACCAGTGACCCTGGGTGCGCCAGCCAAAACAAGCGTGAAACTTCGGAATGCCGTGAAACAAATGAATAATTCATATCTACAATAGGCCCATTAAACAACTAATTCCAAAGACAGGTCTACAAAATAAACATATATAATGCTATTTCCCCAAACATTTGTACAATATAGGTAAGCAGACTAAAAAATTAAAAAATAAAAATAAAAAGTCTAATCAATCAGACTCATGCATGTAACATTTAAATAAGAGGTTAGCATGTACATAGCTGGTTATCCGTGGGCTTAATATATCGAAGATTTCTGGTTTATATCTTATATATGGTAGGTATATATTGATTTGGCTGACTTTCCTCTGCGTGTAATGTTTTAACCGTTCTGAGTCTCTTGTGTCCTGCAGCCCCATTAAGAATAATATGCTATTATTTACTTCATGTCCAAGGGCCAGGTCAATTTATAAGAAGTGATCCGGTGATTTTACGCAGAGCAGACCTCCAGCACAAAGCTCATTTAAAATTCAAGAAGTCAGCAGAAAAATTTAGAGAAGAATGCATCTGGCATGTATCAGCTGAAATGCATGCATTAATACACACAATGACTCGAATAGTTTAGGGCATCTTATGAAATATCACTGTTGCATATAGAAGGGATAAGCTATTTTATGTATTTTATGTATTCTGTGGTTTGTTCACAAGAGCATGCACACATTATATTAGGGATTGTTACATACAATAAATCCATCATCACTTAAACAAACAGTGCCACCATGTGCTGGTTAGTGGAAGGACTAAGATACTGTAAAGATGCTTATAGACTGAGCCAACGTTGGACGGTTAAGTTCTCGTTAGGAAGTCTAAAATACGCCTGATTATCAACGGGCTCTGATATCTCTGATATAAATATTTTTTTCTCCAAAATAAACTTTGCAAAATTGCAGTAGCACAGAGAATATTTAGCAAACTGCAGTTCTTTCAAATTTAGGGGCTAAAAGGCCAGATTCGGATTTCAGGTTAATCTGCTACTATCAACAGGCTAAAAAAGCATCAGATATATACACGGTAATTCGATTATAGACAAATAGCCTAATAGAACGAATCATTTATTTGTAAAAGATAAAAATAGGACTTTTTATTTTCACGGAAGGTATCGGTATTGTGAACAACGCAATCAACAGAGTGAAATTAATAGCAGGCTAAAGGCTCGAGTCGGCGCACAGGTAAACCTGTCTTGTAAGAGACAATATAATTAAAAAACATAGTCATTAGTGTTGTTATATTATTATCATTATTAGTCTATTAGTATAATTATTATTATTGTTATTATTGTTATTATTATTGGACCTATTATTAGGACTATTATTATGATTATTATTATTAATATTATTAGTATTATTAGTCGGATATTATTATTTAATAAAAACCTTTCGATGGCCAATGCACATCTTTTTAATAAAATGAAACAGAATAATCTCTTGCAATTCTCCTTCGTTTGTGTCGAGACAAATGGTCCATGTATTGTTAGAGAATACAGCAATTAAAAAGGGTCTTACATATAGGCCTATCCAATATAAACCCAAACATATCAAATAAATTAATCAAACAAAAGTAATGCAAAGTCTTATTTGTGCACAAATTAATGTATTCATTTAATTTGTAATAACTCTAAGCCCTTAATGCTTAGCCCAAATAGGTACAATTTGCAATTTCTCTGAATTCAAGAAGTTAGTCGATCTTTTGTTAATACATTTCATTGACCATCTCGTAAGAGCCCCTCAATTGACCCCTTGGCGGTGTATAGACCCTCGTTTGGGAATAACCAAAATAGATAACGAAATATTTATGCAGATATATTACTGTGGTTTAATTTACATATGTGATTAGATTTGATTGATAGAACAAGCTAACAGAGAAGCCGTGTAGGCCTACAATTTCAGGAGAAGTGTAATTTGAAGAGATCGAGCGCAGCGCTTCATGATCTTTGGTCTGCCACTGGACGTCTCAGAGCTATGAAGCACACTGGTAGTCTAATGGGTTGTTTTTAAAGGATGTATCTCGTTGCTGTTAAGGATTAATTTGTCTTTGAAATTACGTTGTAATAGACATGGCGGCAGTTGGAGCGCACCTCTAAACCCTTTCCGAAATTGCTTCCATACAGAGGTCACGACTTGCACTCCATTAATGCTGCTTCGAGCCATTTTTCACAAAGTTCCTTTTCTAATAGTCTTCTGGTTTGTAACAAAACACCGACGCTATAGTATAGACCCAGTTGGCTAAATGTGGACACTAATTTCCCCCACATTGTTAATTCCACATGAAAACGAGCTTATTTTCATCATTAACATTTTCTCATTGCCACTCTAGATATCGCATGCATGCCTTGGCTCACGTGTGGGCCGCTGGCATTTTTATTAAATAGGCAAATGATCCTGTCTTGCACAAACACTGCCTTTCACAATTAATTTAATAATTATATATATAACTGGAAAAAATAATGAATAGGCTTAAAGCTGAGCTTTACACTGCAGATGCTTGACATTGTTACTTATCCAAAATAGTCTCTGAAAAAATCCTAAATCACAAATCATGCCAGGATTTCAGGGCCTATTGGCCTACAGTAAACCACAGAAACAACTTTAATCATATGTCTAATTCAGTCCTTAGGATTTGGAATAGGAATTGTTTTGCTTTAGGTAAATGTCCCTGCTGGAAGGTCACCATTTTTTTTCGAACAAAGTTCTTACCTGAAATCTATACGCGGTAATGTGCGGAGGGAAAGGGTTGGAGAGAGAAACAAAGTTGTTAGCGTCAGCACTCTGCACTATGTCATTGGGCAGAAGTATTTGACAGTTGGAATTATCTGTAAATACTTCATTAAACTGTGTATGAGTTACCTCTTGTGCCTCAGCGTCCACTTCTGGTAAGATTTACAAATGATAACATAAACAGACTGAAAAAAAGAAATTCAATTCGCATTTGAAAGAAGGGGAGGGCGGCACCAGGAATTTGTTGGGGCGCCCTCTCGCAACAAAACAGAATAGGTTGCATGATGAAGGTTGAAGACTGCGTTCAAAATGTCCAGGAATTACTTGACTGACCGAATTGTCTTTGGTAAGAAGTAGATTTTTAAGATGAGACATTTCTGATTCAGATTTATTAGGTCTATAACTTTCTGCAAACATATACGAATTTACACCAGTTTACTCTTGGTGTAAAAATAATGATTCAGACTGATAATTGTCCAAAGGTCAATCTACTTTTGGTTTAACAACATCTAAATTGAATAAAAAATGTATATGATCTATTACTGTTACTGAATGAAGTACAAATACAAAATCTGAAATAGGTATTTAAAGGTATTAAACTTGAACAAGCAAGAAAAATTACAGGCTTACTGGCCTTGAATAACTGTAAGTAGGTGCACTAAAGCCACTGTGGCAGCTCTATTTTCCTATGTCAACCTTTCTGAAGCAGTACTGCCATTCAAAAATAAACATGTGAGAGACAAGCTCTCCCATGGTTTGCTTGAAATGGAAACCGATATAGGGGAATACTTGCCTGGGTATTGGACTTGATTTTTGTCAAAAACAAAAGTTGGGAATTGGAGATAAAATATAAAGTTATCTTAAAAGCTAGTAATAATTGAAAGCGTAAGGGAGGGAGAGAGAGAGAGAGGGGAGGGGGGGGGGGGGGGGGGGGGGGGGGGGGGGTTGGAGAGAGAGAGAGAGAGAGAGAGACAGAGGGAGGAACAATGTCTTATGGGAGAAATAGAACATAGAAAATGAGGAGTGAATGAGGTAATGTTTAAAACAACGGATGGTGTTAAGATTTGTAACCATTCGGTGTCTGTATTAGACAACCCCCAAAATGCAATACTTTACAGGTTAGTTGACTGGATGTAAAATGACCTTAGTTTATGTTGAATAGGATATGAATGATGCATTTGGTCTTAGAGTTGGCACACATCCTCATGATAAAAGCCTGTCTGTATGCATGCTTACATACAAACAGACACATACTCACACACACAAACACACACACAACTTTACAGGTCTTACCCTTAGCCATGCCAGATCACTGTCACTGTGACCATCAGTCTTACAGTTCCCAAAATGTGTCATCCCAGACTCCTTCTCCCACGCTCTATGTAGCAGGCGTTGTGCGTCGTGCAACGCTTTCCTTTCCGGATACCGCCTAAAAAGGAGGAGCTTGCTGGGATGAAGCGGGTGTCAATCATTTACTGTCAACACCAATGAGGAAGTTTTGACTCTCAACTCTGAAAGGAAGTGCTTTTGATTTGCTTAAAAAGGGTAAATCATTGAAGTATACGTCCATAGTGATGTGTACCCAGCCGTCTAGGTATGTGTGCGTGTGTGCGTGCGTGTGTGCGTGTGTGAGTGTGGCAGTGTGATCATTATCTATCCCGCCGTGGGGAGAGGGCAGGGTCACAGGTGACGGGAGTGCTGTGATCTGGTGTTTGTTATTGCTATGCTGCCCTTGGACAGGTTAAGACAGCACTGACTAGCTGCTAGCTGCTCACAACGACGGATACTCCCCCCCCCCCCCCCCCCCCCCCCCCCCCCCCCCCCCCCCCCACACACTCACACACTCACACATTCATTGTGAGGGAACCCTACTGGGGCTGTCACTTGCATATGTGTTGATAGGACGCGGGCCAGCTAATCTAAACTGGTGAAATGTTATCCCACTACAGGGAGGGAGAGAGCCCGAACAGTCCCCAGCACAGCCTCTCGTCGCCCTCTAACACGGAAGGGAGAAGACCATGGACCTGAGGAGTCATCGTCCACCTCTTCAGAAGAGCCCTGGGTGTGGATAGTGCTTTCTGACTGGGGCGAGGCCAAAGGCTCTCCCTGTGGTGTGGCCATTGTAGTGCTGGCGCAGGTGTCCGGGCGGTGTCAGATGCTGTCGGCGGCCACGTTTGAGTGCGTCATATCAGGTCTCCTCTGAGTCTGGTGGTAGTCTGCCCACTCACTCAGCCACCCTTTCACTTTTCATTTGGCTGTCAGAAGCTCACCAAAGCCCTGCTAATAGGGAACACATTGGAGGCCAGCGCTCAGGTCACGCTGAAACAAATTGGTCTGAGCGAGACCTAAGAGAGAGAAAGAGGTTGTAAGAGGGGAAGAATCAGAGAGAGAGAGAGAGAGAGAGAGAGAGAGAGAGAGACTTGAGAGTGATCTATGGGCCAATGAATCAGTCGGTTTAAACAAAGGAGGTCGGGGACCGGGGCCAGATCGAACAGGGTTATAATTGCAGTCCACATGATCCCACACGTATATTTCCCACCGCCATCTAACGCCCCTCCTCATTCCTTCACCGTCTGATGTCTGGTCTATGTTTATCAGGTCGACGTTTTCATTCGACCATCACTGCTGTATAATGATCCATTTTCATTCCTTTTATTGTGGACTCGCATCTCACTCATTGCCTACCTCTCTCCTTTTGTCTTTCTCAAAGCACTATTTTCTATCGTTCTTCTCCGCAATGGTCTTGGCTTTTTTTGTCCAGCGAAGAAAATGCAATCTGAAGGGTTTCATGTATTGTCAGCCCAGGAATGCAGAGATGAGATCAAAGTAAGGGAGATAATACAATAAAGAGGAGAGAGAAAAGGGGGTTGGCAGAGTGTATGTGTGTGTGTGTGTGTGTGTGTGTGTGTGTGTGTGTGTGTGTGTGTGTGTGCGTGGGAGAGTGACTAAGTGAATCAGAAGGTGTGTGTGTGTGTATGTGTTAAATCAGATCAAATGAGAACTCTGACTGGATCCAACAAGCGCGACGGAGGAGTCTGGAGAGAAACCGGAGCATTAGAGTAAATGGTGAACCGTCTGCTTTGACACCGCGGTAAGGGATGGGAATCACTCAGGCTAACAGAGACCTTTGGGACGGACCAGGTGAAGGTCTGAGCCATGCCAGGGCCTCCCACATGTCCCTGATTTACCAAGTAGAGCTGCAAAGATTTACGTGACAAAGCATTGCACGAGGGCCCATGTAAGTTTGTTTGCGTGTTTATGCGTGTGTTCATATTGATTAATGATTTGAACACCAGGATGATGGAGTGATTTGTGGGTCTAGGTGCCAAGATATCTGGGACTGTTTAGTTCACGGTCATTATTTCAGTAAATACTGTTTTTTATTATCAAAAACATTGAGGAACAGCTGAATAGATGTTTCTGGAAAAGGCCACGGAAATGTAAGTCAGGGACTTTGACTGTGAAGAGAACTGTTTTCATATTCTTTAGGCTTTGATGGTTGTGCTAATGTACATTTTTCATAAACCTTTAGTGTGCCTGAAAACGTAAACAATTCAATGGTATCGGTATAGAACACACTGAACATGCTAAATCCTTTCCACTGACAAGAAATACCCAACATTTTAAAACTTACCTTTTAAAAAGGTTTCGGGTAAAGCAGACATTGACCCGCGCCCATTTGTGCTTCCAAAGTGAGCCCCACTTTCCTTCTTAGTGGGTGTCCGACCCCAGCGGCCCCTCTTCAGACAGAAGAAACCTGACCACGCTCAGTCAGGACAGCACAGCACAGGACAGGGGGTCTAGCATTGCTCAGCAGGGACACCTCTTATCTAGAAAAGCAAGAGGGATTGGGAGGGGGGGGGGGGGTCTGCATTAAAAGGAAGGAGGGAAAGACAAAAGAAGAGAAAGGGGAGACACAAAAAAAGAGGAGAATACAAGAAGTAGACTAGATGAAAGCGAGTACTAGGTGGAAGACCTGAGGGGTAAAGACGAAGGAGATCCAACACTTTAGTGAACCTGCAGCACCTGGTTCCTCTCACCGTGCCCGTGTCAGAGCACTGGGTTGGCGGCGGCGAGACGGAAAGAGAGAATGAGAGAAGGGGTCCTGGTGAGGACAAGGCCAAGCCAGGATTCTCTGAGACTGGCTAGGAAGGAGGCCGTGTGGAGGGGAAGGGGTGGGAGTGGGTGGGCTGGAGGGCAGGCTTGTGGCTGGGCCTGGCCTGGGGCTCTGTCAGGCTGGGAGCCCAGGAAGGTCTGCTCTCGGGGGGCTAACTGATTAGGGAGCAGCCCACCACACTGCCACTCACGGGAGGGCTGCGAGAGGTGGAATAGGAGCCTCTAGCATGTCAACACACACACACACACACACACACACACACACACACACACACACACACACACACACACACACACACACGCACACACACGCACACACACGCACACACACACACACACACACACACACACACACACATACCGTATACCAAAGCCAGGCCAGGGGCAGGGTGGTGTGTACGTGTATATATTATTATGTGTATATAACGCTGGGGAAGTGAAGCCTAAGCAGACCAAGGGATTTTGGCAGGAAGCGATGGTTTAAACAGAGCAGCAGAGACGCCAGCAGCAGAACGGCCCCGTTGCACTGCCCCCAGCTCCACATCAGGAGGGCTGCGTGCGCGTTGACGGGGAAAGGTAAGCTGTGCGTCATTCCACTTAAGGGTCCCCCGTCCGCTTGGCATCTCAATTACTGCTGCGTTTGGAATCGGTCTTGCATCCTCTGGTAAAAGCGAAAGAGAAGACTACAAAGGAAAAACTGACTGCGACATGAACGTGGGTTTAGATGAAAATCAACGGCTCGTGCACCAAAAAAACTTGCGCGGAGAGCTATCGGCTTTTGTTGTTTGGAACGCTCTTCACAGAACTGCCATTGAACTCCATCGGAGGAGAGAGATAGAGGATACTAGAAACATATCCCTGTTTGTCGGTGACGTCCCGTCCAGTTTCGGATCTGCCTTGTTGTCCCCTGTGTTGTCACCAACCCCCCCGACTTCCCCCCCCACCCCACCCCCCAACCATTGCCATGGCACTTTAGCTGTCCATTGTCAACAACAAGAGCCATTGGCCTCTGCCACAATCTCCCATTAGATCAGACGCTATTAGGGCGGAGTGGAGCGACTTAGCAAACACAGTGCCTGCCTTTAAAACAGGGTTATCTAATCTAGTCAACAAGGATGAGCTGGACTTTGAATCCGCAGACAGACAGACGTACAGGCAGGTAGGCAGGCGGCTTGCTGGTTCAATAGGATTGTTTGACATGGAAATAAAACGCCACTCAAAACCAGGCCCATTTTCATTGGTCACCCCCTTTCATGATTGTCCTTTAGAGTAGGACTTTTATGAGCCCGGTCCAGATAAGGGCTAATTAAAGGGCGTGCAGGTGCTCTGCCGAGGGTCAGTTAAGGTCTGCTATTGATGGACAGAGAGGGTAGTGGCAAGTAAGTTCTTTTCCAAGCAAACACATTTTATAGGCTTCCCGGGAATGTCCGAAGCGTACTCTCCCAGGACAACAGCCGACGCTGACGCTGAGTGGAAAACGAATGAGAATAATGAGACCCCATTCTGTCAGTCCATGGAGGCTACCGATCTAAGCATCGATCCATGGAAACTTGAGGGCCCCAGGACTTTGAGAAGGAGCGAGGAGAGTTCATCAGCGAACGGGCCGCCGTCTGCCCCGCAAAACGACATTCAGGTGGCACTCCTACAGCGTGGGACGGAGGCCTCTCCCTGCTCCGTGGCGGACTCCTCAGACCCAGGCAGAGGGGCCTCTGTGGGCCAGCCCCGACTGGGCCCAGCCTGCCCAGCATCAGGCTAAGTGCCTCTGACAGCCCACCGCACAGTTATTAACTGTGATCCGCCACCACAGAGCCCGGGCAGCCCGCGCCGAGGGGAGGGTCTGGGAGAGGGCTCTGCCGAAACACACAAAGGCCGCTTTCACCACCCTCACCAGTCTCCCCTATAGGCCTCCAAACCCCCTCCCAGGACCCACTAATACATATTTACATAATTTCATATGCTGCGTATATACAGTTCTTGTTCTAAAGAATCTAATATGGCTCTGTCCATATGGGGAGCAGTTGGAGGTGGTGCTGGCAAGCTGTCCCTGACACTGATGTCTAAAATTTGACTGTACAATTAACATCCTCTCCGTAAATGCCGAATGCAAACCTACTCTGAAATGTTTTGAGCGATTTGGTTTCCCTTACCAGTGGTTCTGCTCGGATCTATTTACAGTGCATTATCGGTGGGTTCCACCAAATACGAGGCCCAAAAGTGGCTGCAGTAGCCATGGGCCTAGCTGCCTTTCAGTTGCCATGGGCCTAGCTGCCTTTCAGTCGCCATGGGCCTAGCTGCCTTTCAGTCACCATGGGCCTAGCTGCCTTTCAGTCACCATGGGCCTAGCTGCCTTTCAGTTGCCATGGGCCGAGCTGCCTTTCAGTTGAAAAGCTGTCCATTGGCTTGCATCTTTCATCCCTATAGGTGGTCCGCAGCGCCGTTAGACTGTCCTCCGTCGGGTCCTCCAGTATCCCAGCCGCCCCTTCTCTTCCTGAGGATGTGGGGAAACCGGCAGGGCAGCGGCCCCTTCAAACGACCACACGGGTCATTAGACGACAAAATTGAGGGAGAACTAAATAAATGCTTGGCAGGGAAAGAGAGAGAAAGACAAAGATCCGTAATGGCAGCTGACAATGTTTAGCCCCCAGAAGGCATAGGGATAAACAGCAGCTCGTCCCAGCTAACGGGAGGGCTTTGCGTCGCTGAATTGAAAACCCCGAAAGCCACTTTTTCCTGTCCGCATTCCCCATAATTAGAGCCTCCCAATTCGAGTGTTGTGTAGTTGGGGCTTTATTCTTTTGAGGTGACTGGCTTTAATATAGCAACACAAACAGTGGAGCGATGGCTGTCCCCAGCCGTGTTCAAAGCTGTGGCGGGATGGCGACACGGCTGACAGGCATTATTCCTTACCAAAGCTGGCTTTTGTTTGCTTTATGCTCCCATCCCACAAATTGTAGGCTTTGTCCGTCAACAGGTCTTATTTTTGGGGCGTTTTTTTCTCTTTTTTTTTTGTACATCTTGTCTTCTTTGTCGACCTCCCCTGGCCCCAGCATATGCTGCAGCTAATACACAGAAGACCACATGCAGATACCAAGAGATAGCAGCGTGTTTAATGTGCCAGGGCTACTGGCGGGAAGATCGAGAGGTAGACCTTGCGGTGAGCTTTCAATTGAAGCTCAAGAAATTCTAAGAAAATACAATCCGGTCCAGCAATCCAAAAGATGTACATTAAAAAAGTATGATGGTCAAATCTTCAGTTAAAATAAATTGACTCAAATGTCATTCTTAATCCACAGTAATGCCACAATTGTGATCTTTACATTTATAGTAAATAGAAATTTACTAGAAATTGTGCAGAAATATTTTAACTAATAATTTTTAAATCTAAAATACATTTTGGTTTTGCCTGGAATGTTAAAACATACTATTTACATTAGGTTGGGGTTTGAATACCCCGTCTGCCTGCCTTTAATGTTCCAGGACTTTCTAAACCAAGCCCAGCCTCCAGCAGGGCAGGCATCATTAACTGAGCACACTGCCAAGTCAGTGCCGGTCAAATCACCCACTCACACTGCACTCATCACACACACACATACACACACACACACACACACACACACACACACACACACACACACACACACACACACACACACACACACACACACACACACGCACTCCCTTCAGAGTGAACTAGTGGATTGCTCAATTAGCCATCCTCAAGCTTGTGCGTCTCTTGACCCCGAAGCTGCACTTAGGAGTCATTACTCTCAGGGTCAAGTGTGATCCCTGTGCTTATCTGCATCAACAGTTCACCCAACTACACGCGCGCGCGCGCACGCGCACACACACACACACACACACACACACACACACACGCGCGTACACGTACACACACACGCACACACGCACACACACACGCGTACACGTACACACACAC
The DNA here is from genome assembly GCA_017639675.1 of Aplochiton taeniatus. NCBI lineage: Eukaryota > Metazoa > Chordata > Actinopteri > Galaxiiformes > Galaxiidae > Aplochiton > Aplochiton taeniatus. The sequence continues at coordinate 45,069,841 of CM030172.1, forward strand.
ACACGTTTATGTGGATGGAGTCAGTGTTTTAATAATTGAGAATGCCATTATAGAAGCAATACTGCCCTCATGTGCTTTACTATTAGTGCTTCATCAGCGACGAAGAAGAAAAGGAATCTTCAGGTAAATTCTCTGTGACTGTCACAGTTACGAATCACTTAGAACACCATAGTCCAACTGGACCCAGGTCTCCAGCTCCGCAGTTCACGGTTGTCTTTGGATGAGCAGTGTATCTGTTCCTAAACAAAGCCTCCCTCCCTTAACTAGCTGGTGTTTAAGGGTGAACTCAGAGGTCCTGTATTTGTCCCTAATCACACAGCTCCCATCCTTGGCTCTCCTCCTCTGGAGCGTCTCCAGCCTGATAATGACTGAGGGATGTGTAGCAGGCCAAGGGGGAAACTCCCTCCACCACAGCCCTGTTCTCTCGGCGGGCGACTGGCCACAAACCCCCCCCCCCACACACACACACACACACACACACACACACACACACACATACACACACACAGAAATTGAAATGGCATAGCCAAACAGAAAATAAGAAAGAGATGGTGTAGTATGAATGCTGGTGGGCAGATGAGCGTCAAAGTCACCACACTATAAATGAACCAGCCGGAACAGATTCCTGTGGACATCCTCTGCCTGCCGCACCCCTGCAAACAGTCTCCCCAACAACCTTCCAACCACACTCCCTCCTCTCCCGACCACACACACACAGGCGGGTGCTTTGTGTGTGTGTTTGTGGGACACTGACAGCGAGGCAAGTAGGTTTAGTAAGAACAGTGACAGCCAGTCAGCCATTAACTGGAACCGCCTGGCCAACAGATAGGGGGTCAGATCAAAAGACTGGGGTTATATCAATGTCAGATGGACCACACACACTCACACACACACACACACACACACACTCACACACACACACACACACACACACCCTCTAATACAGACAGAAACATATCCAGAGCAGGATTTGAGATTAATTCGATAATCTGAACAATAAATCTGTCTTAATATTGTATGAAACATGTGACAATCATTAGTGATCAGATCGATCAATCAGGCCTTTCAATCAATATTAGATTTTTGTTATATCAATGTTTGTGTGCCACGATAGGATTTGAACTTTCGTTGGCATTATCTGAAGTCTTGCTGCTCTCTGCTGGTAGAACACGTGCATGACCCTCTTAAAGATTATTATTTTGCCTTTTTGATTGGGTCACTGAGATGCCGAGCCATCTTCATGAGTCCCAGGGCCCTGAACAGAATAATACGCTCGGGCCCCATTTGTTACAACACATATTTCAAGCAAACCGGTTGAGCCCGCCTGCCTTGATAATTGCACATTTGCATTGAGCGAGAGTGTCATGGCAGGGCTGCAGTGCAGAGTGTATTTTAAACGCAGCACCTTTCACCTGCATTGCCCGATTCTGTCATTTTTCAAATCTCTAAGTAGAGTGGAGCCCAGCTAAAACTTGTTGTTCCACTTTAAAGCCTACAGAATAAGGCACTGATGCTGGTGACCCCCACAACACAAGGACCACACAGTCCTGTCAATATTCATAGAAACCTTTATTGAAGAATTCAGTTGAAAAGTACAATTTAGTCGCCCTGTTTGTGGATGCCATAATGGAACACTCCCGGAAAAGAGCCAGTCTATTCACATAACAGGCCCTGATGCCCCAGCGACTTATGGAGGCAACATTTCTTCCCTGTAATGTGGACTTAAACGTACTGAGAAACGCTGGTTGTTAACGAAGCCTCCCGTGACCAGTTACTTATGAGCAGTGGATCTTGGTCTTCATGGCCTCACTGAGTGAAAGAGGAGTGGACCACAGACAGAGCAAATGCCTACGGAGAAGGCTGAGATCCAAGGCCTGAGCCGGAGGTGTGGGGAGGAGGACTGGTAGTGCATGAGGGTTGGCACCGGGGTGGAGGTGGAGAGGGATTCAAGTCCCTCCCACAGAAGGATATAAGATACAAGAGGTCAACTGTCTTGAAAGCGGTCCTGAAAACAATAAATCTGTTAAAAATGGTCTTCTCACAGAAGAAATCATACAGCAACATAAATTTAAAAACTAAAAGCATCAACACAAATAAGGCCCTCTTCTATTTACAAAGTATTATTACATTTGAACAAACCAGAATAAACTAAGAGGGAAAAATGGATGGAGTAGTTTTTTTACTCAGTTGTAGCACATTTTTACGAACAGACCAAGATGATAGTATTTCAGTCCCGTTGACGTTTAATGGAAGTCCACAGGAGCATTATTTTCACAGGAGATGTTTTAAATCATTGCCTTGATAGAACTGTTGGAAGCCGGTTCTGTCAGTCAGACTAGAGGTTTAGATGGTCCACTGTGCGACCGCGACTGTGCTGATGACACTCGAGATGACAGAATGTTGACCCATTGGCCCAACAACCAAATGGGGCCAAATAAAGATAGATTTCAGGATGACAAAAATGGTCAAAAACTATAGGAGTTAAAAAAGGAGCAGAGCAAATTAAAAAATACATCTTTGCAGCCATTTATGTCAAACAACTGACAAAAAAGCCGAACTTAAAAAAAAAAAGATTAAAGATTAAAAACAAAGCAATCCAGAAAACAATCTGAAAAGAATAAATACAGACCAGCCCTGCCTTATGTACGCTCCAGTTGATTGTGTGTAAGTACGTGTGTGGGGGGGGTGTGTGTGTGTGTGTCAGACAGTGTCAGACAATTCAGTCCAGGCTGTTTGTGTCTTAGTAACCCTGTAGTCCGTTATAAACATTCTGTACAGACGTCTGCTTCAGAATACCCCGAATTCCTGAAATAAACACCAAAAACAAAGAAAATAGGCAGTTAACAATGGTACAGCAAGTAAAAAAGCTTTCTACAACAATTAACAATCTCTATGATCTCCTTGTCATGATTATCTGTGTCATATTCGTAGCTAAAAGCTTGCAGTGACAAGCTAAACCAATTAATATAAGAGAAAAGTTGAAAAGACGTTTATTCTCTTTCTAATCCTTACCATCTTTTTGCTGGTCGTCAAGTTGGGTCTGAGGAAACTCCACGTCGAAGGTCACGATGAGAGATCCCCGGATGTTGATGTTGTCAAAGTTAGGCAGGCCCTCTCCCTTTTTCCACAGACGAGCTCCAGGTTTGGTGATCTTATCTCTCACAATGTGCACCTGTTGCACACACGGGCACTGGTCAGACAGTAGCTAGGCATCTTGTTATACCAAGCAGTCGTTTTTGTCCAAGAAATATTGCATAACCACAAAGATTTGAACGAATTATCTGTGACCAGAATGAAGTTATTATTATTTTGAGCCTCCGTAAAGTACAGAACTATTCACACTATTCAGAATTGTGCAGACATGTGGCCAGCCATATTCAAACATTCACATTTTAAAGCCGGGAGCCGTAATTCATATTGTAATTCCACTCATTGTAGATTTACTCACATTAGAAGCCCCGCAGTGAGAGGGAGAATGTTGCTATCAACTACACATACACACCTGGTGTCCGTCCAGATGGCTGATATCCATCTCAAAGCCCACCAGGGCCTCCACCAGAGAGATGGTGACGTTGGTGTACAGGTCATCTCCTCGGCGCTCAAACATAGGGTGCCTTCAACAACACAAACACAAGAGCCTGACATCACACCCACAGGTCTGTATTCCCGTCATCTACCCCTTTAGCACGACACACTGCCACGCATTTAGAGACACACAATCCGGAGATGTTTTTGTGCAACATGGAGTGACGTTGCTCGTACTTCAGAACTTTGATGCGGAAGCGCAAATCTCCAGGCTCTCCGTCAATGTGTGGTTCACCTGAGAAAACAAAACAAAACAGGAACAATGTGACGAAGACGTCGACCATTACAGACAATATATCTCCAGTGAAAGAGTGGCCTTGAACGCCAGGTTTCTGTTCGGATGTCTTACCTTCTCCAATAAAGGGGTACTCCATTTCATCCCTTACTCCCTGCTCTATCTCTACTTCCAGAGTCCTCTCCTCATTCACCAACCTGGGGGCCAGACAATAGTCCCATCAGCCGGGTCAAACTACAATGCTAGTATCACGTCAACCCTCCACGTGCAGGGAAATGCTGCGACTGCAGACTTGAGGCCTAGACCGGAATTCTTTGAAACCGTAATAAGTCCATGCATCTTTTCTGATATGACCTGGAGTGATCACCAATAATAACTGAATGTGGCTGGGATGGTTAAGAGGGCTCTTTGGTATTTCCCAAACGGGAAGGGAGTACCAATTATGCATAACTTCCATAACTCACTTGATGTTGGGGCACTCATCACAGACCACTTCCTGTGTCATCTGGAAGCGCCCTGGTCCAAGCTGTGTTGTCCTCATTTCCTGTCTGCAGTTGCATTTCCTTTTCCCGGGCGCCTCTTTGGCAATTGGCTTATTCCGTACAACCTGAGGGAGACACATACCCGCATGGTTAAATAAAATTGAACCAACACATATGATCCTATGTAATATATTATTGTAAACAAAAAAAAATAATAAATACAATTGAATATCGTTATCAAGCATAAGCTTGCTTCAAACCAATTATTTCAACCAACATATTTTTAGCATGGGCTGATAGCCATATGTTCTACTGAATTAAATGCAAACTCTGCTACAGTGAAATGATGCTTACCTCTACAAAGTTCCCAGAGTACACCTCTTCCAGTGTGACCTCCAGGTCGAGTACAATGTCGTTTCCTCTCGGAATGTTCTTGTCCTGTTGCTGTCGGTTACCACCAAACATAAAACCAAAGTCGCCAAAGAAACTATAGAAAGAAAGAGTTCAATAGCAGGAGGTTAAGATTTCATCATAGCAGTACTGGAGGAGCAGCTATAACTTGCGGAACTCATAAAGAGTGACCTATTTCCTCAAATGTTTTTCTGCTTATATCAAATCTCAAATACATTCATCTTCAACATTTACGTAAAGGAGATGATGTGTAATTTGATCCCAGCATTTGAGCTTTGTTTTATGGGACAAGCTGTGGTGGTAGAAAGTCTGGACACAGCGTCCCACAGAGGCTTTCCAGGGTTACCTTCTATAACTAAAACGATTCGAACAATACCCCAGCACTGACAAGAAGATGTGATCAATAAAGAGGGGCTTTTAGGGGAACTCAAAGTCATCTCTCGCCCTTCCATTACAGTATCAGATACGTATACTAACCTAGAGAATATATCATTGTGGGAGCCTTGGTGACCCTCTTTCAGACCATCTTCTCCATATGCATCATACTGTTTCCTTTTCTCCTCATCTGAAAGGACCTTCAAACAAACACATAGTCCAATGCAAAATGTCAACTGTCAGTGTATTATGTAGTATATTATTCTGAAACAAGAAAATCTCTGCCAGCAGCCTAGCATAGTCTTTTACTCAAGGGCGTAGGTTTGCATATGGAGGGTAGGGACATGCCCCTACCCATGTTTTCAGAGGAAAGAATTGCCCCGACTCTGATTATCTTGTTGTGTCCCTACCAATGTTGAGAGACTAAACCTCTACCCTTGCTTATCCGGTTTTTAATTAGCCTGTGGCATTCTATAGCAAATGGGGCCTGTACTAGCAACCTGTGAACCCACTCCCTAAAATCCACATCGTGATTTGAAGAGTACCAGCAGGCCTTAAGTTTAAGCCAATCAGAAGAGGCCACACGGTCTTCCAGTCCAATCATTACGGCGATACTGTATCCAACAACAACCAAATAGGTCGTGTCAGTTTTGTTATGAGCCTTGACTTCGGCGGCTTTCTGCCTTTCTGCAATGAATATACATTATAACTCAAAAACGTAAACTACATAAAACAAAATGTTCGCTAAAGAGCAAGCAGGCCTGTCAGTATTCTACACATTATATAATATCATTTAACATTTTCCTTCCGGTTTCAAAAGAATCACGTAAACTTTGAATTAACATTGTCCGTGGACCAGTACGTACCCCAGCCAGATACGGTTGTGTAACAGTACGAAAACATAGATAACTTTATGCTACACGGAATTAAAACATTAACATATTATGGTGACTAGGACAAACAATTAAAAAACACCAGTACGTGTTCTTATCATATACCTCATACGCTGCCCCCAAGTCCGCGAATTTGTCTTGAGCTTCTGGATCATCCTGGTTTCTGTCTGGGTGAAGCTGAAGAGCGAGCTTTCTGTAAGCCTTTTTAATGTCTTTCACGGTTGCAGACTTCGTCACTCCTAAAATCTTGTAGAAATCTCGACTAGATAGAGGAGACAATGCCGGAGATTTAACGTTAGTAATAGCAAATAAAAAAGTACTAGATTCAGGTCTAGATCTAATCTAACCCATTTTTATTTTCTTGTAATGGCCTATGTATTATGTTCTACTGCATTAGTAGTCTGACTATACTGTTAGTTAATCTGTGTCTATCACCTTGCACTAACTGATCTGAACTTAGAGACGTGTAACATTGTAAGTTATAACAGATACAATACCATTAGATACTTGACGATATAAATGCCATCATGATTTTTTCAATGTTTCAGATAATATTATCTAACGATAGTCAACTGAAATTTAGCAGTTTCACACATGGGGAATTGGGGTACATGCTAACAGCGTAGACCAATCACAATGGAACATGTGTACCAGCCGGCGATGCTGTCGCCGATCGGTGTATTTGGGTTCTTTATGAGTCTGTTGGAGCTTGTATTAACTCACCCCGCGAGCACCGCTGTGACAAAATACAAAAATAGCCAGCAAACACTGCACAGCTTCATTCCTTTGACAGCCATAGATCCCTTTTCCTTGGAGAAGGCAGATAGAACACCCGGCTTTTGAGATTGCTGCTGCAAGTCACCAACCTTCTTCCGTCTGTCATAGGAAGACCCGCCCACCAACTATCGAAGAACTGGTTGGTTGGCTACAAGCTAGGACCCGGTGAACAACAAAAACGTTTCACTCACAAGATCAGCACAATACAATTATTTATCTGTGAAAGTATTTTTATATGGCCGTTCATGTTCTGCACGCTTGTTCCTTCACCAACCAAATTCAGATGGATTGCAGACGGGTGTTTTTTTATGCACGGCCCCGTGATGCGCGCGCAACACTTAACAATTTTGGAGCTGTACTACAAGCGCGCCAAGGAAGAACGACGTCTGTCTGCGAAAATATCAACGAAACATTATCCCTGAGGCACCAGTAGCCTAATAGTAGTAGTTGTTTGTAACTTACTATATTGTAAAGTTACACTGGCTAGCTTTACTTATGAAGGCCTTTAATCCTAAACTTTTGTGCCGTGAACAACGAGGTGGAACAACGATAACAACGAAGGGGTATCAAACTAACAAGTGATCGCAAGCAGGTGCTCTCTTCTTTGCTAATTTCTTGCAATATGTGTTAGTTTTGTCCTAGCTAGCTCACCCTTACACAAGCTAATCTAGCAGGCTAGCTAACGTTAGATTGCTCAATTAGCCAACGTTAATTTATTCTTGGCTGATATGTCTAGCTAGTCAGACAGTAGTAGGATTGACTATCGCGTATGTTTAGAACTTTAACTAAAGTAACGTTACATCGTTTTTTAATTCAAAGCAACATTTAGCCCGATTTGACTGGAACGATAGGTGGATATTTTAAATATTTTGTGTCAGTGCCCGATTTACTATTTGTGAAATTGTAATTTTTATAGAAGTAGTTGTCATGGGAACATTGCTACAGCGTCCCCTGTGCTGTGTCAGGAAAAGCTGCAGACAGGAAGGCAACGGTTGCTGGTTCTTGTACTTTGTATGTTCATCCAGGGTGTACCAGTATTTGTCCACGGTACTTGGACTCTTTCTGTTGTTAGATATATTTTATAATAACCATTGGCTATATCAAAATACTTTGTACTTCACTTATGGCAGATGATCTATCATTTACCCTTTGTCCTCTCCCTCTTGTAGCCCTTCCAAAAAGTATCTGGGGACATTACCTCGATTCTGCACAACTTGTACATGTTGTTCATGCTTTCATATTATCGCTGGTTCTTTTCCATTTAGACATGGAGGCTGGTGATGTGAGCGTATGGCCTCGCATGGAGCCCTTTCTCCTTGGGACCTTGCAGGTTGCCCCCCCTACCAAACTCAGCCAGCACTACCTCAGAAAGATGGCGGCTTATGTGCGTACACGTGAAGGCTGTTTCCCATTGTTGAACTGGCCGATGTGGAGGCACATCGCCTGTGGGAAACTACAGCTCCCCGAAGACCTTGCATGGCTGTACTTTGAGACCTTTGACCTGCTGATAGGCCATGCCCCTGAAGAGCGACTAGAGTGGGCGGAATCCTTGTCCCAGTGTTCCTCGCCCAAAGAGCTGGACCGTCAGAGGAGCAAGGTTTGTGAAAAGAAAAAGCGAAAAAAGCCAGTGATCAATAACAAGAGTAAACAATAATGGCTACTTCCATCCCACAGTAATGTTCAATAGTGTACATCCTCTTATCCCTCAAATCTGCCTCTGTTTGCTATCATCAGTGTCCTTTTCTCTGTATAAACCGGCTCTCTCATAGTGTAGGTGGTTTCATAGTCTTCAACTGCTGGCTCATTGTTTAGACAGGCCTGTGTCCCACATCAGTTGTCATTGCAATAGGAGTTGAGTTGTTGACCCTTGACCCCTTCCTCCCGTCTGTCCTCCAGTTGTGTGTGGACACCCTGCAGTTCCTCCTCTTCCTGTCCATCCAGCAGCTGAACCGTGTGTCCCTGCGCACCTCGCTGATAGGTGAAGAGTGGCCTAGCCCCCGTGCCCGCTCGCCATCTTCTTCGGACCGCGAGTCCAAGTCCAGCTCCCAGAACAAGGTGCTCCTCGTAACAGCTTTGAACACTCAGCATGTTAAGCATGTTGTTTTCGAAAGCACAACCACATATTGGTATTGTGATTGTTATGTTACAAAATCTGTCTTGTTATGCATTAGGTAATGCACAAACCTATTCAAATCAAATTATAAATTATCCTACTTATGTTAATTATGAATTGTCATACTTTTGTTAGTTTGGGGAAAAAAAAAAAGATTCTGTATTGATAAAAAAAAAGTTGTTCACCCCTTAATTCCAGGCTTATATCTCTGAGACTTCCTCTTATTTTGGTCTATCTCGTTCCCTCTCTATGTCTGTCTGTCGGTCCTGTTCTGTCCCGGCCCATAGAACTGGGACGACCAGGCCCACCTGGCCTTTGTGCTGAGCCACTTGTGTGAGCTGCTGGAGCTGCTGGTGGAGCCGGGCCAACTGTCTGCCTCCGGTCAGGCTTTACGAGACAGCCAGGTCTGTGGACTCTATCTTGCCACTACCCCCAGTCTGTCTTGCCTGTTTCAGCGCTGGAACCAGTGTAAAGGGTTCCTTGTTTCCGCCCGCTTCTAAAAGGGCGTTTCCCTTCTCAAACAAGCCCCAACGGAGGCCCGTCTCCAGCCCTGTAGTGAAGCTGGTTGTGATGGTGTGGTTGTCCATGCCCAGGTGTCCGCCGAGGCCCTGCAGGGCCTGAGTCTGCTGCTGGAGGGCTCAGCGAGCAGGGGCCGCACCGTCCACCCCATCCACAGGCTGCTGTCCAGAGCCCCGCTCCAGGCCCAGGCCGGATACTCCAAGCTCAGCCGCTCCTTCCCCCTGCACCAGCTTCTCTCCTGGCTCCGCAAGAGCCTCACCCTCAACCCCTTCGGCATGTCCGCCTGCCTGCGCTCAGGCAAGAAGCTGGCCTGGGCCCAGCAAGGTAGGCTTCTATGGACTTTTTTTTTGCGTGTGATAGTAATCGTTTGCCTCCACCCTGGGCTGTGTGGTCATTGACATCGTTGCTGTCTCTTTCGCCCAGTGGACGGGGCCCTGAAGAGGGCTAAGATAGCCAGGAACACCCACATGGCCCCACCAGGCAGCAGGATAGTGCTCATGTCCCAGGTGTTAAAGCAGACCCTGGCCAAAGACTCTGACAAGCTGGCCGGAGCCAACGTCAAACTGCACCGCTGCTCCGACGCGTTCATATACCTGCTCTCTCCACTCAGGTAGAGCTCCTCAAATAGAACTGGCTCAAACCACTCCACGTACTGTGTGCTCAAGTGCATAGTGTTCGTGCGTAGCTCTTCCAGAGTAAAACAGAACTGATTATGCTTTGTAGCTACTGTAGTCACATTACTGCACACTGTCCTATTGGTAGATGTTGATCGCTAAATCTATCACTTCTGCAGTACCCGAGTGTACTTTGCGATATTGTCAATGCTTTAGTTTGTCCGACCATTCATGTTGAATATTGATTGATCTCTCTCCGTGTGTGTGTGTGTGTGTGTGTGTGTGTGTGTGTGTGTGTGTGTGTGTGTGTGTCTGTGTCTGTGTCTGTGTGGAATGTGCGTTTGTGTGTGGGCACACCGTGTGTTACCCCTCTAGGTCTGTTAGCCTGGACAAGTGCCGTAACTGCACCGTGGTCCTGGGTCCCGTGGAGACCAGCGTCCACCTCCACAGCTGCGAAAACGTGCGTCTGGTGTGTGTGGCGGGCCGGCTGGCTGCTGGCGCCTCCTCCCACTGCACCCTCCACGTCCTCACCCCTACGCGGCCTCTGCTCCTACCCGGGAACACAGGCCTCACCCTGGGGCCCTTCCACACCCACTACCCCACCCTGGAAGACCACATGGCCACTGTGGGGCTGGCCGTGGTGCCCAACGCCTGGGACCAGCCCCTGCAGCTGGGTGCCGACGGCATCCTCACCCCCTCTCCCACCTCCACCTCCAGCGGCTCTGACCTGAGCTGCTACCGCCTGCTGCCCCCGACCGAGTTCCACCCCATGGTGGTGCCCTTCAAGATGGAAGGGGACACTTGCGAGGTCCCGGGGGGGCTTCCAGCGCTCTACCAGAAGGCAGTGGAGGGGAGTGAACAGAGGGTGCAGGACTGGCAGAGGACCGTGAAGGAGGCCTACCTTAACAAGTGAGTGGCAGAGCATCTGGACACGCCTCCTCTGGTGAGCCCAGACTGCTTTGGGGCAGGCCATGTAGTCTTCAGTCAGACCAACAAACCTGGACCATGTCCTACCTGGTCCACTGTTTAGACTGCAACGTCACTCTACGTAGTGATACTGTGGATGGCCCAATGCGCTCTTGTTGGTGGAGAGATGAATGGCTTCCAGAGTCAGAACTGCGCCAAAGCCACCGAGTGCAGCCAAAGGGCCCGTGCTGCTTGTAGTGTGTTTGGGTGTTGTTATTCAAAATATAGATTTTAACAGCCAGACCAAATTGAATAGAATACATTTTGATATTGAGCCCTCCGCATGGTGAAACATATGGATGTTATTAAGTGGACACATTAACAGAACCCCATAATGATCTAACCCCTGTGGTCTAATGTGTGTCCCCAGGGAGCAGCGGCGCCAGTTCCAGGCTCTGGTTGAACAGAAGTTCCACGAGTGGCTGTTGGACACGGGACACAGGCAGGAGCTGGACAGCCTCATCCCGCCCTCGCTGCCCTCTCAGGACCCCACCCAGGCCCATGCTGGGGACACCAAGGATGGACACAGTCGGGTAGAGCCCGAGGCCAACGGTACCAAACATGACACTGCCAGGCGGGCCATCGGACAGACGCCAATGACCTGCTGACATATTTCGGGGTCTTTCCATTCGTAATATGGGGACTTGAATATATAAAAAAAAGGAAAACAAACAGACTGGCAGTTGGACGGACGCCAATGGACCCGTGTCTTTGAGGCCTTTTACATGGCTGGGGTCCCAGTGAACGTGTGGCCGGTTGTGACAGACAGCTCTGTGTGAGCGTCCCGCCGTCCACGCCGTGTTCCAGGCAGGCCTGGAGCTCTGTCCATCCCACCCCTTTAGGAGGGGAGGGTGCCCCTGAGAGGACCAATCAAATGTCCTGTGGTAGGTCTGAAAGGAATGGATAGGAGCCAGATATGCGAAGTCCTTTCCGCGCTTACGTGCTCACTGTTTCCAATATCTGTTGGTTGGTGCCAGCCATTGCTAAGAATGGAGTTTCCTCTGTAGATCCATGAAGGCAGGTTGTGGGCAATACTTTGGAGACGAGGGTTCTATTGCACTTGAAGTAGGACTGATGAGGCACGGTACTTTTGCTACTAATGTAATAAATGGTAGGAAAACAATCAGGTTAATACAACAATGTTGAAAAAAAGGAAAATGTTGAATATGTTATTGCACTGTAACCCCTAGTGCTAGTGTTCGTCTAAGTGCTGCGTATTACAGACCAAGCAGTTTACCAAGTAGCCAGATGTGGAAGAATTGACATAGCTATTTTCTATGATTATTCCTCTATAAATATTGAATGTGCCACTTGTAATACCATTTGAAATCATTTCCAAGGTTTCTGCCTCAAACGCCAGCTTTAATGCATTTGCCTTTCAAGGTCAGCAGCCGTTTGACAATGGCCCTGTTTGAAACGGTCTTAAAGAAGGACCCTGCCTCCTCTTCTGGTTGGTTTAAATTATTTCCTGCTTGTAAACGTCTTTACAGTTGGTAAAGGCTACTTACATGAAATGATGGCAGAAGCAAGTATTATTCCTATCGATTGACTTGTAACCCATCAACAGAAGAAACCCTGGATGCTAAACTGTACTGAAGAATATTTGCATGCACCACAAAATGCCGCTGTTTACCAAGGCTCGATCCAATATGCTGTATCCAATATGCTGTCCCACGTTGTTCTTGTCACTTAATCCTTTCACCTCGAAGGCCAGTATAGAATATTATGACAGAGATTTACTGTGTTATTATGCCTTACGGATGTAGTTTAGTTCCAGAACTTGCCTTTCTGTTTGATTGCACTATGCCCTACACAGTTTCACTATATTATATAAAAGAATTTGCAATGTTTTGTAAGAAGGCAAATTTGTTACAATATGATGCTCAATAAACCTGTTTTAGACCGAATTCCTTTGTGTTTGCAATTCCTTATACACAATTGATTCTATTAAGCTGACCCAACATGTTTTCATAATCTGCACATCATGAAACCATATGGTATTGAAAAATCACTAAAGTTGGTTGCTGCATTGCGTAAAATTTGAACTTAAACTATGTTAAGCAAAACAAATCCAATGTGCAGTGGGGCACAGGTCACTAATGCTTCTGGGTTCACACATTTGGAAAGGCTTGGCATGAGTTTGCGGGCACAAGTTGTGGATAGAGTGGGGGGTTGGACAAGCTCACTGGTTGGCACGTGTGCCATGGGATGGGTGGTGAGTGGGGGGCATTGGGCCGAGCTAGCATAGAGTGGGGGAATGGGCACTCACACCATCCCCAGCCATTATACCATAATCCCGGCCTGCGTTTTTGTAAAGAACTGAATAGCACTAGAATCACTGACTCAATTTTTGGATCTCATTTTCATGACAAAGCGATTGTCCCCCCACTGTCTCCACTGTTGTCGATTAAAAAGGGTGGAGGGCAGGTGTATATAAGTGGCCAGTGAACGTTACACAGCTATCCAGACCTTAGGAAGACCACCATCTAACATCAAAGCCAGCCTACCATACAATGTCCAAAATGGGCAGGGTGAGTAACAGCAGGGAAAAGTCAGAGTTAGTCCATGCATTATCATAGCAGCTAGATTGATTACTCATTAAATGGTTTAAAAGGTATTTCAAATAACTAATTCATTGATTTGGTTTTAGTTTGGGTGCAATTCAAATAGAAGGTTAACATTAAAGGCTTTTATTAGTTTGATGCAGAGTAAAACTCTGCTAATACCATTAACGGCTGCAAAGAGAAGGCGAGGAAGGGGAACAGGAATGTCTTTTGATTGGACTGGAAAGTTCTGCTTGCCTGGGTCACACCAGCTATGAAAAGGCTTTGAGTCACCTGGCGTTGGAAACTAGAGTAATAGTAACAACACAGTTTATTATGTATGCTGACTGTTTCAGGATTGAGAGGTCTGTGGTTGTATTGATCTTTATGAGTATACTATTATATGTGGGATATTAATGTTTCTTATTTTGTTGGGATTTTTCTGAATCCTGTACCTGTCCTTTTAAGATTGTCTTCTTCGAGGATAAGAACTTCCAGGGCCGCCGCTATGAGTGCGACAGCGACTCCACCGACTTCCACTCCTACCTGAGCCGCTGCAACTCCATCCGGGTGGAGAGCGGGGCCTGGGTGGTTTACGAGCGCCCCAACCACACCGGATACCAGTACGTCCTGACCAGGGGCGAGTACCCAGAATACCAGCGCTGGATGGGCCTCAACGACCGCCTCAGCTCCTGCAAGATGATCCACTATGTAAGTCAGCCTTCCACCCCGGGTCGGGCCAAGCTCCATAGCAGCAAATGCACTGAGCCATTTTCCCCACTTTCCCACAACACAGTCAGGCTGACAGAGGTCAGAGAGCAGGCGTCCTAGTAAGGTCATTCTCCAGTGCAGTTGTTACACCAGTTGGGCCTCCGGGGCTGTACCAAGTGTAGATCGATGCCAGGGACATTCTATTTCTATGGCTGTGGCACGGTACCGACCACTATAATCTGACCTAGTGCTGTAGGCAGATTCAGACCAGCTCAACCACACCAATTGCACGTAGCAAATCAATGTAGTTCTCTGTTTAGAGAGTGAGTGTTTGCTGTAGAGACTCCAAAGATTTGTCACGCTTAATGCTAAGATCAGACTGTGACTGTTTTAGAGGATGGTGTACTGTGAAAGTTGTGTGCACCCATGCAAGCTTTAACAGTTGGGCAGACAAACTGAAGGAGTACAATTTTATATCCCCCTTCCCCTTTTTTCTTAACTCTTCATCATTGCTAATTGCCCATCCCATTACTACCTACCACCGTCTTTCCTTATAACACACCTCTCCTTCCACCCCTTAACTGCATCCATCCTCCACCCCCACCTTTCAATGACCCACCCCCTCCCATCAACCCTCCTGCACAATGTCTCCCCTCTTCTCAGACCAATGGGAGCCAGTACAAGATTCAGCTTTATGAGAAGACCGACTTCGTGGGCCAGGCCTTTGAGGCCACGGAGGACTGTCCATCTCTGCTGGAGAAGTACCGCTGGAGGGAGCTCTACTCCTGCAAGGTCTTTGACGGCTGGTGGGTCTTCTACGAGCTCCCCAACTACCGAGGCCGCCAGTACTTCCTGGAGAAAGGAGAGTACCGCAAGCCTGGCGACTGGGGGGCCATCAGCCCCACCGTCCAGTCCTACAGGCGCTTCACCGAGTGATTCCTCCTCCAAACCGTTCCTATCCTAGAGGTCCAGTCGTGGCATAGAAGGCGTGGCCCTATCATATGCCACAAAGTGTAGATCTCTGAGGCTTTAGTTCTTACCTAAAATAAAACATGTCTGGCTAAAAGAAAATGTTGATCATTTCTTTTTTTGGGAGGGCAGGTTGGGTGGTGTGTGTGTGTACTGTAATAATATGCTTAGGTGTATTGAACACATACAAATATGTTCAACTAAATGGACGGACTTAATGCAGCAAATACTCCTGCCAAATTACACCATGTTTTAGTGATTTGGTTATGATAATTTCATGAATCACATCTGTGTTTTTGCAGGCACAGTTATGTTGTCTTTCCATTTACTGAGTGTGAGTATTCACACACCAAGAACACTGTTGCTTAGCAGCAGTACCGAAACTCATTCAAACGGCAGTTTTCACCCAACCATCCAGTTCAGCCCACCTGTCGTCAACATTCAGATTCAGTTTCAGATTTAAAGTTGAATTGAATTTGAATAAGAATCACAATGGTGATGACAGGTGGCCTGGGTTTGATGCTTGGCTGTGCACTAACGAGGGACAGGGCTTGTAGATTCTTTCTGAGCAACAATGTTCTGTGTGACAGAGGAGATCTAGAGTAAAAATCTTTTGGAGGGGTTCCTCTTTGCTCTGCCCCCCTAAGATAAAGACAGAAACTCTCCTGGTTCAGCCCAAGTAAAGTGGGATTGTCCTGCTCATACAAGGATGGCTGGTAAAGAGATATAGCTTCTGCAGTGTCAATAAAACATTTCTGTTTTTCATCGTTTTTCAAGTCCTTGTTGTTGTCAGGGAGGCTGCTACTCAAGGGGGTGTGGAGGAGCTCGGAGACGGAGTTCACCAAGCTCGACATTGAGGATGTTTTCTATCGATACCCTGTGTATAAATAAGTAAATATACACTATATGTATATGAATATGAATATGTACATATACTATGTTGTCTTATAAAATTACAGCAGTTTTGTGCAAGAACAACCTAAATTGCGGTAGAATACGCTTTTTTACAGTCAAATGACAAGTTCTGCCTATCATTCTGGCTTCCTCTAGTGGTCAATCAATAGTTTTCCATAGTGGATGGGGTCAAGGGGTTAGACAGGGAATAATTTGTGAAGAACCTGTTTTTTTCATTCTTAATACTTATTTAGATATGCTCAATTTCAAATGATCATACAGTTTTTAATTGCGAGGGGTGGCAAAAAAAAAATTATTAGGCCTACCGAACCATGCAGCATTTTTCTGAGATTGATTAACTCACTCTAAACGTCATTCAGAGTCTTGTGTCATAAATAGGCCCGGAATGTACATTTCTCGGCAAAACAAATAATAACTCGAGGTTTCTTTGATTCAAGACTTTAGAGATCGCAATATCTTTACAGTAACTTTGGGCAGTTCACTATGGACAGTAATCTACCTCGACGCTGCATTCTTTCCCAATCGTAATCAAATGAAGTGAATTGTTGTGAATCTTTTGAACATAGCTAAAACATTGGAACTGTCACTTATGGTGACTTATATGGTGGTGCATTTATTGAAGATATTTAGGTAATGAATTTGACCGTGTCTAGCAGACAAGGGCTATCGTGGCCTGGCCTACAGTACGCCGCAGTCCTCCACAAGCGTACGATGAGGACCGTTCCCCGCGTTCTACAAAATGTCATAATGACCGTGGGTTGCAACCCCAATGATTCATCGGGCCCTACCTAGTCTACTAGGGGCCACTAAATGTTTTGAAACTTGACAGGAGGCCTAGTTTTCACCTGTGGCTCTATTCTGATTTGCATTAGAATCCCAGTGAGCAGACATTGAGGGGAGGAGATAATGACCAGTTGATGCAGACGGACACATCTAGGCGTTGTGGACTTGCGGAACTAACTGGGGAAAGTTTAAGAAGGTCCTATGCCGTCAATAATAACGCAAAATCCGTGAAGATGCCCCTTTTTATTTAAACAATAACATCATATTGGTGATTAGACACACATATGTTGAATTTTTGCAGACTCTACAGGATTTAAATGTGCTAGTTCAATAGATTGTATATTTTGTCATAAGATATAACCTTGTTTGAATGGGTCAAAGTTCTATTGGATGTCCTAAAATGCAATATAAACGGAAAGGTATGTTCTGTCTGTCACTACTGAGTCCAAAGTATGCCATGAAATTTAGTCACATGGGTTTGATCATCCCTGGCTGGAAAACTCATCCAGATCCTCTTCCAGGCTCATGTTTAGCATATTGGCCCGTAGTCAATTAGGGTTAGGAGTTTGGCCCCTGTTAAATAGTATAAATGAACAACTCGCAGCCCATAGTATAGCTGTGTATTCAAAGGAAAGCTATGTTCTGTCCGTTACTAGTCAGGTCAAAGTATGCCATGAAATTAGCCTAAGTCAAATGGGTTAGGATTTATTTAGAAAAAGCTCAACTTAAAATGTTCATACGGTAGCATGTAGACTGTTATTTCGTTATTGCGAGGGGTGCTAAAAATCGAAATGATTAGGCCTACCAAAACATGCAACATTTGTCTGAGATTGATTAACTCACTCTAGTCGTCATTCATAGTGTTGTGGTAAACGCACATTCAGTAAATAAATAGGCCTGCAGTGTAAATATCTCGACATTAAATAATAACTCTAGGTTTCTTTGATCCAAGACTTTAGAGATCGCAATATCTTTACAGTAACGTTAACTATGGGCCGTTCACTATGGACAGTGATCTTGCTCCACTTTGCATGTTTTCCCAATTGTAATCCAATTAAGTGAATTGTTGTGAATCCATTGAACATAGCTGATAAATTGGAACTGTAACTTATGGTGACTTATATGATGATGCATTTATTTAAACTATTTAAATAGTGACAATTTGACATTGTCTAGTAGACAAGGGCTATCGTGGCCTGGCCTACAGTGCGCCGCACATTCCTCCACAAGCGTCCAATGAGGACCATTCCCCCGCGTTCTATAAAATGTCATAATGGGAACTTCCAAAATCCATAGTGACATCAACTGCTTTAGAATTCAGAACCACCAACGATGATAGATAAACGAGACTGCGATGATAAAAGACACAGTACAACCAACTTCGTGCGACAAGAGCTGATGCATCTTATTCAAATATTCGGTCGAAATGTGAATTATTAACAGTACGCCTACCGTAAGATGGGTTGCTTTAACAGCAAAACCCTGTGTAAGACAATTTCTATAGATGATATTACGGCTGAACTCCCAACGGTAAGGGTTAATCTCAACCTTTTTCAAACATTGACTTCATGAGTTAAAAAAACGTAAAGGTTATTAACACTTACAGTTTTTTTTAAAGTGTTAAACCTTGATTAATGTGCCTCTTGCAGGTAGTCAGTGAGGAAAGTACAAGCCAGGATATCGATCATGTGCACCTCCATAGAGTGAGAGAACACCGCACACTGCCATAACACACACACCTTTTAAACTGGATCATGCAGGTCACATGACCGTGGGTTGCGACCCCAATGATTTTTGGGACCCTACCTAGCCTAGTATTGGCCACAAAATGTTTAGAAACTTGACAGGAGGCCTAGTTTTCACCTGTGGCTCTATTCTGATTTGCATTAGAATCCCAGTGAGCAGACATTGAGGGGAGGAGACAATGACCAGTTGATGCAGGTGGACACATCTAGGCATTGTGGACTTGCGGATCTAACCGGGGTAAGTGTAAGAAGGTCCTATGCCGTCAATAATGCCGCAATATCCGTGAAGAGGCCCGTTTTTTTATTCAAACAATAACATCATATTGGTGATTAGACACACATATGTTGAATTTTTGCAGACTCACCAGGATTCAAATGTGCTAGTGCTCGCAATCAGCTCTGGCCGATTTGCAACACACAGCCGCTACAAGGCCATGGAGTTACGGCTGGAGAAGCCCATACACCTGACCTCTGTCTTAGGTCAGATGGCCTCCTTGTCTGGGGTCAAAAGTGTACTTCCCTTCTCCAGAATGAGTACAGCCTTGATATCCATTGTGGCTACAACAGCAGCTGTTAACTTCAGAGCCTGTTTGGTCTTGGCTAGTGCCATAGATCTACCCAAAGAGATGAACAAGACCTTTGTGGTATCTATGGCCACAATGAACTGCCCACTCCCTCTGGTGGATGTGAAACACCTGCCCCTGGAGATGGCTGTGGACACCCTCTCTCTGGTGGATGTGGATGTGAAACACCTGCCACTGGAGATGGCTGTGGACACACCCTCTCTGGTAGATGCCAGTGTGAAACACCTGCCCCTGGAGATGGCTGTGGACTCACTCTCTCTGGTAGATGCCAGTGTGAAACACCTGCCCCTGGAGATGGCTTTGGACCTAACCTCTATCGCAACAATGGATGGAATGCCAGGGAGGCCTTCCCTGGCTGCTGTTGGTGCTACCAACCTCCCGCTTGAGATTACTCTGGACCTGACGTCTTTAAAAGCCGTGCCGATTGCTGAAGACCTGACCATTTCATTTGCTAGTGTCAGTGTTGCAGTCGTACAAGAGGAGGGGAGCATGGACGTCACCACCATCAGTGGTATGGGCTTTCCCCTGGAAATGGTTGTGGACCTGACCTCAAGGGCTATGGTGGACGTAACCCCCTCACTGGCTAGTGATACGGTCGTAAAGATGGTAAGTTAATCGCATATGGTTTAGTGATGTCCTGTGAAATATTTATACAGTTTCTTTCAACTGCATTTGATGGAACATTCATTTTAAATGAATGTAGAGCACCCCCTTCGTCCTGTGCCTCCAGTGATGCTACAAATGTAATTATTCGTAATACAGATACCATAAACAAAGTCGATTTGAAAATAGATTGTATTGATTCACTTTTTTTTCATCAGGAACTAAAGGGTTATCAAGTGAAACTATTTGCACCGGACTATGGTCGCTTAGAGATGTACAGGGTAAATATTTCCCTGTTTATTGTTATGTCGTTTAGTGTAATACTGTATGCATGCAGTTGACTTTACCATACCTATGCCTTAGTATAGGGACATTTTTCCCAGTGTACACAGGGACATGAACAACACATCTGATGACTTTTCAACATGAAAAAGTAAAGTAAAGATAATTAAACCAGTACAATGATGAAATATGTTTTTGATTGATGCAGCCTCAACATGAGCTCGCAAAGCCTGGAGTGCTTGTTCCTCTCAAAAGAAGCTGCAAGTTTGCTGCTATATTTGAAATTAGTCTAGGCCTACAGGTGAGCCTGACATCCACTCCACTTCTGCGCGTACAGTAGCATATCAAACATTCGGATTCTTCCAGAAATTCAATGTAGTATGTTATGTCTCGGCATGGCTTTGAATAATGGCTAGTAGAATGATCTTGCCCTTCTCACTGTGACATCCTTCTTCCCATTGCACCATATAGATAAAGACAACTCTTGTTTGTGTAATTGCAGGAATGTGTTGTGAACACTCAGCATATGTGGCTGCGCCATGGTCCCAAGCTGGAGATGGGGTGGAGCCACTCAGCCATAAAATGCATTCGCAACTTAAAGGTATTGTCTTTCACTATGGAGATTCTTCACAAGTTTAGCAATGACTTTTTGGTTTTTAGTTCATAAAATATCCTTGTGTGCGTGCACTGGTTAACAAACAATTTCTTGTATTTCCCTCCCATGAAGCTTAAGCCCATTGACACCCTGGTGATATACAACTTCACTTGGATGAAGGTGAGAGACCCTTTTCCAGTCGTGTGTTCAGTATTGTAGTATTTGTCAGTCGTTTTCTAAATGACCTTTTTTCTTCTTAAACAGAGTGTAGCAGGTGTAGTGAAATGCTACAAGTCATACAGAGTGACAAAGCACACTCGTTTGCAACACATTTATGGTTTAGAGGTAAGCCTTCCTGGTTATGATTGGTGTCTTGTTTCAACATACCGCTAAAACAGTTAACTAACGGACTGATTATTATTCAACAGCAATATCTGGTGGAGTGGGAGGTCAAGGGGGTTTATGTGAACCGTCGTGGTAAGACGTATCCCTTCCATCAGGAAAAGGCTGAGCTCTACAATGACCCATATGACACGGATGGCTACAGTTATGATGATAGATATGGGCACCACTACAACTATGATTCAGACCACACCTATGACTTTGGTTATGGTGATCAACATCGGTACAACCACGAATATGATTCAGACAACGCCTATGACTTTGGTTATGGTGATCAACATCGGTACAACCACGAATATGATTCAGACAACGCCTATGACTTTGGTTATGGTGATCAACATCGGTACAACCACGAATATGATTCAGACAACGCCTATGACTTTGGTTATGGTGATCAACATCGGTACAATCACAACTATGATTCAGAAGACGCATATGACTTCCGTTATGGTGAACAACATCCATACCACCACAACTATGATTCAGAAGACGCATATGACTTTCGTTATGGAGATGGTAATGGGAAAATCTATGACCACAATTACAACCGTGGACATAATAAGTGCACCGAAAATGATCAAAATGCAGGTGTCAATGCATCTGGCCAAACCCACAAAGACCATGATCCTAGCAGTGATACTAAACCTGGGGGCAACAATCCATGTACCGATGGGTATGACAAAATGTCCTCCCAACGCTGTGGACTAGAGCACTCTGAGTATGAGGTGGTCTGTATCTCTGAGAAGAGAGACTCTGGAAATGAGTCTAAAGAGAATCAGACTGACACAGCTCTGCTCCCTGCAAACAAGGAGATCCCTAACCTGATGTAAGAACTACAAGCTATTGATGTGACTTTTACTTAACTTGCTTACAAACACACTTTTGTATGAAGCTATAACGGTTTTAATAACTTTATACCTACTTGAAAACGTTACATTTACTATTTTCCATTGAATATACCCTTGAAGACAATGCTATAAAATATTTAAATGTTTTATGGTGATTAACAGGCACTATTTGGAGCTAAAGGGGTTCAAGAACATTGGTATAAAGCTGATGCTGTTCCGCAAGGCTTTTGATGTGAGTTAACCTAACGAAACCTATCATGCATTGAATAATAGCATTTTATTTGCA
The DNA here is from genome assembly GCA_017639675.1 of Aplochiton taeniatus. Taxonomy (NCBI): domain Eukaryota; kingdom Metazoa; phylum Chordata; class Actinopteri; order Galaxiiformes; family Galaxiidae; genus Aplochiton; species Aplochiton taeniatus. The sequence continues at coordinate 45,092,077 of CM030172.1, forward strand.
GGTGTCATTATGACTTGGAGTATTAAACAATCTTTATCTTCAGTTGAACCTTTGACCATGTTCCACAGATTCTCCTGACAGATCCAAGGTATCAAGTCTGGCTGGAACAACCAGGCCATTGGATCATGGAGGCAGTTCATGATCGGATGAATGGAGTAAGTTATCACTCAACATCCTCATCTTTTGATTCATTAGAATAAAAATTATTCAGACAAAAAATATTTTATATGGACCCCCCTAGTATTCATATTTCTTTGCAAAAGTAGAGACCTAACACTTCAATCGAGAGGCTTCTAATAGCAAAAAGAAAACTCATCAAATGCTTACTCTCCCCAGTCTTGAAGGAAATGTAAAAAGACAACACCTGTTGGTAATTCTGATATGGCAGCAGGTAGCATACAACTTTGGTATTGCTTAACCTAATTACATTTTTTGTATTATTTAGGATTGTACAATTAAAGAATGTTTCGACAAATTACTGGTTTACATGAAGGACATATCCAATGCAGAGAACATAAAGAAGGAGTTGTCCAACGTTGGAGTAAGTATTATTCCATTCCACTATTTTCTGGGGATCACAAAAAAAAATCTACTGCTGTAGCAAAGAAAAACTAATCCAAAGGGATGCACCAGGAATAGAAAGGTTGATTTGAGAAGCCAGTGCTCCAGCCCTTTTCTCATATTCTACTTCTTCTCTTTGTAGATTGCTCACGTGAACTTCCTGGATATTATATTTGAATACATAGTCCTGGGGATCTTCAAGGATAACATTACTCTTCCTGTAAGTTGTGGCAGATTCCTTTTTAGGAATCATTTGAAATGATATGACTAGAATCGATACTAATTGTGGGTTTCCTACTCAAAGGCACCCGAGGGGTTCCTGGACATGGTCTTCAACGTTTGTCTGCCAATGAATTCTACCAAACCAGCTGTTAAAAGATTAAAGGGCTTCCTTGAGGTAATTTCTTTCCACCATTATTTAGAGGTAGGATAAACAGTCACAGTGAAAGGTACACAGCAAATTCATGCATTTAAAATGATTTCTATATAGTAGAACTAACATTGATCTGTTCCTGTGTTTTCTGTGATTTCAGACTCGGTTTATGGGGTTGTTAGATGCAATATTTGAAATGGACCTAAGTCTCTATGCTCATCCAGTAGAGCTGGCAGAAGCCCTTTATGAAAAAGTGAAGCAAGCCTGGAACACAGGCTTTTGAAAGCCTTAAAAAATGACTTTACTTTTATTCTCCTTTTGGCTTCAATATTTTCCTTCAATAAAGAGCATGCATGAATTTAGTTCTAAGCTCAAGTTCAATCACAAGCTCTATAGCGCCACCTATAGAATAAGCATTTAGTCATAAGATATGACCTTGTTTGAATGGGTCAAGGTTAGATTGGATGTCCTAAAATCCCATTTAAATGGAAAGGTATGTTCTGTCTGTCACTATTGAGTCCAAAGTGTGCCATGAAATGAAGTAATATGGGTTTATAATCCCTGGCTGGAAAACGTATCCAGATCCCTTTTCCAGCGTCATCTTTAGCATATTGACCTGTGGTCAGTTAGGTTTAGGAGTTTGGCCCCTGTTGGTCCTATACCTTAGATATTTGGTATAAATGAACATCTCACAGCCTATATTATAGTTGTGTATTGTCAAAGCTTTTGTTCAATCACAAGCTCTATAGCGCCACCAATAGAATGTACATTTTGTCATACATTTTGTCATACATTTTGTACATTCGTTTGAAAGGGTCAAAGTTAGATTGGATGTCCTAAAATCCAATTTAAATGTAAAGGTATGTTCTGTCTGTCACTATTGAGTCCAAAGTATGCCATGAAATTAAGTCATATGGGTTAGGATCATTCCTGGCTGGAAAACTCCTCCAGATCCTCTTCCAGTGTCATCTTCATCTAGCCTATTGAACTACAGTCAGGGTCAGAAGTTTTGCCCCTGTTGGTCCTATACCTTAGGTTTTTGGTATAAATGAATTACTTGCAGCCCATAGTATAGCTGTTTATTGTCAAAGCTCTAGTTCAATCACAAGCTCTATAGCGCCACCAATAGAATGTACATTTTGTCATAAGATATGACCTGGTTTGAAAGGGTCAAAGTTAGATTGGATGTCCTAAAATCCAATTTAAATGTAAAGGTATGTTCTGTCTGTCACTATTGAGTCCAAAGTATGCCATGAAATTAAGTCATATGGGTTTATAATCCCAGGCTGTAAAACCCATCCAGATCCTCTTCCAGCGTCATGTTTAGCATATTGGCCTCTAATAAATTAGGGTTAGGAGTTTTTCCCCTGTTGGACCTATACTTTAGATATTTGGTATACATGAAAATCTCAAAGCCTATATTATAGCTGTGTGTTGTCAAAGCTCTAGTTCAATCACAAGGTTCATAGCGCCACCTATATAATAAGCATTTTGTCTTAAGATATGACCTCGTTTGAAAGGGTCAAAGTTAGATTGGATGACCTAAAATCCAATTTAAATATAAAGGTATGGTCTGCCTGTCACTATTAATTCCAAAGTATGCCATGAAATTACGTAATATGGGTACGCGTCATCCCTGGATGGAAAACTCATCCAGATCCTCTTCCAGCGTCATTTTTAGCATATTCGCCTGTGATCAATTAAGGTTAGGAGTTTTTCCCCTGTTGGTCCTATACCTTAGATATTTGGTATAAATGAACATCTCACAGCCCATAGTATAGCTGTGTATTGTCAAAGCTCTGGTTCAATCACAGCTCTAACCTATAGAATATGCATTTTGTCATAAGATTTGACCTTGTTTGAATGTGTCAAAGTTAGATTGGATGACCTAATATCCAATTTAAATGTAAAGGTATGTTCGGTCCATCACTACTGAGTCCAAAGTATGCCATGAAATTAAGTCATATGGGTTTGTCATCCCTGGCTGGAAAACTCATCCAGATCCTCTTTCAGTGTAATATTTAAATAGCATATTGGCCTACAATTAGGGTCAGCAGTTTTTCCCCTATTGGTCCTATACCTTAGATATTTAGTATGGATGAACACCTCACAACCCATAGTCTAGCTGTTTATTTAAAAGGAATTGTATGTTCTGTCATTTACTACTGACGTCAAAGTATGCCATGAAATGAAGTCTTATCGTTTAGGATCATTCTTGGGTGGAAAACTCATCCAGATTCTCTTCCAGCGTCACTTTAGTATATTGGCCTGCAGTCAATTAGGGTTAGGAGTTTTGCCCCTGTTGGTCCTATACCTTAGATATTCTGTATAAATGAACAACTTACTAACTACTTGTAAACTACTTACCAACTACTAATACTTGTGCCCCTTAAAACAATAACTTTTATTAAATTATATTATACAGCCTATAGCAAAACAATTGAAAGTTGCTATTATTCAGCAATGTTTATCACACCACAACTAAATGTTTTATGTTAGTGGCTAATTTGCAAATTGCATCGAATTTCTTTTAACCTGTTTTCTTTTTCCTTTTGTTTAATAGAGGTCATCAGACCTTAAAGATCATGGCTCAGACAATTTTCTAAGATGATGCAATCCCTTTTCATCCATAACTCACATTTAATTGCAAAATGCATAGCTACCTGTCTAGATCAATAAGGCTAGCAGTAAGGCCAGAATGGTCTTGAATAAACCACTCATCGCAACACACACTATTGATACTTTGCAGTTATCTGCAAATATTTTAATCTGTTTAAAATATTAAGGTTACTTTACGTGCAAGTCTTGAAATACTTACAATCCTGCTCTCATTCCAAATAGATACACCCTATGACTAAATAATATCAGCCCACACACCCAACATACTAATGGTACAATTGCTTGCAGGTTTCTAGGAGATCTATTCGAATTTGAGTAAGGCCTGGTCTATTGGTAGTCATTGTGAAACTGTGTGGATGATGCTTTATTGTTTATTATTATTATTATTTTTTACAAACTCAGAGGACTGGAACAGGACAACTCTGGAGCTGGCCAGCTACACAGGTATCTTGTGATTAACTGATGCTGGAGCAACACCTGCAGATTTACTTTGCAAAGACCAAAAGACAAACATTCCGAGTGGGCTAAACAATGTATTTACCGAGCAGCACTATCTAACGTGAATAAGAGAGGTAGTCAGGTGTGTTTTGTTGTTGCTTTGTTTTATTTACTTTATATCACAAAGCGTAATGGTTGGGTCTGAATAAAGTATTCAAAGGTAAGGAAGAAAACAGCTTAAACCGCTTCTTTATTTTATTTTATTTGATCAAATAATTTTATGCAACCATTTTGCAGATAACCGGTAAAGAGGGAAAAGCCCACACGTTATTTAACATCAGTTAATGTATGTACAATGTGACTGGCGTATGGCCTCTGCACTGCCATCTACAATCATCTACTTAACATTCCAATTGTTAATATTCAATGGCATACTATTCAATTCAAATCGTAGACTTTATCATAATTAAATCAAATGTATAACGTAACTGTTCAAAACATTAGCTGTGATAGTACATTTTGGAAAAGTGTATTGATGTCAAGAGTATAGATGGTACTTTGAAGTTTTTTAAGATACTTGTGCCCCTTGGAACTGAAGCAGTCATTAGTAAAAGGTGTCTCAATTCAAATGTGTTGGTGCGTTGCATCATTGTAATACATGTTTAGCAGTGTAGTTAATGGAGTATTTATCCATCGCTGAGCAAAAGAAAATTAAAGTTTAGATTAATCAGCGGATTATATACAGGAATACAGGAAAGAAGAAATCAGTGCATTTTGTGGGACCAAAGAGCATGAATTTAAGATTAAAGCATTACACATATGCAATATTCATTCACGATTATATTGACGTAGAACAACAACCCATGTCGACTTGCAGTGGCTTACAGGGTATGTAACTGTCAAGTTAAATTGTGAATGAAATGTTAGGAGAAAATATGTCATAAGCCTTTTCTTGTACAAAGCATCAAACCAGACATTATTTACAATTGGTCGAGAATCAGTGTTAGTGGCTTGTCTTATATATACCTATACCTGAACTGAATACATGCTGTGTCAAAAGAATAACAGAAGCAGTGCATACAAATGGGCATCTTTGGTTCAGCTGTATGGGTTTTGTAGGATTTCTTAAACATGACAAAGTATTATATAATCACTGAGGTAATAAGTTAAGAAAGAGTGAGCACCATTTCAAATTTAACATACATAACAAAACTGCTTCATAGCACTGTCAACGTTGTGAGGGGGCCTCCTCTTCACTTCATAGAAACACTGGTCTTAATTTAAAGCATACACACAGACAGACACAGTGTACCAGTTCTGAGCACAGTTCACTTTCTCTCTGTGGAATCCAAAAAGAAAATTCCGAGGCCTCTGGCAACACTGTCGGCAGAGAAAACCCCCGGGGGCAAAAGGGGAGCTGGGTGATCACAGGTTCTTCATGCACACCTGACAGCGGCTGATGCGCGAGAGAAGCTGGCCTGCCTTGAGGGTCTCTGGCGCTGGCTCACTCTGGAAGGACTGATCGATGGAGGTCAGCCAGAAGCTCTGCTTGTTGGCAAAGTAGTGGCAGGTGCCCTTGGCCCCGTTGCACTCGATGAAGGGCGTGGTGCGGAAGTCCTCCAGGCAGGAGCCGGGCGAGGACAGGGACTGGCCGCCCCCTTCGTCTCCCGCTGCGGTATGCTGTGGGACCACGGAGGAGGTGTCAGGCCAAACATGGGAGTGCATAGCATAGCATGCTGACGTATCCATCAACACTCCAGCTGTTATTCACCCTCTTAGTTATTTCTATCTATCTATCTGTCTGTCTGTCTGTCTGTCTGTCTGTCTGTCCGTCTGTCTGTCCGTCCGTCCGTCCGTCCGTCCGTCCGTCCGTCCGTCCGTCCGTCCGTCCGTCCGTCCGTCCGTCCGTCCGTCCGTCCGTCCGTCCGTCCGTCCGTCCGTCCGTCCGTCCGTCCGTCCGTCCGTCCGTCCGTCCGTCCGTCCGTCCGTCCGTCCGTCCGTCCGTCCGTCCGTCCGTCCGTCCGTCCGTCCGTCCGTCCGTCCGTCCGCCCGCCCGCCCGCCCGCCCGCCCGTCCGTCCGTCCGTCCGCCCACCCATCCATCCAGTTTTTATTATTAACCAAATAACAAGGATGAATAATTCTTAATAATAATAAAGAATGAATAATGGATCTGGGTTCAACCAGGAAGCAGGAAACCCACCATGAGGAAGGAGTAGCCGATCCACAGACTCCGCCAGCCCGCGGGGCAGCGAGGGATGGTGATGTCCTGGCTGTGGACGGCTATGGCGACCGACGGCGCCTCGCACACGGAGCAGCGGCTGATGTAGGGTTTGATGTCCCCCTCCTCCACGGGCATCATGGGGAGCGGGGCGGTGGTGGACAGCCAATAGGACTTGTCGTTGCGGCTGGCGTAGTAACAGACGTCTCCGGGGTTGCAGTACAGGAAGGGCATGGTGTTGAAACGAGGGAGGCAGGAACCAGCAAGTCCTACAACCACCAGTCAACGATGCAAACAGCATAGCAAATTAAAGATTTCAACCCTAATACCAACTAACTAACTAACTACCAACTTATGAGTGAATTAAAATAACTAATTAACATTGGGCATTTATTAAATAGTCGAACTATTACTTCTATTTCATCATCAGGAATAGCTTTTAGGAGGCACATTACTCTCCGACCTACCTAGGTCCTGGTTGTGGGCTTTCTCCTGGCCCTCAAAGTACAGCAGACTGTAGCCCACCCACAGCATGGACATGCCCTCAGGACACATGGGCACCTGCTCTGTCTGCCCGTGCTTCACCAGGAGGTAGCCCACACTCACGCTGCGACCAGGCATGCCTGGTAACCCCGAGACGCCGGGGTTGCCGCGGTAACCTAAGGGAAAGACATGCGTCCAGTCACCCTTTAACGTCTTTCAAACACTATCCCCACCATCGCGTTGCAACGTAACCTGCTGTGCTGTACCTTCCAAGCCTATCAGACCCAGGTGTCCCGGCGTTCCACTTTCTCCGCGGTATCCAGGGGTACCCGGTGTACCCCCCACCCCTGGCATCCCCCTTTGACCCTTGGGTCCCATGTATCCTATAGTAGGACATTAGTTCATTATTATTGTATTATAAACCTGACAGACATCAAAGGATGATGCTAGGCACTAACCTGGATCTCCAGGTGGTCCCTTTGGGCCAGGTCCCCCCTCAACTCCTCCTGGTCCTCTGATCCCCTGTGGGCCTAAAAGGCCCCTCTCTCCTGGCAGCGATATTGGGGGTGGCGTCGGACCCCGGTCCCCCTGCTCCCCAGGAAAACCTGTTTGAGCAAATTATCAAGTTAGCAGGGATTGGAAATCACTGAGCACAGTAAAATAACGGCCCTAGAATAAAGAAATAAACAAGACGTGAATGAAGGTACTATTGAAATAAGTGGGGCAAAGACATCATATACCTGGGGCTCCAGTGCTGCCTTTTAGACCAGCAGGACCGTTGATGCCCTGGAGTCCGAACCTTCCTGGGAGTCCCATCATGCCTTGATCTCCTTTCACTCCTGTATGGCACCAGATCAAGCTATTTCAATGACATCAATTCTATTGTAGCCTACATCCCCATTTCGTACTCCAGTCTGTAGTCCCCGTACGAGAGAGCCCCATGAACACGTAAAGCTAGCTTTAGATACCCGTCCATACCTCTCTTTCCAGACACACCACTTTGTCCTCTAAATCCAAATGGTCCTTGATCTCCTTTAAATCCTTTTTGCCCAGGGAACCCAGGGAAGCCATACTGACCGGGGTAACCCTTTTCTCCACGCGTTGAGGGCTCACCAGACACTCCTCTGGGTCCTGGGAAACCTGTTAGGACAAAGCAGCAAAGATGAGACCATCCTGAAATATGAAGCACCCAACACTAAAGCTACTATCTCTCTATGTTTGTCTGGCTCACCTAAGAGGCCTTTGGGGCCAGGGAACCCGCGGTCTCCTGCGGGACCAGGTCTGTCAGGGGTCCCCTCTGGTCCTTGGGGCCCTTGAAACCCTCGTAGGCCCGGCTCACCCTGGTCACCTGGTCAACGAAGGATTGAGTTCACTTTTATCTCTATTCCTCTGTGATATTTAAAATCAGTCCACCCTCTGTTTTTTGGTGTCAATTAACAGTATATCAGCCTAAACATAGACATCTACTACAAGTCCCATGATGCAACAAAACATTTGGCTGTCACTTACCTGCTGGTCCTTGGAGGCCTTTCAAACCCACTGAGCCAGGAGTTCCTGTCTGGGAGTTGGGAATGCCTGTTTCTCCCCGCTCTCCTTTATTGCCAGGGTCACCTGGCTGTCCATAGGCATCAAGACCTGACAAGTGATGAGGACACATTGAGATATCGTTTTCTACCCCTGAGTGCTATAAAACATAGCTATAGTAAAACTTTCAAATGAAAACCTATGAATTTTGTCAGTAGCGTACACCATTACATCAGTTGAGACAGGGCAAATGAGTGTATACGTATCTTTTCTTTATCCTTTATCCTATCCTATTAACAAAAAGCCATGAGTCACATTATTGATTGTTTGGGGAAAAAAAAGAAAAGTATGAGCATGCCAAAACATAATCGAACCATGGCATGGACACCTAATTAGATAGGATAGGAGGGACTATCGAATACAAATGGAAGGTTTTCCATTCAATGCCGAGATTTACCTGGAACCCCCTGCACACCCTTTTGACCCTTCAGCCCATCCAATCCAAAGATACCCTTGAACCCAGGGAAACCTGTACACAGGAGCAAAAGACAGATCAGCCATGGAGTGCAACATTTTCCATCAGTACTTATAAGATGTGTTTGAATGTGTGTGTGTGTGTGTGTGTGTGTGTGTGTGTGTGTGTGTGTGTGCGTATTTGTGTGTATGTATTGTCTTGGTCCTTATTTAAAGTCAATAAAATGCAATGCTGCGATAGATTTTCCATAAATATTATAATTGCAACCATTGTATTGCACTTATTGGCTTAGCCACCTCGCCACAAAAAACATAAACAATTAAAAAAACTCGAACATGATTTCCTCTGCACGGTTTTCTTTCAATTGTTATTGCAAACACAAATCTACTGAAAACCATTAACATTAAATGTTACAGTGCCATAGGAAGACAATTAAGATAAGATAAGTTTGCTTTACCTCAGCATAATAACATTCCGTAACATCAAACATACATCCAGAAATGCTAATCTGTAACTTAAAAGTCCAATGTGACTAACAGTGAATTACCTTTCTGTCCTGGGTAGCCGTTAGATCCAGGTGTGCCTGTCTGTCCAGGGACCCCAGGCCAGCCCTTTTGTCCTGAGTTACCAGGAGAGCCCGTCTGACCGTCAGAACCTAGAGACAATGGCCCACAAATGAAATCCATGTGTAAACGTCTATTAGCAAGACAGGCCAGCGCAACATGAACGGTTGACTCCAGTGGAAATCCCACCAGGCCCACTTGGCTAATTGAAGGGAAGTGACCATGTTGTAAATTATATTTAACCTGGGACTCCTTCACTGCCGGAATCCCCCGTCACTCCCCTTATGCCCAAGATGCCATTGAAACCAGCACCGCCTCTGTCTCCTGGCTGTCCTGGGAACCCAGTGTGACCTGTGGAGGGAGACAGAATATTGAAAGAGAAACCAGAACACGGGCCATATACAAAACAATAGGGCTTTGGCATGGTTATAAAACCAGACATGGCTCAAACTGTGACTGACCTGGATCCCCTGGAAACCCAAGCTCTCCTCTTAATCCTGTAGAACCAGGAAGGTCAATCTGTGGACCTTGTTCACCTGTAGAGAGGGTTAACAACAGACATCTAAAACCATGGCGGCCTTATATATGTACCAGTGATCAAAACAGGCTAACTAGTGTGTTGAATGTGCTTTATGAGAGATTATACCTTTGACTCCGTCCTGGCCTGGATCTCCAGTAGATCCATAGGCTCCTGGAGAGCCTTTAGTACCCTGAACAAATAGTACAATACATCCACTACAATAGATCAGTTTAGTAATGTAACGGTGAGAAATCTATACCTATAGCCAAAAGTATTATACATGGTAGCTAAACCCCAGTGAACCAAATTAAACATATTTAAGGAAGGAAGGAAATTATTTTAAAGAGTAATAGTACTAAGAGGCAGCATATACCACGCGAACCAAATTGGATCCAAGACAACAACACCACCATCCTGACCAGAGAGAAATTGAGACTATTTAAAGTATTTACAGCTCCCACAAAAAAAATGACTTTTTCTGTAGCATCAGCTCAGTTCTGAGCATACTGTAGATTTCTTCCATAATAATATTGATGGATTTGATTGACTTTGGGTTAAAAAGGCCCAAAGAGTGTGTCACTTTAAGTATGGCTAAAAAATTATTGATACGATTAGGTAGAATCAATAAAGTGTATGAAAACATCCGTGGGAGCTCACCCCAGGGCCATCCATTCCTGGGAAGCCCGATATTCCCTTGGGTCCCGACGTTCCTTGCATTCCTTTGGGTCCCGGCAGTCCCTGAGCCCCTGGGTCGCCCAATGTACCCTTCACATCACTGGGATCGCCAGGAAGTCCATGGAAACCCCCACGCCCTGGAACGCCAGGAAAACCTTTGGGACCTGTTTGGGAACAAAAGATCGGGGAATATGAAGAGGGAACTCACTGAGGACGAGAGACAGTTGAGTGGGGAATGATTGTACTCACCTCGGGGTCCAGTGAAGCCATGTTCTCCAAGGTTGCCTAGGTCTCCCTTATTGCCCTTCATGTCTACAATGATCTGACGGGAGATCTGGGGCGACTCCCCTTGCGGTCCTGTCAGACCAACCTCACCTATCAGACCGCAGGTACAAGGCATTCATAGTCAGCAACAAGGAGAAGAGAGTGAGAGAGCATTGGTGGAGTTCACAACGGGTGTCATTTTGCAAAGGGTTATATCACCTTTTGCTCCAACCTTGCCAATGTCGCCTTTGAGGCCCACTTCGCCTTGTAGGCCTGGCATTCCTTTTTGTCCTGAGACACCTATCATCCCAGATTCACCAGGCCTCCCATCAAACCCTGGCGTGCCCGGAAAGCCTTTGATACCTGGGACAGAAAATGATGTTGTGTCAAAAGAAAAACAACTGAACCATAGTTAGAAAACAGATAACACACACTGGCTATCTACTGAAAAGACCCAGACACTGCCAATTTGAACATAAGATTACATTGAGGATAAATATCGTAAACTATGGAAAGTAATCTACTATGTGTTAAACACACAGGTATAGGCTAAAAAGTGTTCCACAGACTGCATTGAGCTTACTAAAATTGCTGCCCAATCACACAAGTACTAATTCTAGGTTTTTAAATAGACTGCACAAGTTTACTTAAATGTTGCGCTGGCCATTCAAATGACATAAGTGGCTACTCATTTCAGGCTTTTACATTTGATTTAATTGGTCTATATTAGTACTATATATAATATTTTTCTAATTTTGTATAATCTAACAGCATGAGTAAGTTAATGCAAACATCCATTATTCTTCCACTGAGCAAGTTGAAAACAAACCTTTTAAGCCTGTGAGACCTGGGTTGCCTGATGGGCCTGACTGTCCTGCGTCACCTGGTGAACCGTCCTGACCCCTGGCACCATCGCTGCCAAAAGACCCCGGCAAGCCCTTCAACCCTACGGGCCCTGGGGGGCCAGAGTCCCCCTCATCACCCCTGTGTCCGGTGAGACCTGGAGGACAGGGAGACAGAGAGACAAACAGGCACGGAGCTGTTAACTTAGAGATGCTGGGGGCCTTTGTCTCTTACAGTGACACTGTGACAACATATGGGGATGTTAGACAGATGCCTGGTGTGCGTGTTCTTTTCTAACCTGGTTGTCCAGTGGACCCTTGAGGTCCAGGGAAGCCAGATTCTCCGGGAGGCCCGGGAGAGCCATACTTGCCAGCTGGTCCCGGTCTTCCTATCTCCCCTTGGAATCCGTCAGGGCCAGAATCGCCCTTGACCCCGATCATACCAGGCATGCCAGCCATCCCTGAAAGAAAAAGATTGAGATGCCATGGCTTTGGTTCGATGGAAAAGAACGATAGAACGTGGCCCCTATTTCAGAAAGTATGTAGATCGGCGCCAACCTTAGGTCTATAGAAAACAAACAATAAGACTGACTATAAATCATACAGTAAGTGACTACAATCAATAAGTGACTATGACCCGGAATAAGGGGCAGGACTTACCTGGGTAGCCTGTGTTTCCTGGATCCCCGGCGAAGCCTTTGAACCCCCGCGGCCCAGGGTGACCTGCCTCTCCAGGAGATCCTGTGGACGCTCCAAATATCTCTCCGTGTGAACCCTTCTCTCCCTGGTCCCCGTCTCGACCTGACATGCCGGGGGAACCCGGGTTTCCGACTGCACCCTTCGAGCCAGGCTGACCCAAATCGCCGCGAGGGCCAACAAAACCTGCAGTGAAGAACCACAACGGCTGATAAAGGAGCATGGCTAGTGGAGTGTGCCGTAAGCCCGGACCCCTAGCGGCTCCAATCCCATTTCCCCAATATGGTGGTGTATTCAGGAAAACCCGAGAGTGGATGAAGGAAGTGTTTGTGTACATTTCCATACATGTTGTGTTTGGAGCTAATTGCAGTGATTAATGATTTCTTGCAGCCACCAACATGGGTCTGCATTTAGATGTACAGTATGTTAATTGTGCTCCATTGCTTTGAGTCAACATAAATGTCATTCCATTGCTAAAACCTGGGCAGCGAGGTTCCTGTACAACTGGGAAATAATGCCAAACCATGACCCTTTCATTGCACAAACAGATCAACTTGAGAGTCCCTAAAACTACTGCAAATTGGAGTTCTTATGTATTAAGTACAGAACAATACACGTAAATGTACTAACTAATCAAAATGAAATCATAACTAGAATCTTAAATAGATGTTCAAAGACAAAAGATATAGAGTGTATTGTAGGTAAGCTGGCTGGCCTTATTGCCATGGTATTCTTTGCTGTCGGTTTAGACTATGTCTCCTGACGGAGGCTTAACCCTGTCGCTCTCTCCATCCACTACATACCCGTTTTGCCCGGAGACCCTCCTCGGGCTTGCTCTCCTCTTTCTCCAGTCTCTCCTTGTGCTCCTGGCCCACCAGATTCCCCTTTCTGACCTGCAACGCCTAGTTTAAAATATCAAGTTAATTCACAATGTAAAATAATGCCCCTCAGATTAAAAAGTCAAGATGATTTTTTTTGGTCTTGTTACCTTGGAAACCATTCAAGCCAACTATTCCTGGGAGTCCAGGTTCTCCTGGGCGTCCTGGCACTGCATCACAGTCCCCTGGAAGAAGATCATATCAAACATGTGCACTATTAGAATACAACCTTTTTTTCCTTTCAATCCACCACACTGCGGTCATTGTGGATCTGCTGCTCCCTCTCGATTAACCAAGCTCAATCCCACATCAATACATGTTTCTGCGGAAAATATTGTTAGTCTGTTTTGCCTGTTTGTTGTGATGTTTACGTTGCCCAGCGTGGATTTAACTTCAGAGCACTGTACAACTATACCTTACATTTAGACAACGTACATTTCAGACAATCTTTAGACTTTGCACGATAGAGGCTGAAAACCAGGAAAGAGGAAACAGCTCACCGACAACAGAACATTTCTTGAATCAAACAAATAAATTTCATGCGTTCACAGGCTATTTCAGCAAAGCACAACACAGACACATACATGAAGACTCAAATGAAGTTTCTGTGTTTTTTTTCCAGCTACCTTTGAACAGTCCTCTATCGCCCCGTGGGTTACAGCTCCCTTCCAAGGCAAACGACACAGGCAGAGTGGGAGAGAAAGAGAACCACAACCAGAGTTGTTCCAGGTAAGAGTTAATGAAAGGCAGACACATGATTTCAAACAAGCCCTGTCATGGCTGATTTGAAGGATGCAAAAGTTTGTGGATGGTGAGAGGGAAAGCAGAGTTTTAGGAGAGGCATTGTGTTGACCGCTACTCGTTGTTCATCCATGTAGGATTTTCAGTTTTGACACCATGTATAAATACTTCATGAAGAGAGCAAAAATGAAGAAGCTACAAAAGATTTTAAAAAATAAGAAAGGAAGAAAAAAATGTATCAAGTCACAGAGGAAGAGAAAAGCGTGAGAAGTGTAGGGAAACCCAGAACAGGAGAGAGAAACAGTGTGTGAGGGGGGGGCAGAGTCAAGAACCACACACCTGGACTGCCAGAGGGGCCCGGGACTCCGTTGTAACCTGGCTCCCCGGAGTCGCCTGGAAGCCCTCGCAAGCCTTTACTGGCCCCCAGAACCTCTCCAGGTTCCCCCATCTGTCCAACCAGACCAGGCAGGCCGGGTCGTCCAGGGTAACCCTTCTCTCCAGGCAATCCCACCGGCCCTTCCCCCTGGGGAACCAAAGACAGCACTCGGTGTATGCCGGCCCAGAAGAGGTGGTCCTTTAACACAGTGGGACATCAGAGGGAGTCGCCTGGTGTGGTACTCACTGCGAGACCGTGGCTCCCAGGGAGTCCAGGCACCCCACTCCGCCCAGGGACACCCTGCCGTCCTGACTCACCGTCCAGGCCCTGGTCCCCTGGGTCCCCAGGATACCCTATGGACGTCACACAGACAAACAAGCGGCACACGTTTAGGGTCAAATCTTAGTGCCGTTATGACTTGTCATGCATCTTTAAATCAGCACTGAAGGAAGGTAGGTGACCTTTCTCTTTGGCTACGGTTGTCTGGCCCTTTCTGCCCTTTTGCCCGTCCAAACCACTAAGACCAGGAAACCCCTACAGAGAACAACCAGGAGGGACACAAAGAGAGAGGAAACAGGCAAGGGGTATGGGGAATAAAGGGAGGAATGGAGGATGATAGATGAAGGTGGAGTAAAAAAGTATTACAGTGAACTGCCCTTCATGGCGAATATGTGTAAAGATGAAGCGATGATGGGGGTTGTAGTTTTGCTTACAGGCAGTCCGTCGGCACCCCAGGATCCTGGCTCTCCCATGTCGCCCTGCTGACCAAACTCACCGCTCATTCCAGGGTCACCACGGTTACCAGCAGGACCAGTGGTTCCCCGAGGCGAGTTTACAATGGTGCACTCACACAAGCCATGATCTCCTACAGACGAAAGCACACATACACAGACACCAATCAGCAACCAGATCTTCCTGTGGCCCACAGGCCGAAAACACATGAGGAAATGGCTCACTGATGACTTTCTAGGTTGTTTACCTTTCAGTCCCTTTCTGCCTGCAAAGCCAGGGCGTCCCCTCTCACCTGGGGATCCCTTGAAGAACTCTGCCCCTGTAACCAGACATAAGTATATAGATAGAAAAGAATAGATACAAACACACACACACACACACACACACACACACACACACACACACACACACACACACACACACACACACACACACACACAAAATAATACTCATACACATGTTCACAGAAAGCTTTCACTGCTACTTCTGATCACACCTGTTTATTGATCCTAAGTCTGACTCACATGTTCCTTTGGGCCCAAGAGGCCCTCTGAACCCGGGCAGACCATCAATGCCTCGGGGTCCAGGTTTGCTGGCAGGGATCCCTGGCTCCCCAAAGGTTCCCTTCTCTCCCTTGTACCCCTTTAGCCCAAATGGCCCCCACAGGTCCAGTACTATTTGAGATTTTTTTTTTTTGAAAAATAAATACGTTTGTTTTTACAGCATTGCGTAAGCTGTAGCCATTATATATTTAGTGATCAAATTATTCATATTCTGAAATTGCTAGCATGCATGTATTTAAAATCTATTATCCAACAAGTGTTTTTTTTTATCTCACCTTGTTGCTGACCTCCAAAAGCAGGGCGTCCCTGGGGACCTGGGAAACCCTTGTCTCCCTGCTGACCCCTCTCTCCCTCTGGACCCATATCTCCATGAGGACCAGGAGGACCAGCTACACACACACACACACACACACACACACACACACACACACACACACACACGGACACACACAAGCAGGAAAAAAACATTGGTCATTGGACATTAAGCATGCACAGCTGTTGTTTCTGGCAGGTCAATAAAACCGTTAGCGACAATGCAACACAATTGAACACAGCCCTTCAAACAAAAGTGTGGGGGTCAATGCCAACAGTTGAAATGGTGGAAGAGATTGAGTTATGCTAACACATAAAGTACCGTACCGTTTTCTTGACCCCAAGAAGGAAAGCTGGAGGAAATTAGCGGCCCAGGATCACCTCTCACTCCCTGAAACACACAGGCTCATGTCAGCCCTCTGGATTCCTATGTGAAATTAAACACTGCCACTGTAAATTATCAATAGGAGAGAAGCTACTTTAACTGTGTGATCACCTTAGGACCAGCTCGCCCAGTATGTCCATATTCACCGTAGTCCCCCTGGGGCAGAGAGATGTAGAACATATTCCAAATATTGCCAAATGAGAGAGGATGGACAATTTGTGCAAAAAAATCACAAACCACTTATTGTTACATGGACAGATTTTGCGACATTGAATATGCTAATATCAACTCGCTTCAGGGAGTCGAGTACATGAGAAGACTTGGCTACATATGCGTGCACGCAAAAGACCCAAACTAACATGCTTACCCTCTCCCCCGGCTGTCCATCTCGACCGGGCGGACCCTGAAAGAGCAAACAGGAGACTTTTACATAGACGTTGGTTGATCGTAGGGATGGAAGTAGGTAGATGTGCAGACAATACTAACCCTCTGTCCTGGGAATCCTATCACACCGGTTTCTCCTTTATTGTCTGCCTGTAGAAACAGCCAGACAAATGACAATGATGTACACTGTGTGTGTGTGTGTGTGTGTGTGTGTGTGTGTGTGTGTGTGTGTGTGGGTGTGTGTGCGTGTGCGTGTGTGTGTGTGTGTGTGCACGTGAGTTTGAAATGGAATAAAAAGGGAATCCCACAACAGCGCTACTGTTTTCTTGCTCCACGACTTACCAGATCTCCCCTTTCGCCCATCAACCCTTTCTCGCCGGGTCTTCCCTAGCATTGGAAAAACAAAACAAACCTCAGCTGAACAATAGAAATGTAGTTCTTTCTCAACATGTATAAAACGCTAAATAAAAATGTCCTAGGCATTAATGCTTGTAAGTACATAGATCTTTCTAGATGTTAAGCAGTTTCTACAGACCTGGGGTCCATAGTTTGTCCTGGTGTGAGGTTGGGTCGTATTTCCTGCAGGACCCGGCGGTCCGCTCTCACCCTTTGGTCACAGATACATTTACAGTGAGAGGAGAATACCTAGCTTTCTCAGTGACCATAACCGACAGTCTGACACATGTAACCCAGGAGGACAGGCCCCAACATGAGCTACAGACTGGTCAAAACAAGGAGGCCGTTTCAATAAGCTGTGTTAAACGTTTGATTCAAACAACCTGAGTTAACATGTCACCAGGTGCAAGGAGCACCAGTTACCACCCAACTCTTGTCGAGTGCTGGCATGGCTAGTAGCTAGTGTCCCATAGAGAGCCAGGCCTTTTTGCAGTGTTGTGTGGCAGGAGACAACATTGGTAATAGGGATACAATCCGTTCACTGACTCAAAGCTGAGGTGGGTGCTGAGGCACTTCTAATTTGAGACATAATGGACCAAACACTTTGAGGAATATTTGCGTCATTACAAAGTATCTATGAAAAACTTTTTATGGGATTTTTCTATTGAAAATCCTCACCATGTATTTTTGATCAATTAGTCAGGGCTTCAGATCTGCCTTTTCCACTTAAAGGCAGTGCATGTTCACTTGGTCATTAATATTCATTGGCTGGCTTCTGGGATAGGCTAGTGATATTACTGTAATACTGGCTGCTGGGATAGGCTAGTGATATTACTGTAACCCTAGCTTCTGGGATAGGCTAGTGATATTACTGTAATACTGGCTGCTGGGATAGGCTAGTGATATTACTGTAATACTGGCTGCTGGGATAGGCTAGTGATATTACTGTAACCCTAGCTTCTGGGATAGGCTAGTGATATTACTGTAATACTGGCTGCTGGTATAGGCTAGTGATATTACTGTAATACTGGCTGCTGGGATAGGCTAGTGATATTACTGTAATACTGGCTGCTGTGATAGGCTAGTGATATTACTTTAATACTGGCTGCTGGGATAGGCTAGTGATATTACTGTAATACTGGCTTCTGGGATAGGCTAGTGATATTACTGTAATACTGGCTGCTGGGATAGGCTGGTGATATTACTGTAATACTGGCTGCTGGGATAGGCTAGTGATATTACTGTAATACTGGCTGCTGGGATAGGCTAGTGATATTACTGTAATACTGGCTGCTGGGATAGGCTAGTGATATTACTGTAATACTGGCTGCTGGGATAGGCTAGTGATATTACTTTAATACTGGCTTCTGTGATAGGCTAGTGATATTACTTTAATACTGGCTGCTGGGATAGGCTAGTGATATTACTTTAATACTGGCTGCTGGGATAGGCTAGTGATATTACTGTAATACTGGCTGCTGGGATAGGCTGGTGATATTACTGTAATACTGGCTGCTGCGCTCTAGAATGTGAAATTTTTAAGAGCCCTAGATGATCCCCAGATGGCAAACAGAGAAGAAACAGCCACATAGATACATTTGACACGGACATACTTCTTTGGTGTCATTATCTACTTTGATGACAAACATGTATGAGCGTGTGTGTGCTACCTCTGGTGCCATTAACACAGTAAGGTTTGTTAGCCGTTAGCTAAACTGGTTATAAAATATGAAGCAATTTCACTAACAAATCAATCAATAGTGATTTGTCTGCTCACTGATTGAATGGGGACCACATGGTCCAATGTAATAGGTTTAGCTATATTTTTAGACTAAGCTTTGATACCAGACTAGTGTTTTAAAGGTCCTGGTTGTCCAGGCTGTCATGCAAGACTATCAATTTGGGAGGGCTTTAGAAAGATTGCAGACAATGCACTTTACCCATTTGTTCCAGAGCTTATTCTGTAATATTCTCTTTGTCTTTACTAGCTACAATGATTGATCAATCTGGGCTATGGCTATTCAGAATGTACAATTTTAGGGCAGGGCTATGCAAATGCTCTGCCTAAAAATGATTAGTAATTCCACTATATATGTGAATTGTAACTGCGTTTTTGAATGGCTTGTCAAACAGAGTAGACTCTTGTAAGTGAAGCTGCACTAATCAAAGATTACATATCTTCACTGTTTGGTACAATCCCCCTTAGCATGAAAACTATGCAAAACACAGCATTAGATCAAATTAGACATTATGCACTCTCATTGTTAGATTTCCTCTGAATGATCAAAGTGTTGTAATAGTTATATGACCACTTATTTAAAAATAAGACAATTTAACATCCATTTTTGCTCTTGGAAATATCAAAAAGTGATCACAGTACTTAAAACACACAGACACTCACCTGTTCTCCCTTGACTCCCTTTAGCACTTTAACCATGGTGCCCTGTGGAGGTTACACGGCGGGTTAGACTGAGATTTGAAACAGTGGGATTGGCAGGACCTAGACTGTCATGAGTAAAGTAGATATCACTACAACCGGGTTGTTATTGTGGTGATATTACCTTTGGTCCAGGGAGGCCAGGAAACCCTCTGGGGCCCTATGAGATTAAATGACATATGGAATCCTGGTCATTTGAAATAGAGCCTGACCAACAATCACTCACTCACTCACTCACTCACTCACTCACTCACTCACTCACTCACTCACTCACTCACTCACTCACTCACTCACTCACTCACTCACTCACTCACTCACTCACTCACTCACTCACTCACTCACTCACTCACCCACCCACCCACCCACCCACTCACTCTCTCACTCACTCTCTCTCTCTCTTTCTCCACCAACCTTTGGACCTGAACTACCCCTGCCACCTGGCCATCCTGGGTTTCCTTGAGGACCCTGTGAAATACACAGATGTAAACAAAAAGATGAAAGTGGGATGAAGCCTAAAGGCGTCTTCAGTGATGCTCATACTATTATTTAACCCCATCAGTATGTATATGTTACAGTGAACCTCAAGAAGAAGTGACACTTACAACAAATCCTGGATACCCAGGTTGTCCGGGGTCGCCCTGCAATGGCCGGAAAGCAGACAAATATATTATTATGCTTTAACCAGGACAGCAACCTTAGGTATGGTCACACATGTGATATATTATGTGATTATTTTATCAGCCAATAGTCAGGTATAGTAGAGTAGAGTAGAGTAGAATAAAGTAGAGTAGAGTGGA
Organism: Aplochiton taeniatus; assembly: GCA_017639675.1. Lineage (NCBI taxonomy): Eukaryota > Metazoa > Chordata > Actinopteri > Galaxiiformes > Galaxiidae > Aplochiton > Aplochiton taeniatus. Next base: position 45,112,330 of record CM030172.1, read on the forward strand.
TAATAGCCCAGTATAGTATAGTATAGTATAGTATAGTAGAGTAGGGTAGAGCATAATAAAGTAGAGTAGAATAGATAATAGCACTGTATAGTATAGTAGAGTAGAGTAGAGTAGAGCAGAATAAAGTAGAGTAGAGTAGAATAGAGTAGAGTAGAGTAGAGTACAGTAGAGTAGAGTAGAATAGAGTAGAGTGGAGTGGAACAGATTAAAGACAAGCAGAGTAAAGATAAGCAGAATGGAGAAGAGGAGATCCCTCCATCCCATCCTTACCCTGAAGCGCTCCATAAACACAGTGAGCTGCAGCGAGTCCCCCTTCTCTCCCTTCCTTCCTGGGAAACCCTGGACAGAGCGGTTGAGGATGTCAGTACTGACTGGGATCCTATTCTCAGTGAGGAATCATGCAGACCGTCAGATTAGAGGGGGCCCTCATACGTACAGGGGAGCCCGGCTGGCCGTTGTAGCCGGGTTGGCCTTCCGTTCCCGAGTCTCCGCGTGTTCCGTTGCAGCCGTCCGCGCCCGCCTTCCCTCTGGGGCCCGCCTGCCCTGGATGGCCCTGCAGGGAGAGGAGGTGGAGGGTCAAAGGAGACGACAGGTCTTGGCATAGAAAGTTATGTATAGAGCAGCACGCTAAGGGAACGGCACACAGCGGTAACTTTAGCACGGCATTCCTGACAGAAATCATTTCAGCTCCGAAGTATGCTGGTCTACATTTCATGTAATGTCAAATATAAGTGGTATAAACGTTCAACCAAGGCAGATGCATTTGTGAGTTGGAATTATATCTGGCTCCATGAACAAACTTACAGGAATGCCATCTCCTCCGGAGAAGCCAGGAACGCCAGTCATTCCCTACGGACAGAGGAGGACAGCCTGTCAGCCCTGTGTAGGTCTATACATGGAGGGAAGCATAGTCATACCAATAACTAAGACTAATCACAGAGACAGGGATGGCCTGTGAGCCCTGCGGGAACAAAGCTTATTTTGGTCTCAGTCACACAAGCACGTTCAACATCCCTGGAAACGTCAGCCATGCTTCTCAGTACAGAGCGAGAGTGTCGCGTCCAGTCTCGCTCACCACAGATCCTTTCGGGCCCATGACTCCTCCGCGGCCCCGGTCTCCCTTCTCTCCCTTGGCGCCCTGGATGCCGGTGTCCCCTGGTCTTCCTAGTGGCCCTTGGGACCCCAGGGGGCCGAGAGGACCAGGTAGACCCTGTGATGAACCAGACACAGACATTCAGTCAGTTTGCACGGTTGGTTATGAAATGCATCACATGCAGTTAGACCTATAAAACAACATGTAGATTAAAATGAAGACTCCTGGCCAGTCATGAACCTGTGGAGTGCACAGCAGGGCTTATTACAATTAATAAACATTAACAAAGTTTTAAGCTTACCTGCCACGTTGGATAATTCAATTTAATTGAAACTTTGTGCAGTCCTAACAAAGTGGTAAAAGAGGGTTGCAAAAAATCAAAGCATCACAACAACGCAATCACCACAGATATCACTTGAATAGCGGGGAGTTACCGCAACCATAGCTTGTAGCCACCAGAGGGGGACATATTTTTTGTTTTGACGCTTGTGACCCTATGCAGCAAGTTCTGCTTAGATCCCTTTCTCCTCTGCCATCTAGAGGTTATTCATTTACATTACATGGTGGAAATAGAGAGCCATCAAATAAAAAGGCCTACAGCAAAGTGAGGTGGTACCCCTACCAGGTACCGCACTCAATGCTGCAGTACCAAAATGTTTCATGTATGATCAAAAGAGGATAGTCGAGAGACACACAGAGAAAAAAAGAGAGAGGAGGGAGGAAGGGAGGGAGAGAGAGAGAGAGAGAGAGAGAGAGAGAGTGAGTGAGTGAGAGAGAGAAAGAGAGAGAGAGACAGCGAGAGAGAGGGAGGAGGGAGTGGGTGTCACAGTGATCTTAAGCGCTGACTGGTTAATTGTCGATGCCTAATGTGTTCGTCCTGTCTCAGAAGTGATGCTCTGCCCCCTGTTCAATGTAGACACAAAGGCATGTTCTACATGGGCACATGCCTGGAAACAACCCATATCCTGCACACTGAAAGATGTGATAACTTCAGATGGATTGCTTTCACGTGATAAACCTCTCTAAGCAAGATATCCCTAAAAGAAGAGTGTGGTTGATCTACTTAATCTCTCTCTCTCTCTCTCTCTCTCTCTCTCTCTCTCTCTCTCTCTCTCTCTCTCTCTCTCTCTCTCTCTCACACACACACACACACACACACACAAACTGGAATACACACACATACTATGTATGCCAAGTTCATCTTGCATGGCCTGAATCAGATAGGAGCGTTGGAGATGGTGGATGGAGACAAGCCGAGTCTACTGTGTGACAGCATAAAGGTGTTCACAATGCGTCGCCGTGGCAGTGTTAAAAGACAAGGCAGACTGCCATTTTGGCAGCTGGCTCTCTGAAACATCACAGCGACTTCTAATCGGCCAGCTAAATATAACGATGGGATTAAAGCACTCATTGTGATGAAAGAGAGGAGCCAGAACCAGAGAGAGGGAGGGAAGAAGGGAGGGAAGGAGGGAGGGAAGAAGGGAGGGAAGGAGGGAGGGAAGAAGGGAGGAGAGAGGGGAGGGAAGAAGGGAGAGAAGGAGGGAGGGAAGAAGGGAGGAGAGAAGGGAGGGAAGAAGGGAGGAGAGAGGGGAGGGAAGAAGGGAGAGAAGGAGGGAGGGAAGAAGGGAGGAGAGAAGGGAGGGAAGAAGGGAGAGAAGGAGGGAGGGAAGAAGGGAGGGCAGAAGGCAAATCGTCAGGCGTCTGGTGCCCTCATGCCTCTCTCCACTTTGTTTCAATAAAGACAGAAAGCAGCAGGATTCTGGAGCCACTCCCTCCCTTACACACACACACACACACACACACACACACACACACACACACACACACACACACACACACACACACACACACACACACACACACAAATATACGTAGACACTCGGACCCTCACAGAGTCTCATCAATCTTTATGGTGTTCTCCACGCAGGGAAGGTGAAGGGGGGCCAAGGTCAGGTGCTCCGACCTTGGGGGACACCTACCAGGCTACGCTCCCTGTGAGAGGTTTCTCTCTGCGACGGCATGTTTTGACAGCGACTCCATGTCGTACCCAGGTGCCAGAGCGGGGCTACCCGTCTTCAGCCGGGTGAGGGGGGGGGGGACGGGACGACAACACTCATTTGGGGGAAGCCCACTTGAAAAGGGTCACCTACCCTAAGAGGTCAGCGCTATCCTGGGGGTTCTGGCACGGGGGAGAGCGTGACCCGAGGAGTCCTGGGGTTTGTCTGAGTCCCTATGAGAACCAACAAACACACTCAGGAAGGCTGAGGAAGGGCCCCAGGGGGCCCCTCGGAGTCAGACGCTAATAAAGAGGAGTGCTCAGTACTAATAAAAGAAGGCATAAACAGTGTCAGACAACAATGCAAACAAACTCCCTCAGCATCTCCCTCCGACGGAGGAAAAAATGACGCAAGATGTTACAGTGTACTCAGCATCTCCCTGGTACATGTGAGTGAGCTGTGTGTGAGGGAGGGAAGTAGGGCATCGGGTTAGGGCAGTTGGGGGGTGGGCGGTCTTGCTTTGACCAGGGCCTCTCTTTGGCCCCTGCAGCTGTTCCTAATAGAGCAAACCCAGAGCAGCCAGCCTGACAAAACAAACCCGGGACATTCTGGACCGCCAGCCATCTTCGAAACCAAGAGAAAAGCTGGTGATGTGTTGTCGCCACACCGTAGCATCACCCCCAACACACACACACACACAGACACACACAGACACACACACACACACACACACACACACACACGCACGCACACACACACACGTGCACTCTAATTAGAACAGCCGTACAGAGGACTGTGACAGAGGGTGGAGAAACCGTTGGAGAAAGGAAGCCTAGCCAGGGCCACGACGGAGGAAAAGGATGCCTGCAAAGTGAGCCAGATCTATCGGGTGTGATTGTAAGCTCCGAGACAAACGACTCTGGTAGGGTGGGACTGAGATGGGTGGGATAGCGCCTTGGGAATTCGCAGGAGACGGATGTCTCACGTGCTGGTGGTGCGTGGGCCTGGATTTGGACGTGCGCGTGGTGTGTGTGCAATCTGCGTGGGTGCCAGTGCGTGTAGGGGTCGGAGATTCCAGACTGGTGCTTGAGGTATGGTATGTGAGCTGGGCTGTATCTTTCTGCATGGCTAGAACACAGGACAGGATAAGCGCCGTTCTTAATGTGAAGCTGATAAATACAGGGACAGGTCTAAGTGGGCTCCGCAGAGAGAGAGAGAGAGATAGTGTGTGTGCGCGCCCGTTTGTGTTGGAGAACGCTTGATGGCAAGAGAATGTGTGTGTGTGTGTGTGTGTGTATCCTCAATGCATGTATTTCCTAGTATCAAGCTACACTATCTAAACCCAAACAAAGGTGAGCTGGACAGACAGGGCTGAAAGGAGGAGTTGGGCTCTACGGGTGTCTTCCCTCACTGTGCTGTTGGTCTTTGTCTGGTCCGTCTTCACACCTCCCGTCTCTCCTCTTCGGCGTCTAAGGTTTGTACACCTCCTCCTGTTCCTCCCCGACCCGCCCCGTTCCTCTGGGATCCACTGTGGGTTAAACTCCTCTCAGCCTCCCATTTCGATTGACTCCCGCCCCCCAGACCCCCAGGCCCCCCACTTCATGCCCCTTTCGCTGGCTGAAGGATGATCATGACTTCAGCAGACTCTAAGCAGTTGCCCTCCATCTTTGGCAGGTCTGCTTTGTTGTGTCTGCCCTTGTTAGTCCGGCTCTCAGAGCGGCAGGCCGCGTCATCCCGCTCCGCCTCATCTCAGGGGCCGGCCCTAACGAGACGCGACCGGCCATCCGTCAGTGCAGTCAAGGCCAATTCAGAGAGAGATGAGGAACAACACACTGTGACACAGAACCAAGGAGCATTCAGAGTTCGGACCTATAAAAATACTTTCTGATTGCAGGTCGGTCAACGGTTCATCGGCTTGTTTCCATACTCCCCCCCCCCCCTTCATTCCTGCGGTCCATACTACTTTTGGCCAAAACGGACGTTCCATCTTCAGCTATCTGCCATTCAATCACTGGTCGATGACTGATACCCGGTTCTGATATCTTTCGACAAGGTCAAGCCCTGTGTGTGAGGAGTCCTGAGCATGACATCCGATGTAGCGCCTCATGACCTGACCAGGTGATGGCATCACGGGGAAAGCCTGTTCCACTCAAAGTCATGCCTCCAAAGAACAAAAGGGCCCACTTTAACAAGGACGCAGACATCACACACACATACACACACACACACACACACACACACACACACGCACACCACAGAAAGATTGGATACACTGAAGCGAGGACTACTGACCAGTGCTAATCTAAGGGGAATGAGGGAATAAGGGATGAGGGAATGACGCAAACCCTGGCAAGGCTCTGCAGACATTACAAGGTTACCTATCCCATGTGACTAGAGTTCAAGTGTGTGTGTGTGTGTGTGTGTGTGTGTGTGTGTGTGTGTGTGATCACATAGAGTATGCAATTCTCCTTGTGATAAACTTGGTTCACACCCATCTTGAATAAGACTAGGAGTTCAATAGTAGCGCAATTGAGTATTGGGCACCATTTCCATATCACTGGAAAAAAAAAAAAAAAAAAAAACACGCTCTTAACCTAGCGCTCTCTCTCTATGGTGGTCACCATGGCAATACAGGAGATATAGGACTGCTTCTGAGTGTGTCTAAAATCCCCTAGATTCCAGACCCGAGCAAAATCACAGTTCATCCAACACAGCCTTTGACTTTGAAGAGTTTAAATCCTTGCAACACCCAATAATGTAATACTATTCAGAAAATTGAATAACGCCTAAATGTAATAAATGTGCATTTAGCTTGATAAAAAATGTAATAAAACCCAATCAAGTAATAACTTGACCAATAATGTATTAAAATGTCCTGACTGATATTGTAATAATAAAAAATTCCGATGTGTGATACCATATTATATTATTGGGAAATGATTACATTCCAGGTGGGACATTTTTTAGCTGATAATGTGTTACTTTTGACGGATAATGTAATACTTTGTTCACTTTCAGTCCAAAAATCTACATGAAAGGAGAGGAGTAGATCTGCCATCTGTTCCAGACAATCAGTTCACCACACACCTAATCAGAATGGCACTCACAAACTAACACGCACACACACACCCACCCACCCGCACGCACGCACGCACGCACGCACGCACGCACGCACGCACGCACGCACACACACACCTGCCCTCCTGGTCTGTTCATCATCCTGCCCTCCTGGTCTGTTCATCCTCCTGCCATCCTGGTCTCCTCTGCTCAAAGTAGCCCTCTCTGATCTCCCCACTTCACTAGGACACGGAGTGGCACACTGCCTGACCCCTGACCCCTGACCCCTCACGTCATGAACACACAAGGCTTATCTCAATGTAGACACAGGGCCTCACCTCCCCCCTCCACTTCCCACAGCTGGGGGTGCGTGTGAAGGGGATTTTACAGACGGAACCATCCGGAATGCTGCTTGCATTGCTCACATTCCAGTGGAGCATGACGTGAGAGGGACAAGATGGGGAGCCTTTCCGCGTTCGGTGTTTTAACCTTTCGGGGGTTAAACTCTGGATAATACAAACGACACTTCGCGCTGCTAAAAAAGCCCTTAATCCCGGGAAGCTGGAATATCGACAGGAAGAACCACGGGAGCAGGTGTGAGGCTGGTACCACTTGACCGCACCCCAAACCTGCCCCCGCCTCCACGCAGATAACACAGTCCAGACCAAGCCTGGGGCTAGGACCCTGTAGGCTTTGGCGAAAACCTTTAGAGCTCCGATAAGGAGTCGATCTCTTTTTTCCATCCTGTGGGCCGGTGGGATGCCTAGGTTCAGTCTAGGTGAACAATGGCTCGTTTGCTTGGCTTCTCCCCATCTTGGCGGCTGCCGTTTCCGTTGGCGACGTGGGGAGTTCACGTTTACCTTTTAAAGACAGAGCAGGGCGCTCGCCGGCCGCCTGTTTGGTCTGCAGCAGGGCAGACGACCTCGTCGAGGTGACACACTGCCTCTGAGTGCCATTGATCATCCTGCCCTCGCCCCAGCACCACTGTTGTACAACTGGCCGGGGGCCCAATGACGTCTGGACTATCAGTCATCTTAACATGCCGCCTCAACAGCGGAGAGTGTGTGTGTGTCTGCAAGTGTGTGTGAGTGTTCGTGTGTGTGTGTGTGCGCGCGCGTGCGTGTTTGTAAGTGTGCGAGCCTGCTGGATTTATTTCCGAACCCCAATGTAAACCTAATAAAACAGCCCACGTCAAAACGGGACGAAATAAATCCACTGAGGACGCAGCCTCTCCTGTGGGAGAGAGCGTTCCGGAATGATCCACCCGGAGCAGGATGGGAAAAACCCAGGCCGACTGGGCGGACCTCTGATCCCAGAAGGAACAAACAAACATGAGGACGGAAGCCGCTCCACTCGCTCTGTTTGTCTGTCTGTCTGGCAGCATTTAGTTATATAGTTTGAGGGTTAAAAGCTAAGAACAAGGAACGCTAAAGACAATGGAATGGAACGTATACGTATTTTGGAATTTCAGTCAGCACGGAAGCGGTTGGTGGCAGTGACACTGGCAGTGAGCAGGTCTTGGGTTTCTGGTTGGACAGACCAGAGCCAGACGTTTGGCCATGAACCTCTCCATTAGTCTAGCAACTCTCCCAGAGGGCCCGGAGTTAGGATGGGGTCGGGGCGACTCGAAATACCTCCCGTCCTTTGGAAAAACACCCACACACACACACCCACACACACACACACACACACACACCCACCCCTTCCCCCCTCGTCTTCATCTGCACTATTTATTCCGGCCTATATTTACTTTAGCAGCAGATCAGGATGCTGTAATCGTTTACAATGTTTAGCACAAGGTGTCAGCCTTCCGGCCTCCCACAGCAGCAAATACAGTGTGTCCTTAGGAGAGATGAAGGAATCTAAACAGGATGGTGTCGAGGGACGTGCCGGGGGACGGGTGATGCACAGCACAGCGGGGTGTGTGTGTGTGTGTGTGTGTGTGTGTGGGGGGGGGGGGGGCTGTCTGATGGCATCACCGTGAGCACCGCGGCGCACGTGACGCAAACCTTTGGAAACGAAGCTTAACAGCTTGCTTCCGGTTCCTGGTCCTCAGAACTAGAACTGGCGGAACGGGCATCACCTTGTCATCACATGGGCCCTCCATCTCTATATAGATAGAATACGCCGAGGTACGCAAAACGCATCGACTGCACCGCTAAGTGAGCGGAGAAGGTGCTAGTGTTTACGATTAGGTCACTCCAATGGCGCCGTGGGACAAAAATCATTTGTCCGTTTCCCATCTCATGTCATGAGAAATCTTCAAATATGGAAGCAAGGAAGGAAGGAAGGAAGTAGAGCGAGAAGGATACAGTATGGGACCAGGCCACAGCCTAACCCCCCGTTGACTCCCACAGACTGGGCCAGACACTTTGGTGGGTTTGGCCCCGCTGTGCTGTGTCTCGGTCCCCCTTGTTTCTCTTGGACCCGCGCCACCAACATCAACATCCCCATCTCCACCATGCCCAGCGGGGGAATGAGCCTCACTGCCCCAGGGAGTGGGTGAGGGGGCCGCGAGGGGCCGCGAGGGGCCGCGAGGGGCCGTGAGGGGGCCGCGAGGGGCCGCGAGGGGCCGGAGGCTCCCAAAACGGGACGGCACGGGGAGAAATCAGGCAGAACAAATAAACTCAGCCACGATGTTTGGATATCGATATCGTGTGCTTGGATCTCCACGGGCCAGCTTCCCGTCCCCCCGCTGCCCTGGCTAGCAGGCCCGGTTGCTACGCTAGGGCGAGAGATCCTCTGAGGGGATCCAGCCGCACAGGCCAACAGAGGCTGGATGGTCCGCTGTCTCATGAAGTCGGCGTCGATACCCACGGATTGGCTTTCGGACGCCGCATCAACACCGCCACCACGAGAGAGTCTCGCCCGCCCTGTTTGTCCTCCTCTCCCCCAACATGGCCGGAGGGCCGACGTGGGGCCGAGGGAGGGTCGGCGACGAGGACGGGGACGAGCGCACCTTGTCCGTCATCCCTGGCAGCCCTCCTCCTCCTCCTCCTCCTCCTCCTCCTCTTGTCGGGACACGGCGGAATGGGGCTGCGGCCCGGGGCCCTGGTTTACATTAGCCTTACCGTGTTTAGGCTCAGAGCTTGTTCCTGCACTCAGATTATGTGTCACTGAGGGAGGGCACGTGCACCAGCACAGACACGGCCTGATAGAGTAAATTCAGTCTTCATTCTTGGAATCACACTGTTTGTTTGTCAGTGTGTGTGTGTGTGTGTGTGTGTGTGTGTGTGTGTGTGTGTGTGTTATAGATCAAGGCAGGGAGGGCTCCAAGGCTGAGAACAGCACAACTTGGACCTCCACTATCCCAGGGGTCTTTGGGGCCCGACACCTGTGCTATTGTCTCACGCTGGAGGAATGAAACGTCTGGGGTTTGGAGGCCCAAGCAAGTGTGTGAGAACAGGACCCAGCTGCAGTGTGTGAGTGTGTAGGTGTGTGTGTTTGACTTTGTGTGTGTGTGTGTGTGTGGCTGAGTGTGTGTGTGCTAAAAGAGCGTGCAGCCCCCAAAATCCCCGTTACATGAATCATTGCTATTATTACGACATCAGAGCCTGCGTCTGTCCAGACAGCTCACCAGCAGGGTTTATTATGGCCCACACATGATCTACTCTGCATCATGGTGTCCACTGGGTAGGGCACTCTCATACTGTACAAGCCAGCAAAACAGGACTGGCTGACTGTAATCCAGGACAAATTGAAACCAATGGAGTCTCTACACTCTAAAATACTCTGGGCGTGGGAATGCCTTGAACAAGTTTTTCACACACAATTTGAAACAATACGTTTTAATGACAGTCCTCACAAAAGCTCTCGTGTTTCCGCGGCTGTGATGCCGGAGGATGTTTTGGCTTGATTGGCGTGGACGTTGGCCAATCACATTCAGAGCGTAATCCAGCATGGCTGATTAATCTCTTTATCCAGGGTCGGCCCCTTCTGTTTCTGCCAGCTGCTCTGCTCCACTGTCCCACTGGTCAGTCCCTGGTTTTCCCACACTGGGATCAGGCCGTGTCCACTCCCACACCAGGCGGGCATTCCTGGGGCGTTGGACGCTGAGCCGGCGAGCCTGGTGGTGCCAAGATCTAGGCGTGGGCGGCAGGGTTGTGATTGTCTGCGTCACGTTGAGGCATCCCGAGGTTATCTGTTGAGATAACCCGCTTGGATGTCTGCAAATAATAACATAAGCTATCGGAGGTCTTAACGCCTATAGCCACTGTCAGTAAAAAAAAACGAACAGATCATTTGAGGTATTCAGTGAAAAACTACAACAACCTTGGGCCTGTCACCCATTAACCAGGCAGCGCTGCAGAGCTCCCTGCCCCAGTTACGGAGGACAGGAGAAAGGGATGACGGCAGGCTAATAGCTTCCTCTGCAGGCAGCCCCAACTAGGCATGATGGGAAGCACATGTGGTAGCGACCCGGGACTCGGACCGCATTCCTGCCATGGCCCCTGAGAGCCCCACTACCGTGCCCTCACCCGCGCCCATGTGACAGGAAGAGATGGGAACACATACGGCAGAAAACACCAATCCAACTCCAGTGTACTAAATACATGCGGGGTAAACACACATGGCCCAATGTCACAGTGTCCATGGTTCTGGTCGTGTGGGTTGAGAGGGGAGGCTGTGTGTATGTTTACTCCATACCAAGGATAGGTATGGACTTTTTTGAGTGCATGTGTGTGGGAGGAATGGCTGTTTTGCTGGGGAGGGAGGAAGGGGCTGCTGAAGAGGAAAACAGAAGCCTGGATGAAAATGGGTACTGACAGGGGAGCTCCTGGATGACGTCATGGGATCATCAAGCCTTTTCTGAGAAGTCCTTGAACGAGTAAGGTCACTCTCCTCCTCCACCTGGAGCAATAAGCCCTCGGGAATCGACCAGGCCTCGGGCTAGGCACTGTGGGAGGAAATACTGTACTGGTGCAGTAGACTTTCCTTAATGGTTCTGAGTTAATGGTCAAACACAGTACGGAGCAGCCAGCCATAACACACTGTGTCCAATCCCAGACATGGAGGCTTAACCTTGAGTTTTGTTTCATGCAGGAGGTGTCCTCCAGTCTAAAGACAGACCAGGCCCTGGTTAATGATAACACAGCTCCATTACTGTGCAGAGGATAGACAAAAGCTTACCCCAGTCCAGAGACTAAACCTATTCACTCAAGTACTTACACACGCACGCGCACACACACACATGCACACACACACACAGTGTGTAATAACTCTATGTGACAGTGTGTACCAAAAGCCTGTAGCAATACAATGTAGATTAGCTCTGTTGGAGCCTGAGTTGAATAGCTCAATACAGCACCGTGCCCGAAAGCCAGAAACACAGAGCATACTGACAGACTAACAGCCATTAACCATTCCTCCCTCAGGCTGCAGTTATAGTCGCCACACACAGTGTGTGTGTGTGTGACTGTGTGTGAGTGTGCGTGTGTGTTGGTGCGTGTGTGTTGGTGTGTCCCTGGGCCTCAAATGATGTTCCTGTCTTCTGCAAACAATGTTTCCCTTGTCCCTAAGCACAGCTATCATCTTTAATTGTAACAGTGAGGCTCTTTACAGGCCCTTAAAGCCTGGCCACAGTGTTGGGCTAGATGAAGGGCCCAGACTAGCCTTTGAGAAGGAGAAAAAAAAGAGAGACCTTTCCCTTTGGCGACTAACACCAATGGCGATGCAATTTGAGAAATATCATTTCAGATCCTGTCATACACATTAAGTTAACGATGAGTTAGAAAAGTCTGTGTGGGTGTTTGAGGAGTGTTGGTATTTGGTTGTGTGGACTTTTGCATTGACAAAATTTGCCTGTCCTTAAAATATGCACATGGGACTGAACGATATATAAATACATGAAAAACCACAAATCAATAAATACTTGTACTTGTATATAAAGGTAACACCTCTGAAGCTTTCCACCTACATATCAAAAGATATGATGACATCAAAAGAATATTTCTATATGGGTAATATAAAACTTTTTAAACCCGAGGTTACACCAAGGTAACAATCATCTAAATCTCAACAGTTTGGTAACTGGAGCACACAAGTACATTGTGTGTGGGAGTTTAACAAGCCTGTTCCAAGTCCCCAGCGCTTTAGAATTTTGCTAAAGACTCCTGAAAGCTTCAGAGCCCTGAAAACAGTTGGTGGCAAAGTTTTCATGCAGTTGTTGTCATAGTATGGTTTTGGTGATTAGACAAACTGACAAGATATGACTTGCCAACATACAAACAAACACGCATGTGAGACACACACACACACACACACACACACATACACACACACACACACACGCAGCTGTTCTCTGTCTGTCTGAGTTTCTCCTCACTGAATTTATGCTTGTTTCCATGTCTTTTAGTGTGAAGCAGCTAACCGACTTAGGGTAAGGAGGAGAGACCGAGTCCTACTGGTTACCCCCCTCCAAGAGCCGGAGCCGAGGGAGAAAGCCCCCCCCCCCCCCCCCCCCAAGCTTTAGTGATGGCAGCAGGTTTCTCCACTGCACTGCCCCCTGTTCCTTCTCATCAGCGCTCCATATGGGCTCTCTCCTCTCTGACAGCCTGGGGTGGGGCTCAGCGTCAAGGACCACTACAGCAGAACATCCTCATGAATGGCTCAAAGTCCGACCGGCAAGAGAACTGCTATTCAGACGAGACGCTGAGCAACTAAAGACCAATAAATACCAGCTCCAAAACAAGAGCTAGACGCTTGTCAGCGGATCGGATTGAACCTCTCTTGACCCACGTCTTTCTTCTCTGGGTTCCCGTCTGACAGGGCTCGGTGATTGATGGCAGCGCTTGAAGTCCCATCTGAGCGTGTGCGGATGGCCATCGATGGCTATCTTTCACGGTCGTCAGTGGAGAGCACAGTTGAGCGAGGCAAACCACGCAGGAGTCAAGAGGCGGCTAGCCTCTCCGTCTGTGTCTGTCACACAAACACATAGCCAGTCGGACGCACTGAAAATAGCAAAGGGCTCTCAGATCTTCCCTCTAAGGACCCGGCCATGGCATTCGCATCCTTCTGTTATCCGGTGCCTATGGCGACGGGGAAGTGCATGATGGTCGCTGGCACGGGACTCTGAACATAGGGACTTGTTTTCATGGAACGAGGAAATCATGCCATTTATAGTAGCGAGCACAGACAAAGGCGCATGCACACACACGCACGGAAACAAACACGAAACACACACACACACACACACACCACAAAGTAACGCTATCTCATTCCCACACACAGAGAGACACTGTCTATATAAAAAAGATCAGTGGATTGTCATTGTGCTCCACTTCCTGGGGTGCGTGTCATTTCCTGTTCCACGTCAACTTGGGTAGCTTTTCCCATGGAGGGAAGGCCTGCAACGCTGGGACTCATCTTTTCCGAAACCGAGACAAGACAGCTCCCTGGGCCTATCTCTCCTTCTTTGTCCGTGTTCTGTTGGTCTCCGCACATCGTTCTTTGTGTCTCTGGCTGGCTATCTAAATGTGCCTGGGGGGGTGGGGTGGGAGGGGGGGTGGGGTGGGAGGGGGGGGGGCACTGAAATCATCTCCACTGTGGGTGAAACCGTAACCTCTCCCTGCGATACACCAGACCCCGGGAACTGGGCGAGGAAGTCTTCCAGCACAAAGGGCCCCATTGATCAGATCTTCTCATGACGCTGATTGACTGGAGGATGCCTTCTTTACGTCGTCGCTTAAATGCTTGGCTGTCTATCCGATCCCATCTAACCGTTGTCTTTGGCTGTGCAGTCGTCAGTATTTCTCCGTAGGCATACTCGGTCTAATGTGTTGTGAATGTGTTTGATTATGTGTTTTATGCGCCCCAAAATAGTCCAGAGTCCAGACCGGCATGCTGTGTGATAACGAGGAGCTTGGCCGTGCGATGTGAGGAATGTTGTGTTTTCAGGAAAACAACCCCGAGGCCCACAGCTCTGTCCACTGCGACACGGGCCTGGGTGGGAGAGCCCGCCTGGTCCTGCCAAATCCCCTCTCTACCCCACCAGAGTCGTAAAATAGAAATTCTCGCTTCAAACACCGGTTCCTTTCTTTCTCTCGGACTTTCTCTCTCCCTCTCTCTGTATTTGTCACCCTCTCTTCCCTCTTTCTTTTGCAGACTGCGTGTGTCTTTCTCTTTTTCGGGGCACAGACTGTCGTCTCTGACGTCTATTTCCAACACACAAAGTTCCGTGAGAAAATGTCGACAAGCGGTGGCTGTCTACAGTGTGGGGCCTGTCCTCTGGGTGTTCAGACCCCCCCCCCCCCCCCCCTCCACACACACACACACACACACACGCACACGCGCACACACACACACACACACACACACACACACACACACACACACACACACACACACACACACACACTCTACAGATCAATTGCCTCTGTGAATCAAAGAGCTGGAGGTTTAAGGATCAGACACACGCACACACAGACACACGCACAAACAGTCAGGCGTTACAGGCATGCACACTCGACCTCCGCAACGCATTGACACGCTCAAACGTCTTTCAGAGAGGCGGACATAGCGCATCAACAACTGTCAAGCGGTCACCCCCTGCTGGAGTCGAGCCCCGCCAACTCCCATTACTGTGACTGACCGAGTAGTCTCGGCTCCAGGCACTCGGTCTTTAAGCAGTCCAACAGCTCTCCTGTGGGACAGACGGTTTGAGGAGGACGGATAAGACTGATCGGCGAGGACGGTTGTTAATTCACGGTGAGATCCATCAATCGAACACAATAACAAGAGCCTGGAAGGGGCTTCGGAGCCGCAAACCTCCCAGGACTCTTCTGCAGCAAATCAAGTTGAACGATCGGAACAGCGAGCTGTCCAAAAACGTTTCAAAATCATTCAGTATGCAGGACTTCCCAGCAAGGCCCTACACATCTGCTGCAGTAGGATGGTAATTCGGTTCAAACACATGTAATGAATCATACTTTCAAGTAAATCATCTTCGCTACAATGGCTCTCAAGCCAGGCAAGTGCATCACGTGTGGATGCTGTGCGTTTGGGAGTGGCGACCAGAGGATGTTTAAGTTGCTCTTCCTGTTGTTTGGCGAGCGCGATGTAAAGTGTGCCCTGGGCCGGGTCAGGGGAGCTGCCCCTTGTAGCCTTGGTACGACCATTAGCACCTCTTTGTGGAACAATCATGGGCCTTTCCCTGTCATCCGGCTCTGGAGGAGAGAGAGAGAGAGAGAGAGAGAGAGAGAGAGAGAGAGAGAGAGAGAGAGAGAGAGAGAGAGAGAGAGAGAGAGAGAGAGGGAGGGAGGAGGGGAGGGGAGGGGAGGGAGGCCAAGTTGACAGTCTGACCCTCACTCCCAAAGCGCTCAGTTCAAGAATGTGGAATGCACTTCCTTTCCCTGTCTCCTTCCAATCCTCCTTATGGGGTTTCCTGTAGCCGCAGCCATCGTGTAGGTCGGAGGTCGGACATACTGTAAAAGTCAGTCCACCACATTCTCAGGAAACTGCAGAAGGAGAGACGTGAACTATCCGTTCCTTCCTTTAACACAGCCTTATAAAGTTTACGGAGATCTAGATGTCATGCCTGGAGCAGTTCTCTCACGGCTGGTGCTTTATAAGACTTTCAGTGTGCCTGTGGTCACTGGAACAGACACAGACTGTTCCACTATTGGTTGGCTGTTCGTACAAGCCGTCTTTTACTGCTGCTGTGGGAACCATGTTCTTAGTGACCCATGCCCTATGAATTCGGAACAAAGGCTGATGGAGCTGAGTTCAAAGGAGAAATGGAGACCTCGCCATGGCCAGAAACCATTCAATCTGAACTAACCTATGAACTAGTTGCTTCCTTAGAAGGGACCCAGGTCCTTCACGTCCTCCTACCTTGTTGGCTGTTGTCTGTTGTCTATGCAGGTGTCTACCCCCCTCAACCCCAGCTACACAGACTGTTTTCTGGTTGGAGGCCCAGGTTTCCAGCGGGGGAGGGCTCCAAACCCCCCAGGCAGAATGTTTTCTGGTTGGAAGCCCAGGTTTCCAGCAGGGGAGGGCTCCAAATCCCCCAGGCATATGGGAGAAGGCAGGAGCCATTGTGGCTGCTGGTCTAGCTTCAACATCGGGACAGTGCCAGAGATGGATCTAATTCTTTCCAAATAATTTCTACTATGATTTCAAAAGAATTCGAATCCATCTCTAGCACTGTCCTGATGTCATACATAATAATTTAGAACTGAAGACTGGTTAGAATGGATCTTGCTTGAAGATCCAAATACAAATCTAACTTGCTTTCTTTTGTAAATCAAAACACTGCACAAGTCAATTAGTTGTAACAAAAGTCTAGGCCCAAAGGCTTGTGACATATGCTGTTGACACTGGAATGTCCACCTGTCGCCTTCCAGCTGGTCCTGCCCACCCTCATACCCTGCGGCCCACGCCATCTCCCCCAGACCCATTATCTTATTATGAAGCCGGTGGTTAGTCTATTTCCCATCAGCAGCTTTCACAACATCTGCCCTGGGTTGCCTTACACCCTCCTCTCCTCTCCCTCCTCTCCTCTCCTCTCCTCTCCTCTCCTCTCCTCTCCTCTCCTCTCCTCTCCTCTCCTCTCCTCTCCTCTCCTCTCCTCTCCTCTCCTCTCCTCTCCTCTCCTCTCCTCTCCTCCTCCCTCTACCATCTCCTTCCTCTGATATGACTCTCACGCTCCAGGGAGCCACGTCTCCTTACCCGCCCACCGTGACCTCCCTTTTTAACGGTGTGAATCTCGCCCCTTTCCCTATCAGAGCGTGGGGTTAGCAGCACGCCAGGCCAGGGGGAGAGGGGGCCTCTTTAGTTGATAATACTGACACAGAGAGGCCTAGGGAGGGTACACCAGCCTGCTTTCCACTGCAGTGCCAGCCAGGGCTAAGCGGTTCTCGTTCAAATATCTAGCTTCTCTACTCAACCACACAATGAATCCCACACCCCATATATACATCACCATGATTTATTCCCATTTTGCTGCTTTAAAACATGGTTTTTAAACATGTTAATGTTGTTTGAATTAAACAATATTGCTATCCAGTCTGTGATCGGGGATTATTGATACATCTATGCCCAGGCTAGCCCTGCTTGAAAAGACGCCTACAAAGTAAACAATATATTGGCAAACGTTTAGTTTGGTGATAGGATGGCCTCTCTTTTGCGTTGCGTTGTTGTGAAGCTTCAATTTACCTCAGCTTAGACAGTAATACACCCTGGTTCAACAGGGAGAATTGTGTGTGGTTTGTCAGGGTTGTGTGTGTAGTTCCAAAGGTGTGGGGGAGTAGGGCTTACCCTGGCGCCCTTCTCTGGGAAGCATTTACACCCTCCGCTGCAATCTCTTCCTCCGCACGGGCCGCTGTGCTTCTTCCCCCCCTGCAACACAAAAGAGAGCGAGAGAGAGAGAGTGAGAGAGAAAGAGAGAGAGAGAGAGAGAGAGAGAGAGAGAGAGAGAGAGAGAGAGAGAGAGAGAGAGAGAGGAGCAGGTTAGAGTTCACCCCATACAAAAGCTCATACAAGGCGAGATGGATCAATCTGAATGTAAGATGGCGCCTGACTCCGTATAGTACCAACCCCGAGCCTGCACGGTGTTTGTTTTGAAATACAAACAGGTGCCCGCGGTGAATCACACATTGCGTCCCGGTCTAGAGCCGCGGAGCGTGACTCCTGATCCCTGCCTGTGTGGGCGCGCGTCGAGTGTGGGCCGTTGCACCGTGTGGTGTGCGCACACACCCGGCCCTGTGGACACACGGCACAGCTGTGCTTGTCTGAGTGTCGTCTCGGTGTTTGTCTGAGGGCCGCACGGATGTTTGGATCTGGCCGGGCTGATTCACGGCCAATACCGCAGCCATAAAGTGGACACCGGCAGCCAACACAGGGCCCGTGGGGAACCCCCCCTCCCACCATCACCTAAGGACAACCAGCGTGAGGCAGGACTCACGCCGAGTCTGACCCCTGGCCTGAGGTCACTGTGGACCTGATATGATGAAAGACAGCTGGCTTCTAAGCGGTGGGTCAGGGCAGGTCACGTCTCCAGGAGCCCGAAGCATCGCTCAAAGCTCATGTGGAGGTGCGGAATTCAAGCCTGAGCGGTCATAATTAAGGTCTCGCCCTCGTCCGTTCTCACAAACAATCTAGAGCAGACACGTGATACACTAAGCACGTCGAGCGAGTGGAAAATTCCTCCCGGAGGCCCTCCAGCAATAAAGATAACTAAATCGCTCAGGATTACCACTTTAAGAGTCAACGCACCATTGAACATTCCCCCCTGGGGCCGAATGGTAAGGAGAGGAAAGTGTGCGCACACACACCACGCTGACGTCACAAAGCCCGTCTCTGGGCTGCCGCTGGCGGGTACAGGAGGACCACTGTCGGTCTGTGAGCGTTCCGAGACCACAGCTGAGCTGATGACCTTCGACCCCTCCCACGCGGCCATACCAACACCCGCCGAGATGCTAGGCTGGCGGCAGGCAGACTCTTTACAACCCCCTCCCCCCCTTCAGACGGCACCCCGAAAACCGCCCAAAGGGCCACTTCATGCCCACGGTCCGAACGGAGCGGCGGACGAGGAATCGGAGGAATCGGAGGAATTCTCTGCCGTCGGCGGTCGGACCCCAGGGCCTCAGAGCCCCTGAGCCCGGCCGGACAAAGGGCCTCTTGAGAGCCTCTCCACGGGGCACAAAGAGCCTCTTTCACCCACGAGCCCATGTCCTGTAATGCTCCCTATCTCCACCACACAAAAGACCCTCTTCCCCTCCCCATACGGAATGCATGGGACACTAGTTTCCTCTTGGGTTCTCACTATCTCCGTGCCTGTGGGGGGGCTTTCTAGACTGCTGCTGCTGGATGTGGCTGCTGCAACGGTACAGAGTGACGTGATGGGGTGTCTCTGGTCTGCGCGGCAGATCCTAGTCCGTATGGTGGTGGGGGTAATTTCCCTAGTCTCCATTTTGATTCGTGGTCCAGTTCTAGACCGAACCAATGGATAAAAGAGAGCGAAGACGGGAGGCCCCCACATTTGAGACGCGTTTAGGGACGTGACAAATTGACTCTCCGTCCTACTATGACTTCACAGGCCAAATGGGACTCATCAACTCCCAACAGACCAGTAGGACAAAGAGCGGTTTCCCACCAAAAGACCAACACAAGCAAACGGTCCTGTATGCTTAACGCATTAGAGCTCATAGTCACAGGCCCTGAAATAGCTGTTGAGTCGTTCAGCTAAAGACAATGGGATTGTTTTGCAGTATCCTGTTCCCCCACCCTCCATTCCAGAGACACACTCTTTCCAACAGCACTGCTACTTGTCCAGCCCTGCTACTCTCATCACTTTACCCCTGGCATAAATACAGGGAAAACTGTGTTTGTGTGCGTAAGACTAATGTAGTGAATTCACCAAGCTCACAAGTTCTAGCTCATCAAAAGACCTCCGATAGGCTATTGGGAACAGATGATTTGGCAGTTTCAAATAAAAAAGGCCAGGCCAGGCCAAGCCAGACCTTAAAATATCAGACCAGCCCAGACAAGACCAAGAATTGGGACAGACTTCAAGTGCATAAACGTGCATGATATGGTCCCAGACCACCCAGCCGAGCAGCAGAGTGGCTTGGCCCAGGGACAGAAACACAATGGGCTCTCAACATTTATCAGTCTCCTATTTAAAACTACAGTACTAGACCAGAGGAGCCCTTCCCAGGCTAAACACTGGAACACTGAACACCGAAGTAGACTTAACACCAAGAGCACATAGAGAACAGGAGCAAGAGAGCAAAGAGAATGAACAAAGGAGTCAGCAGTGTGTGACGTCTTATCATGATGATATGACAAAATTGACACACACACACACACACACACACACACACACACACACACACACACACACACACACACATAGAAACCAACTCAAACACATGTCGTCTGGAATCTAACAGTTGAGGACCATTTGAAAGTGAAACATTGAAACAGGGAAAGCAGGGCTTAACACTAAGAGGTTTGCC
>CM030172.1:45142434-45192434 GCA_017639675.1 Aplochiton taeniatus
CTGCCAATCTCCATGACCCCCAATGGTTGGTCCAGTGAGACCCCCCCCCCCCCCCCCCCCCCCCCAGCTGATAGGCTTAGCCAGGAAGGAAGGAGCGAGAATGGGGGTAGGAAGTGAAGATTTCGGGGAGACACATTTTTTGGGACACTTAAAACAAACAGTTAAAGCTTTGACTTTTCATTGTGTCAACGTGAAATTAGTCCTATCCGCTGAGGTGGTAATTTGTAAGCCCACTGAATAGGAAGGCAGCCCAACCCACTAAGCACTTCCTGGTTGTCACAATGTCAAACGACAGATCAAATAAGCAGCAAACAAAGCTGCATTTCTACAGAAAAGGCCGCTTAACGGCAAAACAATGCCTGACTAAACAAAACCCAAAGACACGCAGACATGCACCAAATAAAACAACACTTTGGCTCCGCGACTCGAAACGTGTTAATGCTTTGCGTGTGTTGTGCGTGTGTTGTGTGTGTTGTGTGTGTTGTGTGTGTTGTGTGTGTTGTGCGTGTGTTGTGTGTGTTGTGTGTGTTGTGTGTATTGTGTGTGTTGTGCGTGTTATGTGTATTGTGTGTGTTGTGCGTGTTATGTGTGTGTGACGGCTTGAAGGGCAGGGGGTGGGGCTGTTACATGCCAAAAAGAGAGGGGTCAACGGGGTCACTGAGGGCAGTGGCTCTTAAACATGCTTGGGACCTCCTTCAGAACACTTCACACACACCTAAAAACACACAAACACACACACTCAAACGTACGTGCACTCACACACACACACACACACACACACACAAACAAACACAAACACACACACACACACACACACACGCACACACACACACACACACACACACGCCCATTGACCCAATTGACCCATTCATCCACACATGGGCTTCTCATCTGAGCCAGAGGTTTCCTGAGGGCCTGTACAATGGGCTCTTCCCCTGATTGTTATACTTGGCCCTTCTTGATATCAAACGAGGATATGCTAGCTCTTATCGTCGGCAGACATCTTTCCCCTCCGCCCCGGACACCAGACCTCCCCTCTCCATTCATCAAGAAATCCTGGACAGGTCATGGCACGTGCCCGAGAGCTCACCAAACAACACACACCACACACACACCACACACACACACACTGCATGTGAACGCTTCAGCGCATCGAACACACCCACAGCGTGCCTTGCGGTACATTTGTACGTACACAAAGGGACACATTTGGCCAGTGTTAGTCCCTCCTACTCCCTACTCCTTTGTTCCATGAGCCACTCCAGAAGCCTGTCCCAGCTCTCCCTCCCCTCAGACCTCTGTTTACCTCCCATCAGAATGAGGAACACATGGCCAGAGAGGTACACGCCGTAACAGAGCTGATCGTCAGCGCCTCATGAGCCTGGGATAAGCGCAGGCCGCAGATGTTGCTGTCCGCCTGCCAGTGCTAACCTTCTGCCTCCAGAAAAAAACTCCATTCCCAAATAACGCCCAAGCCAGGGCCCACCCCCCGGCGGATCAAAAATAGTTCCCTCCGACTCGCACATCCGCTGCCGGCAGCCTCCCCTCGTCCCACTGGGCTCAGTCCCATCTTGAAATGTATTCTCAAACACAGGGGATTCCAAACACACTACACGGGTCCGACACGAAACATCCTGTTAACATAAGCGGCGTCCTGAGCCTTCCAACCCTTCAGTGGACACATAAACCGGGCTGCCTGTGTGTGTATGGGTGTGTGTGTGTGTGTGTGTGTGTGCGTGAGAGGGTATGTGCATGTGTACGTGAGAGTGTGTGTGTGTGTGTGTATGTGTGTGTGTGTGTGTGTGTGTGCGTGTGTGCATGAGAGTGTGTGTCTGTTTACATGTCTGTCTTTGTGTGCTGTGCATTCTCCATGCATCTTTTGTCTCATCCCTGTATCACCAACTTCCCACCAATAAGGAATGGCATCTCGATGAAGACGGGAAGGGCAGGAAACCTTCTCCTCGGAGGAGAATCTCTCCTAATACACTGTGGTCCACCAGCCTGGGGCTCTGGGATTTAGCGCTGTAGGGTCAAAGGGCAACGGCTGAAGAGGAAGATGGCCGTGGTCACAAATACGTAGGACTCCAGCTCGCTCTGTTATCACAGGATCACTCGATTTTCTGGAACAGGGAAGGGCATTGTGCCACACGTATTCTTGTGTGTTTTTGGCCACAGTGGAACATTGGAAATGGGGGAGAAAAAAATCAAGAGCAATCTCGGGCAAAACATCTTACACAGGACCCATTTGGAAGGGCAGGGGAATTCCTAATCTGAAACAGCATGTGGATATTTGATGCTGGGAAAACGGAAGGGTCCCTACCAGAGCATTCTCACACTTTTGATGTTACAATGATTTCTACGAGTTCAAGGGTCACTTGGCTAATAGCCTTGGCCATATAACCATTTCCACATCAACAGACAATGTGTTCTTCGACGTTATGAAGAGGATTTATGACCAGGATGCTTTCTCGACTTGAGAGCCCATTCGGACGTCAATCAAGGGATCTAATGACGTCGATTCTCTACGGGCAAATTGACTCATTTCAAATAATCGGACGACGGTAGATTTGACAATTAACGTGCGCCATGCTAAAGGCAGTCCATGATGCTGCCTGTCTAAAAATAAAGTGTGCCGTTCATCTGTGCCTGGCCCTGCAGCAGCCTGCACCCACCATGGCCTGAGTGGTGTCACAGGCTTTTCATCAGGCTAAATCAGATAGAAGCACCAGGACAACGAAACCTCTTCATCAGCTCCGGAAAATCACTTTAGGTTGGAGGAGGCAGAGTATGATATAAAATATCTTATTATAGTGACCTGGGACCTCGTGACAGTGACACACACATCCCCGAGTGGAGTCAAACCGGAACAAACCACCTCACGCGCGCACACACACACACACACACACACACACACACGCACACACACACACACACACACGTACACACACACAAGCACACGTACACAGAGAAACACACACACACCAACACGCAAACAAAATTGCAGTGGGAATAGAGAATTGTACAGGCCGTGCACAAGCGGGGTGAAGAAGAAAGAAAAGAATAGAACGTGGATTGAGTTAGTCCAGGAAAACAAATAGTAAAAAGACGGTAAACAGTTACAGTGTGTCCTCCCCGTCCATTACCACAGCGTGGCGAAACGTTCTGGCTAGGCTAACTGGACCTGCCTTTGAATGATACATCACAAGACTCACCAGGAGAGAGAGTGAGCGAGCAAAGACAACGGGCTGCCAACAGTGTAGCCAACTCTAACACATTCCTCGATACCATTTGAACCCTGCAATGAACGTAGGAACCACCTGCCCGCTAGGTGCATTATTTGCTCAACGAACAGAGAGAGAGAGAGAGAGTGAGATAGAGAGAGAGAGAGAGAGAGAGAGAGAGAGAGAGAGAGAGAGAGAGAGAGAGAGAGTGAGTGAGTGAGAGAGAGAGAGAGAAGGTCTTTCTAAGATGTTCTTTTGAGCATCTTCACACCATTGGGACTTTTTAATCTTCATGGGCACACATAGCTCAACACGATTTGTAACAGATTTGCATTGTAAATGCAACATCTTTGCTACAGACTTGTTTTTCGTATAGACAGTGATTGGTATTTTGCACATAAATTGGCAAAATAAAATTGGTTGCTAATAAGTTATTGAACACAGTTATTGTTTTTAAAACATACTGTATGTTACACTCCATATCAACACACAGAGACATACACATACTGAAACGGAATGCCACACACTCTTTGCATTAAGGACACAGTGCTGAGAGGGCAATTCAATTAGGTGTTCTGTCAACCATAACCAATCAGCCATGAAATTCTGGCCACAAAGGTCATCACCCTTCCCGCTCTCCTTGCCAAGAGGTCACATCAATAAGATACAAAACAAGCCGCAAAGAATCAATCATAATCGCAACTTTACTCCAAGAACAGTGTTGTTGTTATTTTTGGATTGTCTTTTTTTTGCAACGGGTTGCCATTTCATTAGTGTTAAACATTTGTAACACCAAATCTCCCAACCAGCAGCTCAAACCCTGTCAGAGGGCTAAGCATGTCGAAGAAGCCTAAGGGCCATTCACATAGGACGCGACAACGGCACCGCTGCGCTCTGAAATCCATTGTTTCCTATGGCTTGAGCCGCGCCACGGCGGTTTTGCGCTGCGCCGAGCATCGCGCAGCGCAGCGCGTTGCTTAGCGCGCTCGCGCACAAAGTTCAACTTGGTTAAACTTTGGGCGCCTCGCGCTGTGACGAATCTCCGCGCAGCCAATAGAAATGCAGCCGGCACAGAAAGAAAAATAGAGGAAAAACGAGTTATATGCGTGTCGGAATTTCCGGAACTATATGACACTAGTATACGAGTGTATCGCGATCTCGGGAGGAAGGCCCTATCGTGAAAACTTATTTCCAACCAAGTAGGCATATCAGATGTGTAATTTTAACGGTCAGGTAGCTTGTGGGTGCTACAATGTGTGTAACCTAATAAACGTAGCAGTTTACGATGTGTGTCCCCTCAATAGCTGAAACCTAGCTGTTGATGCCAAAAGCAACAAAATGGCGTACTCCCGCTAGAATTTGGGGGGGGAAACCCCGCCCATTTTTGCCCTGTCCTCCGCGACTTCCCCAAACACTAGTCAGATGTGCGCTGAACCCAGCGGCGAGCGCAGCGCACACCGCGTCCTGTGTGAAAGGCCATTAAGAAGCTGTGTCCCAATTCGAAGGACGCGGCCAGTGAATTGGGACACAGCTTGAGTCTCTCCTGACACGCCCACTGACATCAAGCAGAGGGTTGGCGCACATGCAGGGAGAAGCAGCGGCAGCCCAACAAGACTGACTAGCTCTGATTGCACTTCGCGGGGCATCATACAAAACTGTTAACACCAACGAACAACAAGTAAAACACTTAACCATAGGAGATTGCGCCTGGCCGAATTTAAGTGCGGATTTTGATTCCTTAGTTAGTGAAACCATCCATTAGGAATGTAAAATACAGTAACAGAGAGGATGAATACTTACTGCTTCCACTCCTGAAGCCAATATGACCACTGAGACGCATATAAGCAGAATCCTGCAGAGGAAATGCAACATGAATGATGTTAATTTTAACTGAGAGTTGACGGGTTCTGAATAGCGAAGTTACGCCTTCACAAACGACTCTTACCTTAGGTTCCTTAACTCTCTGCCATGGTGAGCCTGCATTGTCCCACTCATTCGGACCTCAAACTTCATTACTATGGCACTCTTCCTTATCATGTGGGCACCGTTTTAGTGCATATCTGCCAGGATCACGACCTTGCATATAGACATAACAATAATCATGAATTATCCGGGCTTGTACTTGTACTCAATTGTCCAAAAATCGTGTGCGTAATTTCGAAATTAACTGGTGACGAAACAAAATGTACGCGCTTAAAAATGTATGAAACACTGCATTTGTAATTTTGACATGTAAATAATTTTCTCTCGGTTGACACTGTTTTAGTTGATTTCTCACGGACGGAGAGTGTGGCGGACAGAAGCCCAACCAAAGAAACTGCAAACACGCAGTAAAATGCCTAGCTAACATTCAAACACCAAAGAGTAAAAGACTACCAACAATATTTACACATTTAGCTACACATTCATGACTTACTATAGTCGTTCAAGGTTTTCGTGGAATGTATCTTAGCAAGATCCAGGGAACGGAGCAGTTTCACCGGGACGCGCCAGCGGGTGTAAAAGTTACCCAACAGGTGTTCCCTCGCTTACGCACTGCTAAACTCCTCGAATATTGTATCAAAATTACGTAAAGATGAAGAGCAGTTACTCTTCTGACAGAGAAAAGTCAAAGTGTTTGCAACAACAGGGTTGTGGTCGTTTGCTTGGGTGGGGGTGGTCGCATTGGAGAGGTGTGGTGGACGAGAAACAAGAACAAGTTCCATTGATCAGAACCTCATAACGTCGCGGACAAGATGCAGCCCAACATGCTGTACAAGCTCTGTTGATATCCTATATTTTCCCAGAAGATAGAAGGGAACAATTGGGGAATCGGTGGTTAATTTAAGTTCACTGGCACAGCTGTAAATATAACTTTTCTCCTGCGCTCTGCCGCAATGATGTTACCGGCTGGCACTGTGTTAATACTGGTGGCTCTTTCGTCCAACATAGACCTGACAGGGGCCGAGGTAAGTCCAATGAAACGCACTCTTTATGCATTTTAATTTGTTACACGTTTTTGTAGTTGCAAACCGAGGGGTTAACTTGTGTGGGTACTTATAGAGCATACCTTACGAGATAGTGTGTGTGTAAAGTAAAAAATACCAGTGAATCATTTGATTGCTAAGAACACAGTACCTTTCACATGAATTGGAAAACAAAAGTATGCCTCCAGCTCACTACACAGTTAACCTGAACAAATGTTATGGTATTGATCGCACAGGCAGGGTAACAATATGTTATATATAATATATATAAGGCAATCTCCTTTCAAAAATGAAGTGTCTGTAGAATTTCAGACTCATTTGTCCATACTCATGAAAGATTATGTTGGTGTTATTTGATTTGTTTTTAACCATTGATTTGAATTATTCTTATTAGTTTACCATCCCAGACTTTAGTTCTGAGTGTACAGTTTTGGATTGTCAGTATCTATGAGTGGAGAGCTCTGCGACGTAGTATTACTTTGGAGGTTGTTCTTCACAACTCAAGCCCAGCCTCCCCAAGCCCTGCCTTCAACAAATGTCTCAGTGAGAGAGAGAGAGAGAGAGAGAGAGAGAGATAATAAAAAAAGATGGGAGGGAGAGGGTTGAGGAAGAAAATAGGGATGGGCTCTGTCCTTCATTGTGTGTATGTCTGTGGAGGTTTGTACGCTACTGACCGTACTTATATGCAAGCCTTTGGCTGAACGTTTGCGGCTCACACCCAATGACCAGGCCGTGTAGTGAACGTACTGGGGGGGGGGGGGGGGGGGGCTGCAGGCTTCGGCCCCAGCCCACACTCCCAGCACACCACACCTCCTACAGCTCCATACGTCGCCCTGCTGCCTCTTCAATCCTCCGCCGCTCCTCTTGTCCAGCAGGCAATTCTTAAACCCACAGCCCCCTCGCCACCAAACTCTCCTGCTAGGTCAGCACAGCCAGCTACAGAACTTCATTATGTTGGACAAGCTGCTGACCGCAGCGACACTATAGGCAGCAGTGGGCAGGGAGGATTGCTGTAAACTCAATGCCCCATGTCAGAACAGCTTCAAGTGTGTGTGTGTGTGTGTGTGTGTGTGTTTGTGTGGGTCAGACTGCCACGGGGGTCAGTGGTCTTGTGTTACCCCAAGTTGGGTAATTTATGTCGGATGTAGCCTGCTCTGTAACCTTACGGGACTTTCTCCAAGCTGTCTGAAGCCGTCTTCGGTTACCCCGGGGGGGAAACGTGAGCTGGCGACAATAGCCGTGGTGCGAGGCCAGGCCACGCTTGTGCTTTCCATCAGCATCGTTTAGAGGCCACAGTGTTACTCAACAGGCCGGATGGAGGACGCCTGGTCGGAGAAGGACAAGTGCTTTGCACTGTGGGGAAACCGGGCAGCGGCGAGGGCTTAGTCAGAGCAAGAAAGTGTTTACGAACAGTTTGGGGGAAGGCGGTCTTTCGCAGGAACACTCTGGTTCCCTCAGCCATGGAATGCCGTGGGATCGAGTAGGACGGGGCCCAGAGGCTGAGGAGAGGAACGATGCATGAGGAAAAAAGAGGAGGTGGGTGGCGGAGAAAGATTACACTCCTTACACGCTGTGGAAGAATCCATCTTCTCTGTTGTTCTCGCCGTCTGCCAGATAATGAGCTGCATTCGGTGGTTCCATAAGCACAACAGGTTGAGGTTGATATGTGTTGGGTCAATATGTTTGTGACGGAAGACCTGTCCTCCTATTGGCCCCAGCGTATGTATAGTGTCTCCATCACCTCCCCACAACTCAACTCAGTGCAGAGGAACGGGACAGAACAGAGCTGTCAGGTGAACAATAGCATCCGTGCAGGGTACATAATGTGTTGGTGTGTGTGTGTGTGTGTGTGTGTGTGTGTGTGTGTGTGTGGGCGGATTTGGAAGACGGACACAAGGTAACGGGACATCTGGACAGACAAGCCCCCAGGGACAGGGACGGGGAGTGGGGAGAGAAGCACATGGCAGAACAAGATGTCTCCGTGAAGGGGTGACACTGATGGGATCAGACACCACCGAGAGAGAGACGCAGAGCAGTGGTTGAGCAGCGCTCCAAATCTGGATGTGCTGGGGGGATAAGGAGCGGGGAGGGGCGGGGGGGGGCACAAGCCTCTCCGATCCTCCTGTGGGAGCTGTGTGTGCTTGGCCCCACAACAGGAAGTTACAGATCCTCCTGACAGATGTGCTCACACACAGGCACACACACACACACACACACACACACACACACACACACACACACACACACACACACACACACACACACACACACACACACACACACACACGCAACGACCCACTCGCATAGGCATTTGACTTCATTGACGGATTAACAACGTTACCCCTGCCCTGAAAGGCCTCTCAGTTCTATCTGGAGGAGAGGGCCGTTTTGTGTTGCTTCGTATTAGAGTGTCTTCTCCTGCTCCTGTGGCTGGCCCTTAACGTCAGACTCCTGATAGTCATCAGTGGCTTGGCTCAGCACCGGAGCTGGTCTCCCCACCAGGAGGGAAATTACCTCCACGCTCAAAAGTCCTCCTGTTTGGTCTCCCTCGATGGAGGCCTGGGATTCAAGACGCACACGCACGGACACACGCACACACACGCACAGACACGCTCACGCACGCACACACACACACACGCACAGACACGCTCACGCACGCACACACACACACACGCACAGACACGCTCACGCACGCACACCCACACACAGGTCACAAATCACTAGCAGCGTCCTGACCCTGTTGATTCAGTGGAGGGTCGGGTCGACTTGAGGAGGACCAGAGGGAAGACTCCCTTTATGAGCCGGCCATTTCCCTGAAGAAACCAGCCCCCTCATCAACGACTCTGGCACTGGCCAAGCCTATTTTCCCTTGTGCAGTTTTGTGTTTGTTTCCCCTAAGAACATTAGGAGGAGCGGACTAGGTGAGTCACACCACCCGGTGGGATGAGTGGAGAGACGGGGGTGGGTGGGTGGAGAAACCAGGCTGGGAAAAGCTTGAAGCTGGACATTGGCTTCCCCTCCGAGTCGGAGCACCGTGTTCCAGGGTCCATCCCAAGGGAGGGCGAGTGGAACTCCCCCGTAGAGGAAGCAGCACTAATAGGGCTCTGGGTAGCCTCCTACTCTGTGCTCGCGCATGCACGTGTGTCAATGTGTGTGTGTTTGCGTGTGTGTGTGTGTGTGTGTGTGTGTGTGTGCACGAGTTGTTTTGATTGTTGTTATGTGTGTGTGTTTTGATTACCTAAAAGTAGTAGAGCGCATGCAAAGAAATGGAGAAGCCCCCCCGACCCTGAACCCCGCTACACCCACACACACTAAGAAATAACAGCTGACCCTGTCACTGTGGCTCCCCACCTCCTCCTCGACCTCTGACCCCGGCCTAGTAAAAATACCTACATTTGGAAGAGCTGCAGCAGCGCCTGTGTTTGTCTGACACTTTAGGTTCCAATGTGTTTTGACGTCCATCTGTGGGTGGCCGAGCTAATACCTCTTTGCCCTCGATACCTGAGGATATTGGCGGTGTGTGTGAGTGTGTGTGCGAGAGAGTTTGCTTTGAGTTAGTCAGGTTTGCTATCGGCTGTTCTCCAGCCACTTAGAACCAAAGGGAAGGGACAACACTGCATTATCACTCAGATGAAAACATTTTTCCCTTTATGATATCATCCATTCAAATCACCTACCCAAGTGGACATTTACGGTAGAATCTGCCTACCATGACCTCGACATACCATGATAAAATGTCCCACCAGACTGTCCACGATTGTGTGAACTCCCACAGTAAACATGCCCTGGGTCAGTTAGTTGACAGTTACACCGAGAAATCGGTTTCAGCTCATAAACGCCAGCCACGAATGGGGCTGTCATGGTGGTGTAATGGATCTGCCCGCCTGACAAACAGCCAGACCCCATGCTGGGCATGGAGGCCGGGGGGGGGGGCAGTCTGTAGCCCGGCCCGGGAAGGCCGCTTGGGGCCTGGCTCAGGAGGAGAAGTGGGTTGGCCCCCCCAGGGAGGAGGTTATGATCCCCAGGCGTCGGTGGGAAGCAAGCAGGAATGTGGGTCGGAGTCGGAGAACACCCCCCCCACACCCCCACACCCCCCTACTCACCAACCCCCCGCGGCCAATCCTTTAGTCTCCCTCTCCTGGCCTCGACTTGACTCCACAACCCCTCCACCCCACCATCTCCATCCCAACCTCTACCACTTTATTTACGGCCTGATGGCGTACACACACAGGTCCATGAGGATGGCGTCATTACAATGCCTCGGGTCTATCATGCCTTGGTTCAGGCATTAGTACGCCCTGTAAGGAAAGAAACACTATTGGCTGTGTTTACAGTGGGGTGAGTGTGTGTTTGAGGCAGGGTGTGTGTTTGAGTGAGGGTGTCGGCGTGTGTGTGTGAGTGTCTCGCTTTAGGCGTGTGTTTCTCCGGACAGATGGATGTTTGTACGGGCTGAGGAGATTTAGTTTGGGTTCCCTCTCAAAACAACCTCAGGACATCACCACGGCAACTATCAAAATTCACATCAGTCATGCACCATTTCTATTTTTGTTATTGAAGTGCTCCCTTTTTCCCCTCTCTCTCTCTCTCGCGCTCTCTCTCTCTCTCTCTCTCTCTCCGCCCGCTGCCCCCCCCTCTCTCTCTCTCTCTCTCTCTCTCTCTCTCTCTCTCTCTCTCTCTGTCTCCCTCCATCCCTCTCTTTCTCTCTAATGGTTCAGTCAAATATGTTTTGTACCTCAGGAGGCATTAGAGTTATTATACTAGATTTCTTCAGCTGAACTTTACCACTGGCACAAGGTAGCTTGATAGGACTCAGATAGGACTTTTAAGCTGTTTAGCATCCACACAATATCACACACTAGTAGACCATGAAGACACTATCACGTTGAATCAGGGCTTTTGAGAGAAAATGGCTGCCCTGTTGTGTCTCTTTCAATTGGTTGATTTACACAGTGTCATGATGGGTCTGAACTCTCTTGTATTGCAGTACAGTGAGATGATGTATACTTTATAGCTAGTACGACTGTGTGATATTTACATGTCTAAAGGGAGACCTGATGTCTGTCCTTCATATTTTGTTATGGGACTGTAAAACAGCTGCATGATAAGTAATTCGATCATTTCGTCATGGTTGGTGCAGCTGGTAAGGTTTAGCACAAACAGTTCTTCATTGATCCAGCAAAAGACAAATAACCATACAGCTACAAGCACACACAGACACACAGACACACACACACGCACACACACACACACACACGCACACACTAACACAAACGGGAGCACGCCCTTACAGCCAGACAGGCAGACTCACATGTAACAAGCTCAGGGGTTCATTGGGGAGAGACAGTGAGCTCATGGGGTAAAGCAGGGGCCAGTGGTTCAGGTTAACAAAGACAGGGAGGGTGGGGGGTCCTAGGGGGGAGATCCCCTGACTTCCTCCTCTACACCCTCCTCTCAGTGACACGTCTATGCCCTGTCGTCACTCAGCAGCCCCGGGCGCCCCCCTTCAGTTCCCCTCCACTCCACCGGGGAAACACTTAGCAGAGGCTTTACCTTCAACAGCCATTGTGCTCTCAGGTTCAGTTTCAGGTTCAGGTTCAGGGGAGACACTCACCGTCCGTGCGTGTGTGTGTGTCGGCGGAGTGTTTTGCCAACAGGTCTGTGTTGGCGGTCTGGAGCCGGCGTGTTGTCTGTTCTCGCCATGACACTGACACCGGATCAGAAGGAAACCTGGCTTTTTACTTTGTCTCAATGTATCCACCCCCCCTCTTTTCCCTCTCTCCATCCCTCCCTCCCTCCCCACCTATACACGGTCACGCTGGTACAGCGGGCTGGTGGCTGAGCCACTGTGTGTGTGTGGGGGGGGGGGGGGGGGGGCGGTGATGAACTTAGCAGGGGTCTGGTTTGGTCCCGCTGTCACGTCACGTGGGTCTGGCGTGGGCCTTGTTTCTCACGGCCCCCCCCCCCCCCCGGTTACCATGACGGGGCCCTGCTGGCTACCTCCCCCCCGAGGGGAGACACATGGCGGATTCATTTCCGCGGCCGCTCCCCCGGCGCCGCCAAAGGTTTCGCCGGGTGGGTTCATGGGACATAGGGAGGCATTCATCTCTGTGTAACGCTGTTACGGACTGTGGCATGGATTCCGGAGGCCTCTATCGCTTGGCATCGGAGACGGCCGTGGAGCAGCTGGTCACGTGATGTCGACACCCTCGCCGTCAGCCGACCTGTAGCGACGCGGACCCGCGGAGAACGCCGGCGGCTGAACTCCGCGCCGTCTTCAGACTGTGCGGGGGCAGGTCTGGCCGTTTGAACTGGTTCCTGTCCGAGGCTCTCTCTGTTCAGAATGTCCCACTGCTAAAGGCCAGAGGCCCAGAGCAGTCCAGGCTGCCGGCTGGATGTCCAAGACCCTGTCCACTGCAGGGCGGTCTGGAGGAGCGATAGAGAGGCACGGACAAAGATCCAGGGGACAGCCGACACTTTAGGAGTTCTTCCAAAGGGAGGACTGTGGACAGAAGTGTTCAGGTTGGCCTGGCCTGGGGAGTGAAAGTAAACATGGGTGGGGTGTGTCTTTCATCACTTCCTGCCACATGTTGACCTGAAGCCTTACCTTGCCCTTCCTGTTAGATAAGAGAAGGATACTTCCTGTCTGTGGAAATAAAACCCTTTAATCCCCCCCTCTCTTATCAATATTTTGGAAGTTATTATTTTCCCTCTCCCGAATTGAGCTTGATAAGAAGTAGCAGAGACCAGTGAAATGAAATTAACATTCCTGCGGTTATACACTACATAAGTGAAGGCCAATAACATCTGAAAAAGTACATGTGTGCGTGTGAGAGCGAGTGCTCCAGTGTGCGTGCACACCTGCATCAATTTGAACCATTTACATTTTTTCTATTTCTCTTTTTGAATCCACAAAGGACGGTCTCCAGATTCCGGAACACTCTGGACATGCAGTGACGCAGACCCAGCCCCTTCTGGTCTTTGTGGGCATAAAATGTGAGGAAAGGGGCCTTCCTACTTAGAGAGAGAAGGACTTCCTGGCCCTGGGTCCGTTCACAGAGGCAGCAGCCCAGCCCTCTCAGCTCGCTCCGGGTTCACACGGAGTGACCTGGCGCTTTCTCAGGGAAAACAAGCACACTCCACTTTATTGTTCGCTATCTCTCTCCCTCTCTTGCTCGCTTCTCTCCCTTCCTCTCACTCTCTCTCACCCTTTCTCTGGATCCCCCACTGTAGAGTCAAAACCAACGCTGGGATGTTCCTATTTTGGGTTTAAACCCTATTAGGTTGACCTATTTATTGAATGAATGTGTGTCTCAGAGGAATTATCCTGAGGTAAGGCAGTCATGTCTCTGAGCTAGGTTCCTCTGACTGACCGATCCTTTCGAGGAACTTATGAACTATGTATAATTGCTGTGTATTTGTGTGTGTGTGTGTGTGTGTGTGTGTGTGTGTGTGTGTGTGTGTGTGTGTGTGTGTGTGTGTGTGTGTGTGTATGTGTGTAGATAAATATGTCGCTTTACCGACTGGAACAATAGGCCTGGTGTGGACTTTCTGTGTGGGCAGTTAGGCAGGTGGACAGACAGACAGACAGACAGACAGACAGACAGACAGACAGACAGACAGACAGACAGACAGACAGACAGACAGACAGACAGACAGACAGACAGACAGACAGACAGACGGGGGTAGGGGTGCAGGCAGGCAGGTAGCCACTTTGTAAGCCATTTCTGGATTAGTTAGTAGGTTGTAAAGCTTTTCTTCAACAAAATGTGTGGTTGAGGTCTTGAATGATATCAGCTGTTCTTGAGTGGAGTGTGTGTCTGTGTTGGTGCATGTGTGACAGTGTGTGTTTGCATGTGTACAAACACACAAGTTTGATGGATAGAATGAGGCAGCTGTTTTTGGGTGGAGCATGTGTGTGTGTGTGTGTGTGTGTGTGTGTGTGTGTGTGTATGTGTGGCTGTTCTTGAGTTGGAATGCCCCCTCTTAAGCTAAAGGATTAGCAGAGGACTTACTTAATTTGCTAACAAGTTGACCTTTCACCCCAACGGACTTTAGGCAAGCTGAGAGGACAGTGCCAGAGAAAATGTAACACACACACACACACACACACACACACACACACACACACACACACACACACACACACACACACACACACACACACACTCAGAAACATGCACACTGAAGAGAGAGTTCTTTTTATCAGTTTAACCTTTTAACTGACTATGAAATACACCTTTGCCCCTCCCTCTCCACCGCTTCCACCCACTTCTCTCAGCTGGGTGAGTGCACACTATTTAAGATGTGCTGTGGAGTGCTGTGCAGTGGCCTAGGAGGCATCTGGCTAACATATGAAAATCACTCAACACCAGGGGTTAGCACACATGCCCCCGCACACACTCGCACGCACTCCCACACCCACACGCGCATGCTCACACACACACGCACACACACACACACACACACACACACACACACACACACACACACTGAGAGAACATTCAGCAGACCGGCAGGCCTGAGAATTTCTCAAAAACAATTTTCCCATTTTTTGTCCTTGGGGAATGCGAAGTAATTTGGCATGTGAGAATTCCATGGTCCTTGGCCGCTCCCGCTAAGAGGGTTCCCGTTGCCGGGTCGATCTCCGCCGACATGTTTCTGTCGAGGCCGTCCAGCGGCTCTCAACAGGGTAGAACGACGCTGGCCTGCTCCTTCACTCCGGGCCCATCTCACACGCCCTCCTGCCAAACCGTAGGGCTGCTTTGACTTGACACAGTTGGCCATAGTTGTTTGCCTAACGAGGCGGGTCTCAGCGCTTTGAGTCCCGCCGTTGGGCTGAGGGCCACCATGGCCTGAGTGAAGCCTCAGCCACGCGCTGTGTGTTCGTCCACCAACACCTTCCCGGTGTAGCGGCGGTTCAGTGGCACTCTTGGTTTTGCCGCTCTTTCGACCGTTGTCTTTGGTGTCTGGTTTTGATTTCTGTCCTGCAGCGGAGCAGGGCGTGAGTCTGTGTGTGTGTGTGTGTGTGCGTTAAACAGCTGGACCTTGTTATCAGTGGTTCGGAGGAATACCGACCGCCTCCGGACGGATCGAAACACGCGCTCCATGGAAAACAGTTCAGGCAGTCACAGAAGGCAGAGGAAACAGAATGAAGATGAGGGGGTTGCTTTTACACCGACTGCACCCCTGGCGTGTCCTTGTACTGAACGTTCATGCACTCATGGCAAGGGCGGTGTATTATACTGAAGGCTGCGGTATGTGTGATTTAGTGTGCGTGTGTGAGAGAGAGTACGTGAGAGAGTGTGGGAAAGGGAGAGAGAGAGAAAGAGAAAGAGAGAGAGAGAGAGAAAGTGAGAGAGAGAGAGAGAGAGAGAGAAAGCGAGAGAGAGCGAGAGAGATTCTACCACGCACACTCACACTCCGACTGTTTACAGAATCCAAAGCGCCTGGAGAATTGTCTTCCAAGTATGGCGTTGAGACGGAGAATGTCTCCCCTCTCCTCTGCCCCTCTCGCCTGGCTCCAGAGAAGGCGAGGAATGCTGCGTGGCCGTTGCTCGGCTCAGCCTGAGGAGGAGGACCCCCCCCTCCTCCTCACGGCCCCCTGTCCATCCAGACACCGTCTGCCCGGGGCTTCGGAGGGGACCGTTGACCGACCCCAGAGTTGCAACGTCGACTCTGTGACCTAAGGTGGTCAGCTCCCCCGAAGTCAGCCGTCAACCGGTTTGAGGGGTCAGGGATGTCCGTGAGGTTGTCTGAGCTCTGGTTTCAGCCGAGCGCTTCGAAGAGGCCGCGCGTCGGGGCCTGGACGTCAAAAGACACTCCCACTCCAACGCCTTCGTTTCCTGCCCGGGCGACTTGTGGGACGTGTGAACCCCCCTTTGTGCAGCTGCTGCGTGTGTGTGCCTGTTTCCACATCTGGTTTGTATCCAATAGTCCCTAACTAGATCATTAGAGTACACACAAAGCAGTCTACCTTCAGGCTCTGACCAAGGCCTTTACGGCCTTCAAGGCCTGAGGGGTTTCTGATGACCCCTTCCATAGCGAAGCTCCGGTCTGGAAATCAGCCCCGTGAGAAACTCTTAATGGGGTGTCTGTCGTGCCTTTCGCACGCGGAGGCCCGCACTCACACACGTCGTGATTGAGCAAGACACTGTTTGTCCTCATAAACTACGAGGGAAATCAACGTCTGGCCGACTGCTACTTTAACGGCTCCCCTGGTGGCTGGGGTGCACTACGGAACGTCCAGGCCAGAACGGCGGGAACACACTGGAACACGCTGGAACACGGCGGGAACACACTGGAACACGCTGGAAAACACTGGATCACACCCCCGGGTGGGGTGTGCCGAGGACAAGCACGTTGCACAATGTTTACTGGTGGGAATTGGACGGAGCCTGATCGCATCTCGAACCGTTTACCGAGGACCAATCCGAACAGCCATTTGTGAAAGGCCCCTAAGAGAGAGGGGGGAAGTAAACAGAATGTTATTCCCCCGTAATCGGTGCAGATCGCAGGCTGTAGACACGCGGTCTGGGGAGCCACTAAGGTACGAGGCCAGGAGCTCAGGCCTAGCATTGTTGTCTGTCTCCTTTGGTACCACAGCACGCGAGGTTGCAGGCTAGTACGGGCTTTCAACGTTTACTGGAAGCAGGGCAGCCCGAGAGATGTCGTCGGATAGTTAAATCGCCAAGCGTTCAGCCTCAGTGGGATACGTGTGTGTGGAAGGAAGCCCCCCCCCCTACCCCACGGTTCCTTAGTGAAGGAGATAACACGAGAGACTGACCAAACACACTCACATACACACAACAAGCACACACACACAGAGAGTTTGGGATTTTTGAATTCTTCCTCCACATTCTTAGAAAGCAATTGCTATATTTCAAACTATTTAGCTGCCTTACAGCAGAAGTGAAATGCAGTCAATGGACAAACGTCACCTGTAAACATTCTGTGTGTGCGGTTGTGTGTGTGCGTGAGTTTGTGCATGTGTGTGCGGGAGTGTGTGTGTGTCTGTTTGAGTGTCTCTCTGTTTGCGTGTCTTGTGCATTCTCCATATGTCTTTGGTCTCATCCCTATATCACCAACGTCCCACCAATAAGGAATGGCATTCACAAGCGTGTGAGTTTCAAGTTCATCAAGTTTCTGGAATAATAGAGCATCCTCCAATGAGTCAGCCTTAGCCAGTGAGCCTCTGGGATAGAACACCGCCAGGGGAAATGTGGGATACGTCTGCGGAGGTGGGAGGCTCCGGTGGGAACCATGGTGGGAATCTAGCGGCGCTCCACTAGGAATATGGCTATGGTCCGTAGCTTCAAAATGCCACA
Organism: Aplochiton taeniatus; assembly: GCA_017639675.1. Lineage (NCBI taxonomy): Eukaryota > Metazoa > Chordata > Actinopteri > Galaxiiformes > Galaxiidae > Aplochiton > Aplochiton taeniatus. Next base: position 45,159,946 of record CM030172.1, read on the forward strand.
GGACATTAGCCAGATGTTGATCTGTCGTGTGGTTTACACACACCGTTGCCTGGCAACCGATTCACAAACCCTGAATTATTTAACCTAGCAACAGTTGGGGTTGTTTTGTCAATTCAAACGAAGGGGGTGTTTCTGCCCCCATCTGGCAAAAACCAGTACTACTCTGGCCAAGTCTCTTCATCTGTCATCAGAAATCTGTTATTTTTAAGACTTTCAGAAAAGAATATTTCAGACTAAAAGGTATGTTTTCCATATAGAGTGTTATTTTTAGTAGCTTGGCACTATTTAAAGGTGCTACTTTAACATTACTCTGTTAAGTCTCAGAGAAGAGGAGTATATGTCACCACCTGAGATGGCCTATAGAGATGTCCCAGTGGTGGTACGGCTTTAGACCTGACGGGTTGCCTGTCATGCTGCATCGATGCAACACAATATGACGACCAGCTACGGGGGACAACCTAAGCTGTCATACAGCAACCCCCCACGAATGGATGGATGTTCCTCACCTGCTCTCCCCTTTGAAGAGACCCCCCCCCCCCTCTCTCTCTCTCTCTCTCTCTCTCTCTCTCTCTCTCTCTGTCTGTCTGTCTCTCTGTTAGGCAACAATAATATCGCCCCCCTCTCTGTGATCTGCCGGGTAGACATTATGACTCACTTAGGCCCTCTTCTCTGCACTGGCTTTCTCCGAAGCCTCGGCCCTGCTGACGTCAAGCCCTTGAGGGGCGTCTATGACCTGCCCCTCAATGTCCTGTATCTATGGAGAGTACTGGTGCCTTCAACCTGCAGCTTCCATTTCACTTCTACCCAGTGGTTAGGATATACAGCCCTCAGGTTTAGCAAATGGAAGGCCAAGCAACCGATACTGCCCTGGTTCGGATCCCTGCATGTGACTGTGTTTACATCTCTCCTTCTCTCCCTCCTTCTCTCTCTCTCTCTTGTCCTAATGTTGCCATTTTGAGATCCTATCTGAGTCCTTTTTCCAAATAAACATCCATGTTCGCTCATCAGCTCCGGGCCTCATGCAAACAGCAACAGCCGCCCTGGCACGCTGCACACACAACAGGGCATGGCGGCCACTCTGTTGCAACACTTCTCTTCACAAACACAAACCGTTGGAAATGTCCCGATTCGACAACCAGACACGGAGTTTTAGGGACGAAAAAAACACTGGGAGCGCCTGGCCGAGCTCTTCAGACGTGTTTATTTGATCCGCTGGAGCTCCTCCAGGGCTTCCTGACTCACCAGTAACCACACGTAGACAACTGGAACCACTGTGGGTCCGGACCGCCAACGCCGGCCTGGGTTCAGAGTCTGGCTTTGGACGGCGGGAGATTGGGCCGTAGGAGGGAGACCGAGAACTCCCACAGCCACGCTGTGATTCACTCCCAGTCCTCACAGAACCCCGACCCACTGCAACATGCGCGCGTGCACACACACGCACACACACACGCACACACACACGCACACACACACACACACACACACACACACACACGCACTCGCATGCACGATGAGGCTTGCGTAGAGATGGTTTCCCCATCTCGTAGGCGGTGTTGTTGCTGCTGATATTACGGTAGGTAGAACGGGGGCCATGTTTAGCCTCCTCTAGCTATCTGGACGGGGTGTGTTTGCGTTGTGCCCCCCACGCTAGCGAACAGAAGGCTCTGACAAAGTGCACGCTCATTTTCTTGGTTACTGTCTACACCAGTCCTAAGTACTGTGGGAGGCAATCTAGTTAGAGATTGGGATTTGGACAGTCGAAGGTTAGCGAAACAATCCATTGACAAATGAATGGATGTGTAGGAGTAGTAGTGTTTTAGATGTATGCCACTTGAATCTGTGTGCCCTGGCTCGAATCGACTGTTTGGGTTTGCAGAGAGGAGCAGAGTAGACTGAGAAAGGCAAACAAAACTCATCGAAGATGCGGCCGTTGCTTTGATCTCAGACCAAAACAACGTGTTTTGGGTTGAGAGCCTAGCGATAGACATCACTGAAGGCTAGTCTAGGGGAAAAACATAAACAGGAAATAATGGACTCGCAGCTATACACACACACACACACACACACACACACACACACACACACACACACACACACACACACACACACGCACACACACACACACACACACACACACTCTTCTTTGAAGCAGCCTCTCAGAATTGTTGCTTGGAGAGAAGGGGTTCTGTGCAGCTCTGAAACAACAGGAGTGTCCGACCAGTAAAGTGTGAGGCTGAGGAGAAACAGAGGGGTGAGAATTGGGAGATAGACAGAGATGTGATGAAGAGGAGAGAGGGAGACAGATATGTGAGGCTGGGGAGAGAGAGATATAGATGTGATGCTGGGGAGAGAGAGACAGAGATGGGAGGCTGGGGAGAGAGAGAGATAGATAGGATTGGGAGAGAGACATAGATGTGGTGTGGGGGAGAGAGAGACAGAGATGGGAGGCTGGGAAGAACAACAGAGAGCAGCCGGTAAGAAAGGCGTTGGCAAGGCAATGGCGTCCGAGCTGATTTCTTCAGGGAGTTCCCCTCGCCGTCCTTCACGACTTCTCACCACAAATCAGACAGAAGGAGGGAGCCATGAGGTTAGCGTTAATCCCTGCCAGGTGTAGTTAGTTCTACTGTATCAGGACTGCGCTCACACCCCTCTGCAGCGGGAGCGTGTCCTGATCTAAAGCAGGTGTATGGGGCTAACGATAAATAAAGGAACTACGGAGGGAGAGGAGAAGAGAGGAGAGAGAGCACCCGAGATATAAGAGAGATGGATCTGTCGAGAAGGAGGGAGCGAGGGGAGGCGAGTGCACGCACAGTATTCGTGGCGATAGAAAGAGAAAGAGAGGCAGCGTGAGAGGGATAGATGTAAAAAGAGAGAGAGGGAAAGAGATAGAGATAGAGAAAGAGAGCGTTAAAGGAGGCGAACATGGAGGGTTGTGTTTAGAGTGGGCGCAGCGACAAGGCTGGGTGGGGAGTGTCTGGTTTAGGGTTCCAAGTGGGATAGTCCTGTTTCCCACCGGCAGACACACACACTCGCTTAACACGAACACCAAGGGCAGCGGAGCTGTGGGTTTGAGTGCGCGTGCGTTTGTGAAGGCGATGAAGAGGGGGCGGGGTGGAGAGAAGTGAGGTGCAGACGTACGAACGAAGTGAAGGATTTCCCTAAAAATGTGTGTGTGTGCGTGTGTGCGTGTAAACGTGTGAACGTGTCCAAGAAAACTGGCAGGCTTTTGGCCGAACGCCTCGCACGTGAGCGAAACAACAGCTGGAGGGCAGAGGGAAGTGGGTGGAAAGCTGGGAGGGAGCATTGGAGGGAGTGATGGAGGGAGTGATGGAGGTAGGGAGGGAGGGAGGGAGGGAGGGAGGTGTAGTTGGAGCAGAGCGGCGGTGCAGAGCGGGCCAGTTCCCAGGCTCTGGCCCCGGAGGAGAGGGGCTCAGGAACAGGCGGGCTGCAGAACAACGGAGACCAGCTGCTTGTCCGGCCCCCTCTCTCTGTCCCGGCACCAAGAGCTCATCAGCCTCGTTTCCATATATGAGAACGGTATGTGTAGAAGCTAGACTCCCAGAACAGCTCATCAAATGGGTTCCACTGTAGTGGTGGTAACATGGACGCCTTCCAAATCAGAACCCCTTGAGAATGGAACTGCTCCACTCACAGGGCTTAAAGAGTGAGTAAAGTCCTCGGACGACCTCGGGTGAGAGGCCCGCCGACTGCAAAACCGTGGGGGGTTCCGTTTGTATGAAAATGTTTTTTCTCTCCCCGAGTGTTAATCCTCAACTCTCTCTCTCCCCAGGGGTGCGGGTCTTCGTGCGGGAAGTGCGACTGCAGCGGAGTGAAAGGATCCAAGGTGAGGGCCGCGGTGTGTTCCTGCAGACTTTCAGGAATCCTGCTACTTGTCCCGCCTCGCCGCCGCTCTTCGTCCGCCCGAGACAGCCAGACCGTTTAGCAGCTTGCTGCTCCGTTTTCGGAGGGGGTGTGGGCCTGCGCGTAGGCCTGGCCGGGACCTTGTGCTAAGCGAGTGGAACACCGCCTGTTCGGGCTCAGGGGTCAGGGGTCAGCTTAGCGAGAGGAGGCTGGGATGGCTTTCGCCGAACTTGGATCGGGATGGGAATGTGGATCAGGGGGATTTAGAGTTGGGACCCACAGCTGGGTGGCAGGGTTCATTCCCACCAGTGCGCGGAGAAAAAGCGATTCTCTAGTTTTTTTCTGTCTTACTCTTTCACACACACATGGACACACACAAACACAAAGGGGACCAACTGTTGCTTGATAGTGGTTGATTTGAGTTCATGTGGGCCCCTTAAGCTCCTCACTCTGGGACTTGGAACCGGTAGGAAAGTTAGCCAGACTTTTTCAAACTATTCAGACGATATGGCTTTCACTGATCCTATTTCCATAGTGTTTATCTCATCGTTTTCACATCTACACTTACATACCATCACATAGAAGACAAAAAAATAAGGAGATTGTAGGGGCATGCCTTTGGGACACTGCAGATTAGATTGTTTACAAATGATATAACGGAAAAGTACCTGGTGTCAAATCAGATGTTCCCTTGAAGACATAACACCAGCAACCACACTGCTTCCTTATCTCCCCCATGTTTTACAATGGCCCCCATCCCTTCTATCAGAGACGTCCAGTAGTACGCTACCTATTTCTCCTTTAGGAGCAGTAGTCTAACCGTTCCTGACACGGTAGTCCGACAGACCACGGGCCACAGACCACAGTGAGGGCAGCAGAGGGAGAATGTACACGAGCCAAACCCCTGTGGCATCCCTCCCTCTTTGTAAAGACTTGAAAGCCTTTCAAGATGTCTGACCCCCTGCACACTTCACTTTGAAATGATGTCACCCCCCTCCCGTTGTCATGACGTTCAGTCCCCCGGAATCCAATCCCCCATGCTCCACGAAGCAACAACTGCTCAGCTTCCATGGAGATTGGAATGATGTGATATTTTGGGCTGGACATGACTGGAGTCTGGTTTAAAAAAGCTTTGTTTTCGTGACCCGTCCTTCCTTTAGTCTCTTTGTCTTGGCAGCTTGGGTATACTGTAGTTCTTCTAGTTGGAGAACAGAGCAGCGCCACAATGCATGTGGAGATGGAGTATGCTTCCATCTAGTGGCAAAGGCATGGTATTGCATGGTCCACCATTTTGCTGGGTCCTAACGATGGTACATTTACAGCCAGCTGTTCCACATTATTCTCCATGGACGTAATATAATAGACTGTTCTGATATGATTCCATAATTTATGTGAAATTTACCCTTCATCAATTATTACAGAATGTGCACTGGATGTTTATTTATTTTTTGCAAGCGTATAACTTACAGAGAAGTGGCCTCATATCCTGGTTTCTCTCTGCCCATAGGGTGAGCGGGGATTACCTGGTCTCCAAGGCAACATGGGATTCCCTGGCATGCAGGGCCATGAGGGTCCCGTCGGACCAATGGGCCCCAGTGTGAGTAGGGGACCAGGCACGACCAATCAAACCCCCCCCCCCCCCCCACACACACACACACACTCACACACACACACAAGCACGCTCGCAAACACGCTCACTGTGCACTGATCAGATGATGGCAAAGTTCCATGACCCCTGCTCCGTTCAATAGCGTTTGTTTTCAAATGTTTGTAGGGTGACTTTGGAGAGACGGGCTCTGCGGGACTCAAAGGAACACGGGTAAGGGGTCCGCTCCACACCACGCTAACCTGCTGATACTCCACATACGTGTCATTGCACCCACGCTGCCATTGTGCTGACGGGGGACTGTTTTACAGGGTCCTCCCGGTCTACCAGGCTTCCCGGGGAACCCAGGACTGCCGGTAGGTTGGTGAACCTGTGGTGTCCTCCTGAAGGGCACATCACCGACTCAGTCATTAAGTCCAGTGTGACGTGTGGAGAAGAGCACGACGTTGTCTTTGGCGTCACGCCTCTCGTGTTCTCTCCCTCCCCTCCCCCCTATCCCTGCAGGGTGTTAACGGAAACGACGGACCCCCGGGGTCGCCGGGTATCCCAGGATGCAATGGCACCAAGGCGAGTTACGAGTCACGACCATGTGTAAACCGTGCCCATGCCCTTCCCCGCCTCCCTCCTCCACTTCGCCCAACTCCCCCAGGCACACACACAGCACACACACACACACACACACCTCAGTATAATAATGGACTTTCCCGTCCTCTGTTCCAGGGTGATCGTGGCAGGGATGGGACTCCAGGATTCTCCGGGATACAAGGACCTCCTGTAAGGCAGCACAAAACGAGACACCCAACATAAACAATTCAACACATATGACAACCATCACTTTGATAACTGTACATAATAATATCTAGTACTGGAACATGAGCCCTGATCTGCTCGTTTGTCTCCCCTACAGGGCATACCCGGAATTACAGGAATGAAAGTAAGTTTCCATTAAACATGTCCTAGGGACTGTGTGTGTTCATCGCAACAATGGGCCATGCCAATGCAGTAGAAAGAGATGGTGGAGGTATTTTATCGCTGGCTTGTTTTGAAACTGATTGTGATTGTGAGTGTGTGTGTGTGTGTGTGTGTGTGTGTGTGTGTGTGTCGGTATCAATGTGTAACCTGGTTGTCCCTCCCAGGGGGATCCCGGTGGTGTTCTTGGAGTGATCCCGCTGAAAGGAGACAGAGGATTTGCTGGTGAACCTGGCCGACTGGTAAGTTTGCTTCTGCGTGCGTGGGTGAGCGTTTCCGTGTGTGTGTATATATGTGTGTGTGTGTGTGTGTGTGTATGTGTGTAATACATTTGAGTGACTTAAACATCTTTTCTTCGTTATGAACGACTCTGTCCTCTGTCCTCCTCTTTCCCCTACAGGGACCAAGTGGCCCCCCGGGCCCCGTCGGCCCCCCAGGCCCTGCTGGATACGAGGGCCCCAGGGTGAGTCATCACCAAAAGGTCTCGTCAGTCTACTGTTGACAGACACTGACAGGCTGGACCAGCACAGTTGACCAGCAAAGTTGTAGTTTACAAGCTAGTTACAAGCAAAAGTCTGTTCAGTCTTTTTGCTTCAAGTGATGTTTTGACTGACATGTTCTATTCTATAGGGGGAGCCTGGCCCCCCAGGTCCACCAGGACAGAAGGTAAGACAGTCATATACTGTATAATATCATACGGAATCAAACGTCATGTATTTTTTCACCAACAGCGCCGTCACAGGAAGTTGTCATTATGTTCCTCTCCTACAGGGTGATGGTCTCATATCATTCCAAGGGGAGAAGGGAGATAAGGTGAAGAAAAATACAAACACTTTACATACAGATGACCCTTTCTACTGGACCTCTGATGCTGCAATGCCACGCTTTTTCCAATACGACGTGGCTTGAACTAAACTCGATCTACATTATTATTGTAATAGAAATGGCCAGTGTGAGAACGCTTTTTTCTCCCTTCTAATGGCCTCCTCGCGTCTCCATGGTTCTGTCTTCGCTCAGGGGGACAGAGGTGTCCAGGGAATTGCAGGGACACCCGGACTTCCTGTCAGTCTGGAAGTAGGCAGTCCGGGCGTCACCCATTACTTGCCCGGCCCACCGGTAACCCCCTCCGTACATCAAAATGATTCAGTGTTTGCCTCAGTATTCAGGAGTCTGGCTTAGACGCTACTATGAAGCAGTGTACATGTATGCACGGATTGATTATGGCCAATTGTCATTTGCCTTTAACATGCGGCTGCTTGCTGTGTATTTGTGCTTTTCACCAGGGAGACAGAGGATCAAGGGGAGATAAAGGTGAAAAAGTGAGTGTTTTTTATATGGGAACCTGTGCACATCCAAGTGGCAGAGTATGGATTCATTCCCCCCGCCCCCCCCCCGTTTGGATGGTTATGTATTCAGAAGCCTAAACCTTTGCTCTTACATGGTTGTCCCCTGCAGGGTTTCTGCGTTCCCTATGCGCCTCAAGTGAAGGGTGACCCTGGCGCCCCTGGACCCAGAGTGAGTGACCGCACTTTGTTTGCATGCTCATGTTTATAATCCATGGGCCCTAGGTTATTGCATGGCGTAATGTTTTTTTATTTTGTCATCGTGATTGTTCCATCGTGGATTTTTCGAGAATATATGAGACAAGGCACGATGGAGTGGAGGGTTGCGTTCCAAAAATATATTATGTTGGTATTATATATCACATATTAAGAGATGATATGATTACCTTCTGACGCTTTGGTTTCAGGGGAAGCCTGGCAAAGATGGAGACGGTGGCCTGATGGTACTGTATGATGGAAATATCCTCTGTATTTTTATTATATTCATACGTATACATCTAATGTTTTTATTCTATACTCTTATTTTTGGTCCTTCTCATCTATTGTGGCTATTTTCTCACAGGGAGAGAAGGGATTTCCTGGGAATCCTGGATATACTGGACCTCAGGTAGTCTTAACCTACTGCTTCGATTATGGTCACTCTAGTTTTGGTGTGTCTTCTGGTTTTAAACGGGGCCTGTCACCTCTCTTTCTCTCATCAGGGGGAAAAGGGAGAAAGTGGACCGCCTGGATATGTAAGCATCTTTAATACAGCTAACTACTGGATCTGTCCATAATGTGAGATAGAGCATTTCCACTCCACTAGTCTTGCACCACTGCGAAACTGAGCTACTGGCCTACTCGGTGTAGCAGTTCTCTGTTGTACCAGCAGATGTCACTATTGGCACTTATTTGATGCTAATACTCAACATGCTCTCCTGTCATCTATCCACTAGGCTCACATGTTCTTTGCATTGTTCCAATACTTCATCTTTGATTTCATAACAGTATTCAGTACAATAATTTAGCAAGAAGGGGTTGAATTAAAATATGTGAACACTGTATTTATTGAGTGATAAAAGAAACATTCACTAATAATTAAGCATCCCATGTTATTGGCATCGTCTTGAAGAGTAACTTCTAGTGTGTTAGCTACATGGCAACTGTGCATTGATCTATGAGAGGCTGTGCTTCTAGGGTGGTGGAGTTCCGGGGCCACCTGGCCCGCCTGGTTTCCCTGGCTTGGAGGGACAGAAAGGTGCAGTAAGACATGGAGGTGGCGATGGTTGATCACCCAACCCAAAGCCACTCCCATTGACCTGATTCTTTCTTGCATTCGTTCTATTTTTGCTCGGGCTTTGCATCAGTCAAACACAGCTTTGACTCAGAAATAGCATTAATAACTGGTTTTCTTTTTCCCAACCATTCGTTCACAGGTTATACGGGTGTTCAAGGAGAACCTGGTCCCCCAGGTAAAACAACCACAAAACAAGTGATGTAATTTTCTATCCATGTCCTTTACTCTACTTGCTTTACAACGTTTCTTGGACATTTCAGGCCGCAATGTGGAAGGGCCTCCGGGAGAGAGAGGCGCTTCAGGAGAGCCGGGTCAGAAAGGAGACCGGGGTAACGAAGGAGAGTCACTCAGAGGTCAGCCTGGACGAGACGGACTTATCGGACCTCCTGGCCCTCCTGGGCCCATGGGTAAGGGTCACCATTATAACCGACAGCCATTGTGCAGGGGATTGTACCTTGGACATCTGCTACGGAGATTAGCTCCTGTGGTGCCGAGCTTCTCTTTGCAGTGGCTGCGTCATCATTATGCACTTAATTCACTTTGTGTGTGTGTGTGTGTGTGTGTGTGTGTGTGTGTGTGTGTGTGTGTGTGTGTGTTACCCAGGTGATGAAGAGTGTGACATAGAGAAAGGGGCACCAGGACCTCCCGGACCCCCAGGGTTACAGGGAGAGCTCGGTCAGAAAGGTAAGAGGGCTCCCTGACCACTGTACATGAAGCTGTATCACTTGTATCACTTAGTTACTAGAAAACCAAAACACAATCATTTAGCTAGAAGGGGTTGAATTAAAACATAAACGCTGTATTTATTGAGTGATAAAAGAAACATTCACTAATAATTAAGCATTTTAAGCAAATTTTTTTTGGCATCATCTTTTATTGCCCTACAGGGCCGATGAATGTGCCAGATTTCCCTGGTTGAACAACCTGAAGTTTATTTTTTTTTGCTATACACTCCGTAACTCCTCAGAACAAGCCCGACCCACCAGTTGAGAAACACTGAACTAGTAGATTGTTAGGACTGAGTTTTCCATAAACATATCTTGTTTGGTATATGAAAGGGAAAGAAGACTTTTTGTGACAACTCTCCATGTTAGTTGTGTTGGCAGGAAGTTGTGTTGAAAAAACCTTCATGTCAAACCTTCATGTATTGTACACCAGGTGACCAAGGCGACACATGTGTCCAGTGTGAAGGGTTTGGCCCTCCAGGTCTATCTGGCCCCCAGGGACCTACGGGACAGCAAGGTATGTGGAGGGAGGTTTTACGTAACGGCATTGACATACACTCCCCTCAGTACATTTTTGGGACATGTTTACATAAAGCTCCAATGGCTATCTCAACCATCAACAGCGAATTAACCACAGTGCAAGAGTTTTGACCCCTGACTTTTCCTCCGTGCACGCCAGGATACCCCGGCCCAGCAGGCAGCAAAGGAGATAAGGGTCAGTCTGGACCCGCTGGATCCCCTGGGAGGCCTGTAAGTAGGTCTCCCTTGCTAACAAACCTTCCAATCCCATGGCTACTTGAAGACGTGACTGTGTGGAACATGTGTTCTGTCGTTATCCAGGGTGGACAGGGCGGCCCAGGGCTGCGAGGGATGCCCGGTGCCGTCGGGGAACCAGGAGACGTTTTTGTGGCTCCGGGCCTGAAGGGCGACAAAGGTCTGCCTGGTACGTCTGGCTCTCCGGGGCTGCCAGGGGTCACCGGACTGCCTGGGACGGAGGGCAGAGCAGGCATCCCCGGCCCCAAAGGAGAACCTGTAAGTCTGTGTGTGTGTGTGTGTGTGTGTGTGTGTGTGTGTGTGTGTGTGTGTGTGTGCGTGTGTGTGCGCGCGCGTATGTGTGTGTGTGTGTATGTGTCACTGTGTGTCTGAGCCACATAGAGCAAATTACCGTTAATCTCGTTCCCCTGGATGGGATTTCTGTCCCCAGGCCAGAGAGGGCATCAAAGGGGAGCGTGGTCAGGACGGGGACGTAGGGTTTAGTGGACCCACCGGAGAAAGAGGCCCCCCTGGGGCGCCAGGGTATGGCCGGCCCGGCGAGCCGGGAGAGAAGGGTAGCTCTGGAAGATCAGGAACACCAGGAGCCCCTGGGCAACCAGGTAAACATTAAGAGACATACACATGAAAACACAAGCACCAAGCGTGTGTGTGTGTGTGCGTTTGTGTGTGCGTGTGTGTGTGTGTGTGTGTGTGTGTGTGTGTGTGTGTGTGTGTGTGTGTGATAATCTGAGACAACGGGTGAGCAAAGGTGTCATGAACAAAATGATCTGCACTCATTCTATCAGTATGGTTCATTGAGCTTTAAGATAACGCACAGAGCCTAAAAGTGTTTTAGAGAGACTAACTGTTTGCAATTTATTGGTTCTCTGTCTTTACTCAGGCTGGCTATTGATTGTTTTCTTGATTCCAATAAATGAGTGTAGACCTATCTTTTTGTATGAACAAGACAGTTAAAACCGAAGATGTGAGGTCCTCCAAGTTTGCAAAGAACCCTGCCACAGCGGAAACATGGGACTACTGTCACTGTCTCAGCACATATCTTGTGTCATGTCTTTTGCAGGTCTGCTTTTCCGTCTCATATCTCATATGATCACGGAACGTCTGTGAAAAGAGCACAGGACTGCTGATAATCCGCCCCAAAATCTAAAATGTTTCCTATTTTACAGCCATCAACAGAATTGGATTGGACAAAAGAGATTGCTCTCCCAAACGTAGTGCATAGTTTAGGCCTTTATACAAATAAATAAATGAATGAATAAATAAGACATTGTTAGTACTGTGTCAGGGAACTGCATTAGAAACGATCTGTATCCGTTCACATGGCATTATTTGAATGTTAACTGAAAACACATTTGAATTTGGGTATCCCCTTTGTGGATACCTTACCATTGAGGGATTGTATGTTTATTTCCTCCCACCCGTGTCTCCAGGAATTAAAGGTGAGCCAGGTAAAGGAGTGAGCTCACCTGGACCACAGGGAGTCCCCGGGCCTCGGGGAGAAACTGGCAGGCCAGGTCTTCAAGGTAATATAAGCAAAGTCACAAAAAAACAGTTTTTTTTTCTTTGGTGTAATATGTAGAACTGGTTTTGATAGTTCTAATATCTACTCATCTTTGCGGATTTTCTGCTCTACCTAGTTTTTGAATGATGATGTTTTAGTCAACAGTTAGCCATGTTACATTGACTTCCACCCTGATTGTGATGACTCAAGGTGACAAAGGACCACATGGAAACTCCGGTATGCCAGGATTCCCAGGACTGAAGGGAGAGCCAGGCCTTCCTGGAATTGGATTCCCTGGACTGCCCGGGCCTAAAGGTTTGGGAGATTTTGAATGATCACAGCTGCTGGACCGTGGTTGTGGCAGTCCCGACTAAACTCACTGAGCCTGTGACCACCCTACTCACTGATAGTTTATGAGTGCATTGTTTCTGTTGCCAGGGTACTCTGGAATACCAGGAGCCCCAGGAATACCGGGAGAGACAGGCAGACCCGGACAGGATGGCACCTTTGGACGTCCGGGATCACCTGGTTCTAAGGTGTGTCGTGTTGTGGGAGGTGGTGACTAATATCGGTGTCTTAACTTTAGTATCAGTGGGAAATGGCCACCTGTGTGGAGCTACATCACCTGTGTGGCTTTGTCTCCATCCCAGGGGGAACCAGGGCGCGGCCTGCCCGGGCCCAAGGGTTCTCAGGGGCCCCAAGGAGGGTCGGGTTTCCCGGGGGAGAAGGGTGGTGTAGGGTTGCCTGGCATCCCAGGAAGAGAAGGTTCAACGGGCCCCCCCGGTAGTCAGGGAATCAAAGGTACTGTGAAACCATACACCACCTACCTAGCACCCTGTGTCTGTCAGTGTGACAGGAGTAATGAGACGGACAAAAGTATGTTCCTGTATACAGACGATAAAGCAGTATGGTACAATGAATAGCAGAGGTTGAAGTGTATATCTCACCCACTAGGTGACCCCGGCCCCCCAGGCCCTCATGGTTACATCGGGCCCCCTGGACCCTCAGGAGCAGGAGAACCAGGGAGCCCTGGACCCATGGGCCCTCCCGGACAACCAGGACCCTTTGGTGAGCCTTTTACACATATACATTTTTTTTAATGCTTGTATATTCATATTTTCTGATGTGTTTGTTCTATGCCGTTTGCAAATCCTTATATTTTTTTTGCGTTTATGTGTGTGTATGTGTGTGTGTGTTTGTGTGTGTGTTTGTGCATGCCTGTGTGCGTGTGTGAGTGTGTGTGAATGTGTGCATGTGCGTGGGTGTGTGTGTGTGTGTGTGTAGGTCGGGACGGTGTGAAGGGAGACAAGGGCTACCCCGGCCTCCCTGGTCAGGATATGCCTGGACCTCAGGGGGAGAAGGGAGCCTCAGGTTTCCCCGGGGGGATTGGCTCTAAAGGGTTGCCAGGGCGACCAGGCCTTGCGGGCAGAGATGGACTACATGGAAACCAAGGTGAGAAGGATGGAATATGTTTTACTAGGGGACTTTTCAAAGAGGCACGATTATAGAATGAAAGCCTTCCGTGCGTATGTGTGTGTGCGTATGTGTGTGTGTGTGTGTGTGTGTGTGTGTGTGTGTGTGTGTGTGTGTGTGTGTGTGTGTGTGTGTGTGTGTGTGCCCCAGGTCCTAAGGGAGAGATGGGAGTCATTGGAACACCAGGAACACCAGGTTACCAAGGCCCCTCGGGGACACCAGGATTTCCTGGTCAAAGAGGTGAGGCAGCAGAACACCTAGGGCCTGATTTACTAACAGTTTGTGTGTGCAAAAACCCATGCAAACGTCATACCACCCGCAAAAAAAAAGGTCCAAGCTGATCTACTAATGAGGTGTAAGATTGTGTCTAAATGTGCAATTTAGCATGCCTCGTCTGTTTTGCGTGTTTGCCTTGATGTATATGCAATAATTGCCATTTCTACTTCAGAGTGCAAAATACTGGGAGGAGCAAATAGATACATTTAGCCCCCACAATAATATTTACTAAACCTGAAAGTAGTTAAAGGAGAAGAGATTGCGTGTGCGGTTTAGTACGACTGAAGGACATGTACTAATCAGATTCACGGATTAGGACAAATGGAGGAGAGGCAGGGAAAATCAGAGGGGAGAGGGGAGGAGAGGGAAAAACACAGAGACCCTATTTTCCCCCGTGTTAACATTTTTGAGATGTGTTTGAAAAGCCAAATTTAAATCCGGACGTGTGCACCTGACGTCATTTACTTAATCGTTCTTAAAACGGGTGCAATATAACCGTGCAATTTGCTTGAACGAAAGCATCATTTACTACCCGCTCTTTGGGATCTTAGTAAATCAGGCCCTTCTACCCTATACTGTTCCTTTTGACCTTGAACTTCAGGAGCTAACCATTAGAGGTCAAGTAACGGAAGCGTATGTTATTGTATCCTTCTTTCCCTTTTCCTCTCAGGTGACCCTGGTTTCACTGGACCCCGAGGGGATTATGGTCAGCCTGGTCTCAAAGGTCTGAGGGGAGAACCAGGGCTGCGAGGCCCACCAGGAAACATGAGCGACGTGGACATGGAGCACATGAAGGGCGAGAAGGGAGACATTGGAATCTCTGGTACAAAGCATCCACAGCCTACTATATCCACTGTCATTAGAGGTTAGAGAGGAATGTCTCACTCCATCCTCCATTGCTCGTCAGGTGACCCTGGTCCAAGCGGAGAGAAGGGCTTCCCTGGGTTGCCTGGTGTCCCCGGGATGGCAGGGAAGAATGGAGAGCATGGAACAGCAGGGCAGCCAGGTGAGTTTAGCCTGTGAGGCTCTGAACACTCTGAAGCATGTGGAGGAAACCTACTATACTCTCTCCAAAGCTGGAGGTGGTTTGGGAATCATTTCTCTCTGGGGAAATCTGAATTGACTATATTTGAAATTGAAGGGAGCAATATTATATAATTGAATATCTGAAAACAGAGTTCATACGTGTTTTTTCTTTCCATATATCAACATTTTACACAAATATACAGCACAGACACATACAAAAACATATATACACACATATACACGCAACATATAGGCAGGTGGGACTGTCAAAATACAGTATGTATATGTATTGCAATTTGCAGTTTGTGTTTTAATGTTATGATATGATTATGATACCTGCTATGCTTTTGAAAGTTGGAATTGCTCTTTTTTTATCAGGTCAGAAAGGAGACTTAGGTGTTCCTGGAGAGCCTGGCAACGTGGGGCAGCCTGGTCCAAAGGGCAGAGTGGGGGATATGGGAAACCCAGGTAAGACATTTTACATGTCGTCTTTCACCGCAACAGAAAACATACTAGTCTTCACAGTGATATTAAAATGGCATCTATTCTACTAAGCCCCAGTCTGTAGAGGAATGATTCAGATCCTACTCAAAGGTGAATATTTTGTGACTGTGTGTGTGTGTGTTACACTAGGTGGAATGGGTCCAAAGGGTGCTAAAGGAGGGGCAGGTTTGCCCGGCCACACAGGATTCCGGGGCACAGACGGAGAGAAGGGAGAGAAGGGGGTGCCTGGAGAGGCAGGGATAGGGATACCTGGACCCCCTGGAGAGAAAGTAGGTCACCGGCCAGATACATTTTCTGTTACATGCCAAAACTCAATGTTCTTGTTTCATTTTTGTAAAAAAAAAAATTCTTTGAACTATTTACAAAACCAAATGTTGACCTCTGCTCTATTTGATTTATTTCTCTACTATATTGTACATGGGTTCTAATATGACTTTTCACTTTCTTTCAAGTGATTGTTTCACTTACTAATTCCCCTCCATCTTTCCCTGTCTGTGTCCATTCCAATATTCCCCAGGGTCCGTCAGGAGAGCCAGGGTACCCAGGTAACCCCGGAGTCAAGGGTGAGAAGGGTGGCATGGGACAGCCGGGCATGCCAGGCTCAGATGGCATCAAAGGAGAGAAGGGATTAATCGGCTATACAGGTCAGGGGTCACATGCTGCTACTTCCAATTTCCTCTCAAAGGGCCGAAGTGCCTGATATTAAGAATGAAGGCATTCCCTATCAATTCTGCTGTGTGGTGTATCACTGTTCCTGTGTGTTGTGCTGTGCAGGTCAGCCAGGCAGAGCAGGTGAAAAAGGGGGTATTGGGCTGCCTGGGTCACATGGAGATGTTGGTCAGTCAGGTCGCCCAGGTAACTGAAAATTAAATTTTTCTGTTAGGGGTTTTGATAAGTGCAACACACACACACACATAGGCACTCAGTGAGGTATTAGGTTATACATTGTAATATAGTGTCAGTGATATCGATCAACATGTCAATAACGGTATTCTTCTTCAGGTGAACCGGGTCTGCAAGGTCCCCCAGGTCCGACTGGAGAGAAAGGAGTGGCTGGAGTTGACGGTATTCCTGGATTCTCGGGAGAAAGAGGAGACCCCGGTCAGTTTCACATGGACAAGCCACTGCCTTTAACTTTGAGATGTATTACTGTACATTTGTAGGCTCCATAAAAAATGCAGTACATTTGATTGGGCTTTAGTCATTGTAATGATTCTGCATTTGATTATATGGTAAACATTTGGAAGATTTATGATAGAAGCTTAGATAGAATAGGCTTTGGAGATATGACTTGTTGACACTCTAGTTGGTGAACTTTGACCTATGTCTTCCAATAGGTTTGGCTGGGAGGGGCTTCTCTGGAACTCCTGGACAGACTGGAGGCAAAGGTATGGTCCGTCTGTGTTCATTCTGCTTTAGACGGTTAGGTTTGTCAGGATATATGGTATCATACAGTACCAGTCAAAAGTTTGAACACTTTCCCGTTCACTTGATTACAACTTTTGACTGGTACTGTACATCTTATCAGTCATTTTATCAGATCTAATCTCTATATTCCCCCTCAGGGGACAAGGGCAGCCCTGGGTTCCCAGGCAATCCTGGCAGTCCAGGTATCCCAGGTGTCAAGGGTGATAAGGGTATTGCAGGCTACCAGGGAGCATCTGGCCAGGCGGGAGAGAGGGGTCTGCCTGGACCCTCCATGATGGGACCCAAAGGAGACAGAGGAACGCCGGGACAACCAGGGGAATCAGGTACCCACACATCAACATCCAAACATATGAAGACTGCCAGGACTTTGGTTTGAAACTGTGTCCAAATACAATAGCATCTTAATCTTATCACTACTTCTTTCAGTGACGATAATGATGATAGCTAGATGGACCACTTCCAACATGGCTAACGAAGGCTAATGGTCTCTTGTTCTCTTCCCTGGCCTTCCCTTTTAGGACTCCATGGCAGCCCAGGACCAGCGGGAGTGCCCGGCAGAGACGGAGGTAAAGGAGACAAGGGAGACCAGGGACAGGGTGGCGTCCAGGGGGAGACGGGAATCAAAGGCGACCGTGGAAACTCTGGACTTCCTGTATGTCATTTTCTCTATAACGTCTTATGTTTTTTCCTTTTTTTTGTCATGTCCTTATAGTGAGGATGCCACAGAAAGCCAAGACTGTAAACTATTTATTACATGAGTGTGGCAAGTTTTTGGTTGAATTCGAGCAACATCTGCAGTGATATAATTGCAACAGTGACTTCTGTTCATTGAGTGAGATAGAAGTCGGTTACTCACCCCGCCATGCGTTGTTTGTTCCAGGGACAATCTGGTCTGCCAGGTGTCGACGGTCTGAAAGGAGAGATGGGATTACAAGGTGTACCTGGCTTCCCCGGTAGGTGGTTAGAGAGGACAAGAGTGTGGGCAATGTGTGTGTGTGTGTGTGTGTGTGTGTGTGTGTGTGTGAGAGAGAGAGAGAGAGAGAGAGAGAGAGAGAGAGAGAGAGAGAGGGTGTTTGTGGCTATGTGCAAATGTGTTGCGACACTGAATTCCTCACCTCTTCCTGTCAGGCCCAAAAGGGGAAGTTGGAGGGTTTGGATTCAAAGGCGAGCTGGGAGACCGAGGGTTCCCCGGAGGAAAAGGTAGGAGAAACTATAGTTCAGATGTTTGGTCCCAACACATATTTTGGTTTTGTTTCCCACCCAATGTTCAAGAAATATCACAATTGCATCAATGAGGAAACCTTGAGCGACAATTGTGAATAAGTGGGGGAGATGTATTAATGAAATGCATTCATCATTCGAGGTTCACGCTGTATAATATAGTATTGCAGTGAGTTATATTAACCTTCTAAGTGGCCCCTCTTGATTTCAGGTACTGAAGGCCCCCCTGGTCCTCCTGGCACCCATACCATTATCAAAGGAGACATTGGTTTCCCAGGCAATCAAGGGCCCAGTGGACCCCAGGGGCCACAGGGCTTCCCTGGACTCAAAGGACAGCAAGGTGATGCGTTTAACTGTTACTATCCCCCCCCCCCCCCCCCAGTGGTCTCAACCACTTACTGTAAGTTAACCTTTAAAGTGGAGCAATTATTCAGGCTGCCCTACAGCTACTGTCCTTTGATCCTTTGATCTCCACCATCTCTCTCAGGTGTGTCTGGTCCTCAGGGAATCAAAGGGGAAGAAGGTAACCATGGTTACAACGGGCAATCAGGTGCCAAAGGAGAGCCGGGTCTGGTCGGTCCAACGGGTGAGAGGCAGGGTTACTCGATGTCAGACCATGAAGAAGGATAAAGCCTTGCTTTTCGTTTGACTCTAATGTTTGGCCCTTTGGCCTCTCCCTCCCTAGGACCCAGAGGATACCCTGGCCCCCCGGGACCCGACGGAGTTCCTGGTCAGGTGGGCTCCCCTGGCCCCTCCTCTATGGACCACGGTTTCCTGGTGACCAGGCACAGCCAATCGGTGGAGGTCCCCCAGTGTCCTGAGGGCACCTCGTTGATCTTCGACGGCTACTCCCTGCTCTACGTCCAGGGCAACGAGCGCTCCCACGGTCAGGACCTGGGTAAGGCGGCCGGAGAAGGGAGGCACTCAACAAAAGACTCAGAGTCAATTCCCGTTGCCCACTAAGATACGTCTTGAGGACTCAAACCGACGTCTTTGCGTGTGTCTGTGTGTGTGTGTGTGTTTATGTGTGCGCGCGTGAGTGTAGGTACGGCCGGGAGCTGCCTGAGGAAGTTCAGTCCTATGCCCTTCCTCTTCTGCAACATCAACAACGTGTGTAACTTTGCCTCCCGGAACGACTACTCCTATTGGCTCACGTCCCCCGAGCCTATGCCCATGAGCATGGCCCCCATCACCGGCCAGAGCATCAAGCCTTTCATCAGCAGGTGGCGCCACTGCACCCCCTCACGCCGCACTGTACCTCACACCTGGTGCTCAAGATAGGCCTCTGACCCGTGTGTTTCCCTATGTTATTGTGTGCCTGTGTCTGTGTGTGTGTGTGTGTGTGTGTGTAGGTGCTCAGTCTGTGAAGCCCCGGCCATGGTGATTGCCGTACACAGTCAAAGCATCATGATCCCCGTATGCCCCGCGGGCTGGGACTCACTCTGGATTGGCTACTCCTTTGTCATGGTGAGAGAAACAGAACAATGGCCGTGCCACTGCGGTTTGACGGCTACGCAGACCACTGCAGTTGGACCACGTTTTGTTCCTAACCGTTGTTGTGTTGGTGTGATCGTGTTTGTTGGCGCGCGCGTGTGTGTGTGTGTGTGTGTGCGCGTGTGTGTGTAGCACACCAGTGCGGGAGCTGAGGGCTCTGGTCAAGCCCTGGCCTCTCCTGGCTCCTGTCTGGAGGAGTTCCGCAGCGCTCCCTTCATCGAGTGCCACGGCCGCGGGACCTGCAACTACTACGCCAACTCCTACAGCTTCTGGCTGGCCACCATCGAGGACGAGGAGATGTTCACGTACGTCTCGCTGTCCGTGGCTTGGTTTGCGTTGGTGATGTGTGAGGGGGGTGCCTCTCGGCTCTAAGGTCCTTCTCTTGTCGTCTCTCCTACAGGAAACCCGTGCCGACCACGTTGAAGGCAGGGAGCCTCCGAACACACATCAGCCGCTGCCAGGTGTGCATGAAGAGGACATAGACCCCGCACCCCCCCCCCCCCCCCCCCCATAGACCCCGACCCTTAACCTACCACCCCGTGACCCCCGCCCCGTAGCGCCTGCGACATGGCATGTCTTCCTGTTTTTGACCAAAGGATGGTGCTATTTCACTGTGTGTGTGTGTGTGTGTGAGAGAGAGACAGAGAGAGAGAGAGTTAGGAGGGACAGAGAGACATTGCCGATTCACAGTGACGCGCTTTCTGTGAGAGAAAGAAAGAAGAAGGGCCTGGTATTTAAGGACAGGGCACACACAACGTGACCAAGCCATGAAGTCCAGCGGCCGCGCGCTCTATGCAGAACAAAACACTTTACTAACAATACCACCGACACCTCTCCGGGAAATGGCACCCAGTTTACCACTGCACTGAATACATCCCCCCCCCCCCCTTTATAAGTAAACTGCCGTCCATTTTAAAAGTGTTGTTTGTGTAAGTCAGGTGCTATTGAATCTTATCTGCCTTGTTCCACTTCAGTATGTTTTTTTTTTTGTTCCTCCAATTTTCCCGCTCTCAACCAAAGCCATATGATTCAACGCTTAATATATAATGTTGTTGTATTCATTTGTGTCACATCTTTTATCTTATTTTATAACACATACTAATGTAAGGATGGGAGTTACCACTGGTTTCAGATGCTTGTCTTTTGAGAATTCACGTAAAGTTTTGCCAGCACACACAAGTCGAGATTGCGCTGTTGTAAATACCCTATACGGCTTTGTTTTGTCTATCGTAACACTCAATCACCATACTCTTTTCAGGTAAGTACATTCATGTGTGTTTTATTATGTCGTTTTTTTATTATTATTTATAAGATTCAAGGGCAAATAACGTTAGAGTTGATCAAGGGCCTTTCACCTTGGGCTGAGGGTCTAGATTCCAACTGATTAGAATAACAAGCTCAACAATTAATATTGGAGTTATGGCCCCTGAAATGATTCTGCCTTAGTATCATATGACAATGGAATACAGATCACTGAAGTGAAGTTTGGTAGAACCTTGAACTGAATGTTGTGTAAATACCATTGTTACCTGATTCTTACCTGTGGCCTATACTTACCCGTTGACACTGCTTGATTGAAGGGTTGCTTACAAATTAATAAGTGCCGGTTTGAGATTCTTTTTAATTTCCAGTTATGATTCAAATGAGTGGTCCAAGCTCAGTCTAGACTCAGTTATGTGTAAAATCCGCTTCCCGAGTTTTAGTTTTTTGCAGTGGATGAACCCTGGAGGCCTCAAAACCAGACATTCCTCTAGGGCCTGTTGCACGGCAACAGCAACTGGCAGTCAGTCACCGCCTTAACATTCTCCCATTCAGGACCATTTCACTATCTGAGGACGAATGCTCTCCTTGGATGGGACTCTTTTCAGCCTTGTGGTTCTCATCAATGGGGTTTAGAATGCCACTCCTTTTTAGCACTTAATGAAGGTATACACCGCTCCAGAGAAATCCTCACTACACTGACCTCAGCTTTTTCCCATGTATAGTATTTGTAGCTATTTGAATGACTCCAATCATATAGTATTAGCACCACTTGCCAAGACAATTGCAGTGAATGATGAATTAGAACCAGATGTTGTGTTTTAGTCCCTCGCATTTCTTAACAAACAGACCAAAATACGATTTGTTCACTTTTGCTATTCTCATACTGTGTAATTCATACAATAAAATGTTTAAAATGTTTATAGAATATCCAGTATCATGTTGTTGGTATCTCGACCCATGTCACCTCCCCTTACGAAACATGACCGGTGTAGTAGTATATACCTGGCACCAGGTGGCAGCTTTTGCTCACTCAACAAATCGAACTCCCCTTCCCGCCAGGTCAGCGTCAGGCTTTTCAGATGGGGGTTGTTCTCTGCTGGGGGTACACTGTCCTGGGCCTCCCCATCAACAACAAGGACAAGCTAGCCGGGATACTGACCTCCGGGGTACGGTAAGTGTCTCCAGGGTTGCGGCAGCGCTGCTCGGCCTCAGCACTCCCCCCCCCCCCCCCCCCCCCCCCCACATCGGGCACAGGGCCAACAAACCCGCTCACCCCCAGGACAAAACGTCAACAGATCGATACGCGCCGCAGAGCACCAGCTAGCGTTTCATCTCCCCTCTCGCCTTTCATCTCCTGCCGGAATGCCACCCCCTCATTTCCTTTCTTGTCGCCAGCGAGACAAACATCACCCTTTGACCCTTTCTAAATAAACAGGTCTAACAAGGCCTTGACCCTGGGGTCTGGAGGTGGCCCAGGCGGGAGCACCAGGGGGGGGCAGTTACCACAGAGGGTCTGGCGGCGTGGCTGGTGCACACACACCGTGGCCCAGCCCTTTCGGCTGGGAGATTAGGAGGAGCTGGGTTGTCAGGGGGAAGGTTAGTGCACGTTTATGTTTGGGACTGCTTAGCACCTGGCTCTCCGCTGGCTCTGACTCATGTTAACTATCCCCAACCTGCAGACTGGAGACCAGGGGAGAGAGGGAACAGGTTTCCACGCCAACACACACATGCACACACTTTTGTGGGAGTTTGCTCTCTTAGATTGACAGTGGGAAATGGTACAATCAGTTATTGCTATTCTTGATTATTGAACAAGAACCAGACAAGCCGTAGTTCCAAACATTTCCTAAGAGTAAAAGTATGGTTAATGGTTACCCCAGTAATACATTTAAAGCGGCATTCAGAAACACTCCTTTGTAGGCTGTGATTGTAGTCAGATGATTAAAACAACACTATTGGCGCAACCACACTTGCAGTTTGGGCATAATCTTTAAAATAGCGATTATCACAAATGCCAAATACCTGAAGGATTAGTCACCCGGCCATGTACACAAGCAAACACACACACAGACACACACACACACACACACACACACAACACACACACGCACACGCACGCACGCGCACACACAACACACACACACAACACACACACGCACACGCACGCACGCGCACACACACACACACACACACACACACACTCACAATCGCCATAAAATATTTGCCAGTGATATGAATCACAGGGGGGTGGCGCAGTGGCTCAGTGGTTAGCACTGTTGCCTCACAGCAAGAAGGTTCTGGGTTCCAACCCCACCTGACCTAAGGGCTTTTCTGTGTGGAGTTTGCATGTTCTCCCTGTGCTGGCGTGGGTTTCCTCCCACAGTCCAAAAACCATGTAAGTTAATTGGTGACTCTAAAATTGCCCATAGAGTGTGAGTGGTTGTCTGTCCCTATATGTGTTGGCCCTGTGATAGACTGGCGTCCTGTCCAGGGTGTGCCCTGTGTTGGCTGGGATAGGCTCCTGCCCCCCCGTGACCCTGTAAAACAGGATAAGCGGTAGAAGATGAGAGAGATGAATGACAGGCTCCGTAGAGTTTAAAGCCTAGAGTCCACTTCAGGTCAAGCCAACGCTTTTATGAAATCATGTTCACAGTAGAGGCAGTGTCCCCGAATGTTTCCGCTTGATTACAGTTCGTCTGGAGGAGGAGGTCTCCAAACACCTCCAGCTGTGGAGAGTCAACCAGATAGCCGCCGCGCTCTACCGAGCCCCACAGCCTCACACTCACCTGGCTGTCCGGGTGTTCCGTGCTCTCCGTCCTTCCATACTTGCCTCTCTCACCCAGAACAAGTTATCTGACGAGCAGTGGTAGGTAGCGCAGGCCCAGCCACACCTGTGGGGTGCTGGACCCTCTCCTGAACAAACAGCTTCTGTGGAATTGTGGTCAAACCAAAAACATCCTAAGTGAAATATTTACATAGCCACTATTCATAAGACATAAGGTTCAGGCTGAATGGGTCTATTGAATATGGTAGTACCTCCACACTTACAAAGAGGAAATGGTATGTGTGCTTTGTGTGATTTAGTAAGGGATACACATTATCTCCCATTTAAAGATGTATTGCAACACAATTGAAATACAACATGTTTTGGCAATGGAAGGCTTGGCAAACACTGAGCCAATGCTATAATGCTAACGATTCATTTATTCTTTTCCGTGGCAGTTGTCATTGACTTCACATTCAAAGCGTTTACATTTCATTGAATTTGTGTGCAGTACATGGCACCCGATAACTCATGACATTGCGGGACCGTGTGGAGAAACAGGAGGAGGGCAATGCCCAGTAGCTTTTCCCGATCGTAACAAATCCCACGAGCCGTTTGTCTTAAGGACGATTAGAACGGTGCTGGAGGGAAACATAAGTGGGTGAGATGAGGAGTTAAAGTGAGCTATGCTAATAAAGGCCCAGAGAAGGAGATCCCAGACCCAGGCGCCGACGTGGAGACGTGGGATCCAAACACACATTGAAGCCCCCATGCGCTAAGTGGGCTAAGGAAATAACAGTGTATTTAGACTGATCGATGACTAGACTAGAGTATTACAGAATAGGCGATGAGCTCACTCTCCTTGTGTGAGAATGTCATTTCCAGGCGCTTTACGAAGCATTTTGGATTTGACCTGACCATGTGTGTCATACGTACGGTAATGGTAATGCACTGGCCGAGAGCAATCCTTTATGCCACGTTTGGTAATGTGCACGGAGAGCATGTGCATGTGTGTGCGCGCACCTGTATGTGCGTGTGCAAGCAACAGCGCACATTCCTGCGTGCATTAGTGGTGTTTCGCGGGACTTGTGTGTGTGTGTGTTTGTGGGGGTGGGGTGGGGGTGGTTGGGGTTGGTGAGCGTGACAAACAAATCTGAGCTGTATTTAGCAGGGCTCAGGTAGTGGTGATAGTGGTGACCTCTCTCTCTCTCTCTCTCTCTCTCTCTCTCTCTCTCTCTCTCTCTGTGTGTGTGTGTGTGTGTGAGAGGCAGACGGGGGTTGGGTGGTTATTTCTGGTAGAACGTAAGGACATCAGAGATGTGACCCGCAGATGGGTCATATCAAACCTTTCTCACCTGCCGGACTCTGTGTTCTACTTGTGACAGCGCCGCGTGGACAGAAAAATGTCATGTGTCCTTTCACTGGAGCCGTGTGTACGGCTAGTCACACTGACAACACACACGCGTACCGTACAGGCAGGATAACATCAGTCCACTGAGCACCCTGGCAGACCCTTAGTCATAATGCTAACCACCCTGTGGCGTTAAGTCTGTATGATCTATATGTGTTGTAAACAGCCTACAGGATTAGGACACTTAAGTTGGAAACGTTGTGATCCGCAAACACCCTTAGCCTGGAATAATCCTCATGGCTGACCATCGCCACATGGATTACTACATGAGTGTGTGTGTGTGTGTGTGTGTGTGTGTGTGTGTGTATGTGTGTGTGTGTGTGTGTGTGTGCCTGTGTGTGTGTGTGTGTGTGTGTGTGTGTGTGTGTGTGTGTGTGTTAGTGAGTTTGTGTGTGTCTGTATCTCTAGATGAATGTGGCTAATTCTTATATATATATATTCACATTTGACAGAGAGAGAGAGAGAGAGAGAGAGAGAGAGAGAGAGAGAGAGAGAGAGAAATAAGAGATACAGAGGTACATACAGAGAGATAAGGAGAAATTCAGATAGGAAGCGAGAGGTAGAAAGAGATAAAGGGAGATAGTGAGAGCGTATCTCCTTCACCGTTCCTCCAGGTCACAGGTGTGCACGCTCCATCCAGGCAGCAGCTGATTCACACTACAGCCAATCAAATCCCAATTTTCACCTGTGCCAATTACAGCCATGTTTACCCCTGGACCAGCTTGGGAGGCCAGCTCCAGCCCCATGGCATGTGTGTGTGTGTGTGTGTGTGTGTGCGTGTGCGTGTGTGTTGAGCTGAGTCGACCCTCAGCCACCGTTAGTCATGGCTTCCCCTCAGCGTGACCCCAGAAGCGAAGACTCAAAGCACCAGAAACAGAAACAGAAACGAAATGATGAACAAAGGATAACGGCTAGTGAAAGGTCCTTCGACAAGGAGACGGAACTAATGCGGGAATGAGCCAAAGAAGGGTTCAAAGTAAGGCCCCTTCATGTCAGAAGAGAAAGTAAATTATTCAGTCACCGAGCGGGATAGTTTTCACGGGCTTTCGTCTCGTAGGAAACGTTTCTGGAGCGCTGATGAAAGCGTAAATGATGACCTAAGGCGGCCATCTGCGGGGTTTGGCCGCGTGGTCGGACTTCCGAGCGGAGTTCAGGAGCAGCCAAACATGGCGCTCCCTCCCACGCGTCTTACGCCTCCCCCTCCCCCTCCCCGTCTTCCTCCACCGGTTCAGTTCAGCCCGGCAACAGAGGGAGTCGGGAGATAGCTCTGAGTAGGGTAGGGAAAAAAAAAAAAAAAAAAAAAAACTGAAAAACGACTGAAAACAAAAAAGAAGATGTTGGCGTGGTGGACGAGTGAATGAAGAACAGGGCGCCCACGCAGCCACGCGGAGGAGTGGAGAGGAAGAGAGGACGTCACGGCAACAGAGAGTGCGTGGGAACAGGAGGCCGAGTGGGCGGGAGGTGGGAAGCGTTCCAGCACACATCTCTGCCTGTCTGCCTCTATCTCTCTCCGTCTCATTCATCATGGATCTTTCAGTCCAGCGTTTCCTTCCCTTCTCTACCCCTCTCTCTCTCTCTCTCTCTCTCTCTCTCTCTCTCTCTTTTGTAACTCTTCACGAAGGCCTTTTTTTACCACAGGTTAAATCGATGTAGAGTCGAGGTCCTTTGCTTCCGGGCCTCCCTTTGCCCGGCTCCACATGCCTTCAGCACGTCATCGTTGTTGTTAAACCATAAGCCTTTTATGGTTGACACTCATAGGAGTTTTATGACTACGGTTGCTGTGTAGTGTTTTATTCTATGTGCGTGTGTGTGTGCGTGTATTTTCTAGTGTGTTTATGTAAGCGTGTGTGTTTGTGTTTGCTTGTGTGTGTACTGTGCGTGTGCGTGCGTGTTAGCGTGTATGTGTGTGTGTGTGTGTGTGTGTGTGCGTGTGTGTGTGCGTGTGTGTGCGTGCGCGTTTCCCCAGAGGCTGTGGCATGATCGATTTTCCTTCGCATGACCGCTCCTCTCGTTGCCGCGTGACTCTCTTACGGCCCGCCTGCCTCTGAGCAGAGGACTCAGGCCTCAAAATGCTGACTCAACCGACTCAAGAAGACATATATGAATGTCAGGCAGGAGAGGGGAGGGATAGAAGGAGGGGAGGATGACTTGGGGCTTGAATTTCTAGGCTGTCTCAATGAATTGGAACAACTTCATAAAACACAACTGAATAAAATTCTTCCAAAAAGCAAAACGAATGTTGCTTCATCTGTGTGTTGAAATGAGTCTGAAAAAAAGAATGGAGCTCGCAAATTTGGTGTGACCATGTGATGAATAATTTGTTATTTTTTCCCCCCCCCCCCCCCCAAGTGTTGTCGCTCCACATGGACTTTTCTCCACGTGATGCCTGAGGGTCTGCCTGCTCCTTCTGGACTGTCACTCCTGTCAGATGGCTGGGCAGACCCTCCACCCCCTCTCTCTCTCTCTCTCTCTCTCTCTCTCTCTCTCTCTCTCTCTCTCTCTCTCTTTCTCTGTCTCCTTGTCTGTCTGGCAGTCTTTTCCTATGGCTGACTGTGATTGTCTCTCTCTCTCTTTCCTCTGAGTCTGTCAGTGTTTCTCTATCTCTCTTCATTGCGTGATTTAGATTTTTCTTTCTTTCTTTCTTTCTTTCTTTCTTTCTTTCTTTCTTTCTTTCTTTCTTTCTTTCTTTCTTTCTTTCTTTCTTTCTTTCTATTGCACTGTCTGTATCCTTCCTCTCTATCAGGCAGTTTATGTAGGGACATACCATTCCTGTAAAATCACTCCCATTCAACATGGCCTAGAGCTGGTGACTGATGGGCTGATGGGACATGAGTGATTGAGCGGCTTACCCAACCGAAGTGTCTGGGCATGCGTGTGTGTGTGTGCGTGTGTGTGCGTGTGTGTGTGTGTGTGTGTGTGTGTGTGGGGGGGGGGGGGTGAATAGGATGTGTGTGCTCGTGTGTGTTTGTACATGTGTGGTTATGTGTTAATGTGTATGGTAGCTGAGATGGGTTACACCTTTGATTCCCCCCAGATAAGGCCTCTCCTTGCCAGTAGACCCATCCAGCCAGGTGAAGGCAGGTCATGAGCAGTGCAGGCCAGCTGCAGACCGCCTTCACCTCCACCAACGGCTCCCACTCTTCAACCAACAGCATGAGCCACAACACCGGGAGGCCGTTCATGACAGTTGGCCGGCCGTCTTGCAGACCGTGGCGCCCCCTAGAGGACGCCCCACCGCTCCTCCGGCGCAAGCAGCATTACGTTTGTGGTTTATCTTCCCATGCGCTTGTCCCGGCCTCACCCTTCAACCTCGCCTGGGCCCTACAGAGAGCCGAGAGACCCGCCCTGCTCCGCGACCGAGCTCTAATGTCTCCGCTGTCAGAAATGCAAATGGCGGAATAAAAACAGCGGGCCTCCTTAGTATGTAGGGAACGGGGCGGGAGGAGCCGTTGTTTACGGCTGCCCTGATGGTTAGGTATGAATCTCCGCTGAGGCACTGCCGCGGAGGTCCCGGGTCGAGTGTGTGTGCCGTAGATGGAGGGCCTGTCAGGCGGCGAGGGTAGCTCAGGACAAGAGCCTGAACGCAGGGATTAACACGTCGTGTTCAGGATTCATAGATGCAGGGGGGGATTTATTAAGCTTGTCACGGCTATGGAATAGGAATACATTAGGAGGGGGAAAAAAACACACCACCATATCTGCAGTTCCATGCTGGCCAAAACAAATAGGATGAATCTCTAACTTTGCAGTGCGTTTCTTTGACGGCTAGAGAAAACGCAGAGCAAAATGGTGGCGGCCTCCCCTCTCATCTGCTTTTCCCGGCCATGAGATACGCCTGCGGGAAAATGAATGAAATGTAACGAAAGAGGGAGAATGGAAGAGGATGGGCGTGATCAGCCGAGCTGCAACTGGAGCCATCCATTTTAATGGCGCTGTTTCGTGTAGCGGGTGACGGCGGAGGTCTCAGCTCGCCGCACAGGGTATGCGGCGGGCTGAGTCTGAAAGAGCACACGGTAACTCACGCTCTCATTTACACCGCAGACGGGCCTGTATCAGTGCATCACACTTAGCAAATAGTCTCCTGCCCGGCTTCATGCTAAATTACCTCAGTTAATATCACGGGTTGGCTGCGTGGATACAGGAGTTGGCGGCTTCATTTGCATGTTGAGTGAAGTCATCATTTACCTCTCCCTGTGACGTCAAGCACCATTAACAACACCCCCCCCCCCCCCCCTTGTGCAAGCTCAATTACACCCCCACCCCACCCCCAAACAGTGTAGGCTACATGCTAACTAGCATGCTAACCAACAGCTAACTTGCTAAAGCTAGCATTGGGACCCTCGAATGGCCTTCACACCACGGTTAACTTTGGGACCGCCGTGATGAGGCACGCTTCAAGGTTTTGCATGTGAGAGTCAGACAGATCTGAGTGCGTTGTACCCATTGCCTCAGAGTCAAGAGGCAGTCACTGGGATAATGGTATGCGAAGGAGGGGCTGCTGTAAGATGTAAGGAGAATGTCACAAGCTGTCACAACGTTACCACGCTGGGCTCAAAGGGCACGGAAACAGATTTTCTTCTGGGAAGGATTTTGATTCCATAATAATTTACGCGTTGGATCCTGGAAAGCAAACATGGATAATTGGTATTTTGATTTTACATTTTTTTTTGTTTTTTTGCCAAGTGAAGAGGTAGCCTGCCTCTACACTCGTCAACATGCCTTTAAAGCTTATTAAATTGTTGTTTTCATGGTTTTCACTCTGCTATTCACAAACTGCTTCTACTGAATTATTGAGTAGAGCTATCAGCTTAAGCTCATCTTTTAAAATGGCATATGCCTGTGTTCAGATGGCAACCCAGCTGTGTATTGACCATTGTTTGGCTGGCTGGCTTTTTGTTGCCTTTGGCTTTGTGGTCCGAAAGGGTTTGGTGCAGTTCCTCAGCAGCTGTTGAATTATTGAATAAAGCTATCATCACTCTGGCAGACCAACTATTTATAGTTCTATTGGTGGTGTTGGGGCGATAATGGACCCGCCCATTAGCCTTTCTGAGGAGCAGAGTAACACCTGCATCATCAACATCAACATCAACAACGCGTGCACACACACACACACACACACACACACACACACACACACACACACACACACACACACACGCACACTCACATGCACACACACACACACACACACAAGCACAGAAACCCACACATGCATGCAAAAACACAGACACAAACACACCCACACAGACACGCACAAACAGGCACAGGAGAACCCGTACACACGTGTGCAAGCAGACACACACACACACACACACACACACACACACACACACACACACACACACACACACACACACACACTCACTATCTCATGGTGTGGAAGACCCTCAAGGGGGAAGGTTGTTTATCAGCATTGGTCTGAGCATGTCAGAAAATGTGCTTAGCCCATTGCAACACATATGGTCCCACCAGTGTTCAAGAACACGGCTATACTCGATTGTCTCTGGAGACACCAGATTAAATCACACACAATCACACTAATGTAGGCCTGCAGGCACAACCGGATAGATGAAAGAAAGTGAGCCATGCAAAATCAACCCTATTGTGAGCCTGAGTGGGTTTGTGTGTGTGTGTGTGTGTGTGTGTGTGTGTGTGTCTGTGTGTGTGTGTGCGTGTCTATATACAGTATGTGTCCTTAAGTTTATTTTTGGGATGTAAGGGGAGGTAGGGCTGTGTGTATATGTGCTTAATTTAATTGTTTCTATTTGTCGAGAATGAGTCTCTCTGTCTTTCCAAGGTGTAAACAGCTGAGAAGGTCCTGTGACTCCTATCCTCTGTGGAGAGAGTCCTTGGAGCAAAGCATGCTGGGATACATGGTTGACCTTTCCCACTATATCAGGAACTAAAAACACACGCCAGCAACTCACAAAACAACCAACTCAGGCAGAGTACAAAATATACACACTCCTCATTTCAGGTCAGCTAAGTTCCAACAAACAAACCTCTTAGGCACAGGTCTGAATTTAATTGAAGTGGTTTTCCCACGTAATCAGGAATCCTGTGGTCACAAAATGTGTTGCTTTTTGTTTTGAGTCTTTTTATTATTGTTAATGTTGCATATATTGTCTGCTTCCACCAAAGTTTTTTTTCTCCTTCTGGAATGGCAGTGCACCTTTGATAGCGGCACATCAGTCACGCCTTGACGCCAGGTGTCACAGGGTGTGGTCCCAACCTGTTCCCTCTAAATCAATAGACACACATACACACACAGAGAGGGGCCAACCAGGGTCAGCGGTTCCCTCAGCCTCCACCCACTCTCTGTCCCTGGTGTCATCTCTGCCTGTCCTTCAGCCTGTCAACGTGGGCTATCGTATGATCTGCAGGCCCCATTGTGTCGACATGGAGAGGTCAGGTTTATCATCCCAATCATATTCTTCTTTAAAGAGAGAGGGAGACTCGTTTGATCCTAATCTCAGGATCGGGTTCCATTTTGGCAAACGCCCCTGAAGGCTTCATTGTTAACGGATGTTTCTGTGTGGGTGTTTGTGTGTGCGTGTGTGTGTGTGTGTGTGTGTGTGTGAGCCACAGTAGTCCCACAGTGCATGTTTGGTAGCAAAAACAGCTTTCTGAGGACGTAATTACGAGAGTTGACAGGTGAATGTAAGATCCAGCCTAGCATGCCGGCCTTCAAGATGATTGTTGGAGGGGAAATAGGGTGACAGCTCAAAGCAGCGTGACAGCGTCAAACTTGAAAGCTCAGCTCATCAAACCCCCACATTTTCTAGCTTTCGCACATGCTCCGACCCAACCCCCCACCCACCTACCCGGCAGCCCTGCCCACACCCCCATCACATGTCCCCTCAGCCCAGACAATAATCCTCCCGAAGACACCCAAAATGCAAATGCTTTTCTAATCATTCTTTATCATCCACCCTTTACAGTTTTAATTTAATCTAATGGCGCCACGAGGGTGCCCATGCGTTGAGCGGATGCCTCTTCTTTCTGCTGAACACTTTCACACCCGCAAGCGTGCAGCACATCTACACTCCTAGAGAACGGGTCTCATTTGAATGCTGGTGGCCTTGCATTTCTGTGAATATAATGTCAGCCAGATCAAATGAACACCGATGGCACTTGACGTCGTCGTTTTTCCAACTGAACTTCCTTCCACCACGCACACAAAGCACAACCAGACACACAGACACCATTTATGCTCAAAGATGTTCGTTAGGTAAGCCTTTGGTCCCAGCAATGACAGCATAAAGCAAAAGCCATTACACAAAGAATTACAAGAGATGGACGAAAGCATGTAAATGTATGCAAATGAAGACCTCTGCGTTGTCGGTCTGACTGAATGGCATCTGACATTTTCTTGCAGCACTTGAGGTAGCACAGCACCATCATCTTAAAGCTACAGCCTAAGGTGCAGAGTCCTCTCATGAATCAATAATGGGGGGGGGGGGGGGATCCTTGTTCAATTTGTTTATTATTTCCCCTTGCGAAACAATCGTTGCTTCTTACATGTGAGTTTCAATAGGAACATGTGCAATTAGCCCTTTATGGTAAAGCCATCC
>CM030172.1:45197434-45224934 GCA_017639675.1 Aplochiton taeniatus
AGGGCAGAGGAGAGGTTGGAAGGAGCTAATGGTTCAAGACGCTCCTTCTATTGGCGGACGGAACTTTACCTAACCTCCTGCTCGGATGCTCTGCTGAAGCATTACCGGTCCTAATACCAAAACGTCTAGGCAAAGATCTCATCACGGGGTCTGCTCCAGCAGCTTAACCATTGGCTTTCACCTCGACCACTGAGTTGGCATTGGCACCTCCTTATCTCCTAATGTGTCCACGTCCTTGGCCTCACCTCTTCACTCTCTGACCTAGTGTTCCCGAGCGCCTGACAGGCCTCCATCTATGCTTTTGTTTCTCCCTCTTTCACCTTGCCTCTGTGGAAGTGTTCCTCCCACACCTCGCAACTGCTGGATGAGAGCTAACCCCGGCGTTGAATTAGTCAGTGGGGTTATCAGTGAAAATCAGTACAGAGCCGACTAAAAAAAGAGAAGAAGAAAAAAAAGCAGTGGATGAGTGTGTGTTGGTGTGAGAGACCCTGAGTTGAGGTATTATTCAGCATTGCAAGACTGCAAGTCAGTTATCTGATTATTCATGGAAAATAATAATACTAACAGACAAAGAGTACTTGCACTGAGCCCATGTAAAAACAAACTCGGGTGATTTCAGGACAACCCCCACACAGCTGTCTCTGTTTTTTTTCTCCGGGCTCTCGTCTTCTTCTGAGAAATCATCGCATCAAACATTGACCCAGCTCGACCCGTCAGCTCTGTGTCTGCACTGTGAGCCTGGAGACCCAGCAACAGGAACTAAGCGGCATAGATTGGCACTGCATTTCCTGTGGAGTTCAGTTTAGACGGACGCATTATCTGAGTTCCTCCTCTGGTCAAAGAAGCGGGCCATATACTGCTGTCTATGCTTGAATAAATACTGTGTGTGGCTGGCTCCTCTTGTAAACATATTACATATCGGCCCCACTGACCCGTGAAATGAGAAAACCTCTGTCATTTACATTTCCAGTGTCACCGTTGCGAGCCATAGGGTGGGCTGAAGAATCCGGGCGAAAGAGGGAGGGAGAGAGAAGAAAGAGTGAGAGAGACCTAATGAAATGAAGGCCAGGCAGGCAACACTAACAAGGACAAACAGACCGAAAAGCCACAAGCCACGGCAGCCCGGGACTGAGCTTGGGATGCGAGTAAGTGCCTCACACTTCGGAGGCTTTTAAAGTGCACGGAAAGATAACCCCAGCCCACTTGTTCATGTGTTTGACGGCATTATCAACCATAGTTTCTCCGTGGGGCCTGAAGGTCATCCCAGCATGTCTGGGGGAACCGTGGCACGGTAAACATTCCAGCACGTGGATTGTTTATCCTCAAACAGTCCCCGACGTGAAAGCGTGCGCTGACGTATGCAGGTGTGTCAACGAGGCACCGTTCCCTGGACTCAGCTGAGCCTACCTTTGAAAAGAACAACCCCACACATCCCCCGCTCACCCAGAGGCCATTTTGCGGGTTCCATTTACGATAGATTATGTCTGTTCCAGGGCGTTGGTTCAGTCAAATAATCAAAACAGTAATTAGTGTCACGCCTTCTGCACGTCGGGCGTGGGCATGTCATGTCAGATAACACGGCAGAGCTCTGCCGACACGCGCTGTCTTTCTCCTAGGCCATCCCGCCTGCAGTCAATCAGCAGGAAAATGAACCAGAAGAGAAATTTCAATTTGGCTTTTACCGTATTGATTAGGGAATCGAGTCAATTACAGCTGACAGCATAAGATTGAACGGAGCAATCTAGATTTGTTCAAGAGTCCGCCTCCCCTATCCTCCTGTTTCAACTTGGAGGGCTTAACCGATCTGAATAACAAGCTCATAAAAAGACGGTTGGTCGGCGGCTGGTTGAGGGGCATCAGTCATGCCGCAAACACACTTTTGCCGCAGGTAAGAAACGCACAGAAGACACTCATAAAAGCACACACGTGCACACACGCACACACACACACACACACACACACACACTCAAACAAACACGCACGCACACGCACACGCACGCACACGCACACGCACACACACACGCACACTCAAACAAACACACACGTGCACAAAGGGCACACATACCCTCCCAGAGTTTAGTGAAGTACTTCTTGCTCTCTAGTTTGGGAGGTCCTAGACAGACCAG
Source organism: Aplochiton taeniatus (assembly GCA_017639675.1). NCBI lineage: Eukaryota > Metazoa > Chordata > Actinopteri > Galaxiiformes > Galaxiidae > Aplochiton > Aplochiton taeniatus. Next base: position 45,199,561 of record CM030172.1, read on the forward strand.
TGTTGTGTTTGGTCTCGAGCATGTTCAGACTGGCAGACAGGCAGGGTGTATAGCTGCTCATTGTGCTCATTGTCTTTCTCCAGCTGCTTGAACCCAGGCAGCTTGTGACCGTCTACAGGGGCTAACGCGCTGCATGGGAACCAAAGCTAATCTGCTCCAGTAATCTCCTGACATGACACTTTGGGGGGAAAAAACACACCAACTAGGTGTCCATAATAAACAACAACAGGATCACGTGCCACCGTGAGATCCCAAACATCACAACAACAGGGGGGTGGGGGGGTGGGGGGGGGGGGGAGTGTGACGCCAGCCTCAATCCAACAACAGGCCGCTGTTCATTTGAGGCCGGGGTCTGGCTGCTGGAAAGAGCTGGATCAGTCAGAAATCCCCCAGCACCCGTGCCCTTAGCTTATCTCATCAGAGGGGATACTATAATCTGCTTTAGATTAGGAAACCAATCGTGGTCGGAGGGGATGGGCTTGGGGGGCCTGGGTGAGTGACTCAGCGGGTTGAGGTGAGGACCCTGTCTATTGGCTGCGTGTTTGGACGTGGGAGTGTGAGAGGAGCAGAGACAAGGATTGAGCGTGTGTGTTTGTGTTTCAGAGCGGTAAGTAGAGCGCTGTGCCGTTGGCTTTCAAAGGAGACGAGGCCCACGCTGTCAGGCTCGACCACCAATGGTCGCTCAAAGTGACGCTCAGCATTGGGGGAGCTACTTTGAAAGCATAGCTTTGCAGGCTACCAATTACTTCACACTGGAAGTAGGTGAACCACAGCAAAGCTTCCCTGGGGAGAAATCCAGTTTGGTTAAACTAAAGCTACTTAGAAAAAGTAGTCCAAACTACTTTGTAAATAAAACGATCAAATTGACGACATACACCTGATCCAAAATGATAGCAAAATATGATACAAAAAAGTCACATGCTAGTAAAAAATGGCAATCCATTGAACTCATTGGTGTTCCATGGTGTTACTTCCTCAGGCTGAGAAGATTCTGGAGCTTGAACCATTACGGTAGTCCACTACTCCCCAACAATGGCCACTGGTAGTGTGGAGAACCTCAGACACCAATCCCTGACCAGCCGACCAGCTCTTCCATCCGCAGCCTTTCAGAAGGCGTTCTTGGCGGGGGGGGGGGGGGGGTAAAGGGGGGCAATGAGTGGACCGCCATTTCACGAAGCGTCGCCACACACCGATGGCCCACCCTTGTTGTGGGCTGAATAAATAGGCCTATAAATACTTAATGGACTCATATAAGGGGCTCCGTCTGAGGGGGCCTGTTTGAGCCCTTGTAAATCAGGGGGTGATGGCCATTTAATTAACTCATAAATGAATGTGGCGTACAGCGCAAATTGACGGACGATGAACGTGTGTATAGTTATCTAAGAACAGGGGGGCGGGGGGGGGCAGATGGTCCGTGAGGACGGGATGATGGCACACGCTTTAACGGTCCTATCGCGCACCTTATGAGAGTTTTATGGACGCCTCATTTGCATTTCTCAGCATTTGGCTCTTTATGGGCGTCGCAAAGAGAGCCCTTTCTTAAGTCACCGCAAAAGCCCAACCAAACGCTGCGGCTTGCCTTTCTCTGTATCTGCTAGGGACCACAATTACTGTCTGAAGTGTGCATTGGTGTGTGGCTGCCAGTAGCGTCGTTTACATGTTCCAAGGCTGAATATCTTACCCTTTACGTCAATTCACGGCCCTGCTGAATCACACACTCCTGTAGAGGAGAAACCTGCATACAGGGGCCGTTAAATTGAATGGGGTTTGGTTGCCTAGATCCATGGCTGCACTGAGGAGGGTGAGGCCGTTGAAGGATTTACTTCCATTTCCACAGCTGGAGCAGTCAAATCATGGCTAGTGGTGCCGTGATTGACCCGTGCAGGGCAGTGAAATTGACCTTGCTGCCGAGGACAATGTTGACTGGTGCTGAGCAAGCACAACCGGCTTTCTCCAAGAACCACAGGAGAGGGGGAGGACTGTGCCAGACTCCAACATTCAGTTTTCATAGGGCTTGGGGCTTGCGCAGGCATGCCAGGTGCTGATGAAGATATTATGGACATAGACAGCAAGAGGAGTGATCCTCTGTCCCCAGTCGTGAATGCTACTCTCCAGTAGACTGACTGAGCCTAAGCAACACGCAGTGACCAAAATTGGTGCTGCAGTACAGTCAACCATGCGTTAATGAGCGCCCATATGGTGACAGAAAACCAAATATATCTGAGCGTTGCATACCTTGCGCTTGCGTAGGGTACGTATTTTGGGCATAGGAGGGTAAAAATGTTTCGACGTGGAAGAGGGAAAGTCAACGAGACTCGTGAAGGATAGGCTATGTGTTCACGAGCTCATTAGCACCACCTTCCTCTCCAGAACGGGAATGAAAGATTGGGCTGAGGGAGGCTGGTTTGGGGTTTACTCAGGAGTGCCCTCATTCATCACAACGTCGACGATAGCCAAATGTTTTCATCGTCACGCACAGCGCCAGGCACTGACGCACAAAAAACAGGAAAAAGAACTGTGCGTCATTACAAAGCCAGATATCTTATATCACCATATTTTGGTCATCGAGTTCAATTTTCATACATTCCCTGATTCCGCTTGTCAGCTTCCTGAAACATATTTTTTATGTCTCATGAAAATGATTCTCTGGTCAAAACGTAGGCAAAACTGCTGTGGGGTACAACATGAAAACGCTATGCCTGGGCTACATTATAAATAGACCGGTGGGCGCTCACGTTACGCAACAAATTACGCTGCGCACTCTTAATTCCACTCCTCCTCACACCTCATTTACAATGCAGTTCAATGATTTTGCTTTAGCCAATGAAGGATAATCTCAAAGGGGAAAGGAGATTGAGTGGTCAGAAGTTACAGTTTCAACGAATGAATTTGGACTGTATAGTAAGACCGCGACGAGGCTGTGCCAACTGTGTTTTCCTGCGTCAGAGACAGTCCACAAACATAACTGAACCGCAGTCTAATCTGAATTATGCTGGTTAACTCGTTAAGTTAAAATAGAGGCAAACACCCTCCACTCGCCACAGCTTTAAAGGCGAATGGTTCAGATTTCAGTTCATACAATCTCATTTATACTAAATCAAATATAAAAATATACAATTACATTACTACTCTCAACACTAATACTACAAATTACACGAATATGAATTATATGCCTACAAGACAAAGTAAAATTTTAGAGACGATAGACACCAGTAAGCTATTTATATTCCTTTTTAACTATGTAGCAAATTATGATTTACGATATCGTTTCTGACTGCATGTTTGGGTATTTATCACACAGTGCAAAGGATGTTCTCGATCGGTCTCTCGATTTACTCGGGATAAAAACGAGCATTTATAGAAATAGAATACGCTACCTCACATCAAGAACGACACGGGTCATATTCTATAATAAGCATACCAGTTACCAGACCATATTCATAATCTAGTACAATTTCACAGTTGAGTCGGGAGAGGGCAGAGTAAAGTGGGGGGAGCTTTCTCTCCAGTTTACGGGACTGTCTTCATCTCTATCCACCAATGAGCCGAATGAGCTCTGCGCGCACCGCCCAGTGTCAGCGTGTGTATTTTTTTCTTCCTCTTCTTTTTTTTGTAACCAAAGCTGGATGTGTAGGACGTCACATGTTGTTTCCCTCCTCTACCCGGTCACCAAGCGACATGTGTTATTTGCTGCTCAACTGCTAGAGAAGCCGAATGTGAGACCGGCTCCAGGAGTGAAAGATCCTCTATAGCCACGGAGTTTGTTACTAGCGGATTTGAAGTGAGAGAATAATAAGAAAAGTAATTGCTGGCGAAAGGGTAGAATGGCTAGTCCGCCAAACACAGGGGAACATTTGACTTCAAATAACGCTAATATTCACAACAACAAAATCAAGAAAAGTGGATACCTTAAAAAGCAAAAGCATGGACATAAGCGCTTCTTCGTTTTGAAGGAACCCAGCGAGGGTTTCCCTGCCCAGTTGGAATACTACGAGAGCGAGAAAAAATGGAAAAACAAATCGACAGCAAAGAGGGTTATTTCCCTGGACTCTTGCCTTAATATCAACAAGAGAGCAGACGCAAAACACAAACACCTAATCGCTCTTTACACCAAGGACGAATATTTTGCAGTGGCTGCAGAAAACGAACAGGAGCAGGAGACCTGGTACCAAGTCTTAACGGATTTAATGAGCGAAGGGAAAGTGTACGATGGCTCTGGCTCTAATTCTGCTTCCTCGCTAGTGGGGTTTGATGAGGCGAACTACGGAATGATTACGCCAGTCACCGCTGCTTATAAAGAGGTATGGCAAGTAAACTTGAAATCAAAAGGTCTGGGGCAAAGCAGAAATTTGACCGGAGTGTTCAGGCTTTGTTTATCCAGTCGGACAATCAGCTTTGTGAAGCTGAATTCAGATGTGGCGTCTGTCAGTTTACAGTTGATGAACATTCGGAGGTGCGGCCACTCTGACAGCTTTTTCTTCATTGAGGTTGGTCGTTCTGCAGCTACGGGTCCCGGGGAGCTTTGGATGCAGGCTGACGATTCTGTCGTGGCACAAAACATTCACGAAACTATTTTAGAAGCAATGAAAGCCATGAAAGAGCTGTCGGAGTTCCGGCCACGCAGCAAGAGCCAGTCCTCCGGCACCAATCCCATTTCCGTGCCAACCAGGCGCCATCTAAACAACCTGCCCCCGAGTCAGACCGGGCTTACGCGGCGGTCACGCACCGACAGCATGGCAGCAACTTCCCCACTTAGTAAATTCAAGTCTTGTCGGATACGCACGGCCAGTGAGGGGGATGGCACCATGATGCGCCCTATGTCAGTAAACGGAAGCCCTTTGAGCCCGGGTGTTCACCGGACCTTCCTCGGTAGATCCAATACCATTACGACCCGCCCCTGTCGGACATTTGAGATATCCTCGCTGCAGCACAGTAAGTCTATGTCCATGCCCGTCTCCCACTCACCCCCGGCCAACCCCAGCCCAGTAAGTCTGTCCTCATGCCCAGAGGGCAGTACCCCACGGCCCTCCAGCTGCAGTGCCTCCATCTCGGGCTCCCCCAGTGACGGAGGCTTTATTTCTTGTGATGAGTATGGATCCAGCCCAGCTGAGCCCCGGGACCTGCGGCTAATGCTATCCCTCCGCAGCAACACACCTGAGTCCCTGTGTGCAGACACACCTCCTTCAAGGGACGGCAGCGACCTCCATGGCTACATGCTCATGGAGAAGCAGCACCAAAATGGTTACCGCCGGATACCAGAGCTGGACAAGGCCTGCCGCAAGCGCACCTATTCCCTGACCACCCCCTGCCAGCAGAGGGGGCCCCCTCAGGTCTCCTCCGCCTCGTTAGACGAGTACACTCTGATGAGGGCCACCAACACCAACGGCAGCCAATCAGCGCGGCGGTCTCACACCGCGTCTCCCAAAGTGACCTATCCCGAGGACTACGGCGACATCCAGATCGGCCCCGGCGACGGCTACATGCCAATGACGCCGGGCGTGGCTCCCCCCACCCCAGCCGGCAGGGGCGACGCCTACATGCCCATGAGCCCCATGTGCGTGTCGGCCCCCAAGCAGATCATCAACCCCCGCTCTCACCCCTCTCCCGCTGGGCCGGGCCCGCGCACAGACTCCCCCGGCAGTCTGTCTCTGGAGGACAGCGGCTACATGCGCATGTGGTGCGGCGCCAAAATGTCGGTGGAGAGCGCAGATGGCAAGATCCCCAACAGCGAGTATCTGAACATGTCTCCCGTGGACCCCCTGGTGTCACTCACCCCCCCAGACTACATCCTCAGCCCCGGGGGGGGACAATACCCCCAGCCCCTGCACCGGTTGCCCTACACCTGCAGCTCCCTGCCTCGCTTCACCAAAAGCCAGCCCCAGCGCAACACGGACACGGACCAATACGTGGTGATGAGCTTACAGAGGCAGAGGATAGAGGAGGAGGCCAACTACTGTCCCCTGTCCCCCGCCGACCGTGGCTCCGGCGGCTCCTCCCCGGCCCCCGCGCCCCTCCAGGTGGCCAGGACGGAGGGCGTCCAGGTGCACCGTGGCAGGGTGGGTCGGCCCACACGGCTGGCGCTGGACTCCCTCCGCACCCTGCCATGCATGAGCGAGCATCCCCTCCCCGCCGAGCCGCGCAGCCCGGGGGAGTACATCAACATCGACTTCAGCAGAGCCGCCACCACCACCACAGTGGAGGGGGGCTCCGTCCAGAGGAGATCCTCGGAGCTCTCCGATTACGTCAACGTGGACGTCAGCTCGCAGCAGGCCGGGGGTTCCCCCTGTGGTGGGCCCCCGAAGAACTCCCCTGAGCCCCCCGCGGCGGCCCCCCAGCAGCAGGACAGGAGACAGGGAGAGGAGGAGGGCCCTCATCCCAGGCAGGTCAGCCCAGCGGGCCCGGCCGCTCCGGGGAAGGAGGAGTACACAGAGATGACCTTCAGCCCCCCTCCCCCGCTCAACGTGGTCCTGGGCTCTGCCGAGACAACCCTGCTGCCCACCAGCCCCACGGCCGCTCTCCAGAGACTCAGCCTGGGGCAGCAAGGAGCAGGAGCGGTGCCCTCGGCTCCACTGGACGCCTTTCTTCTGTCTGTAACCCCCGTGGACCCGGACCGGGGGCCCAAGGTGATCCGGGCCGACCCCCAGGGGCGCCGGCGCCACAGCTCGGAGACCTTCTCCTCCACCACCACCGTCACGCCCGTGTGCCCCTCCTTCGCCCACGACGCCAAGCGCCACAGCTCGGCCTCGGTGGAGAACGTGTCGCGGCCCGTGCGGAGCTCGGAGGGTTCCGACGAGGAGTACAGCGGCAGCAGCCCCATGTGCCGGGAGACGTCGGCCGGCTACCAGAACGGACTCAACTATATTGCCTTAAATCTGATGGAGGGAAGCCTGGGCGGCTGCAGTGTAGGCAGCTGCCAGGGACTGCTGAGGTTCAAGGCTGCCTGCGGCTGCAAGGGAGGCATGAATGGCTTCACAGGCAGCCCCTATGCCAGCCTAGGCTTCAAGGAGACGGCAACTGCAGTTAAAGGTGAGCCTCCGTGTATTTGTGCCTCAGTTTGCATGCTTATCACCAGCCCAGCCATTTGACGAGGCTTTCATTCAAAGATGCTGCCTGGTCATTGCTAGTGTAGATAAGGTTGTGCAATAATATGTTTGCTACCAGTTGGAAGGATAGCCGTTGCCAAGCGGCAATCAACATGTTCGTGTCATAAGTCGGATATTGTATTTTGCCCTACTAAACTGAAGTATGTCAGAGACTTTAGACTTTGCCGTTTTAGCAGCAGCTGGGCGGAATTGGCACGCTTCTGCAGCGTGGCACGCTGATGTCTGTGCTTCTATCCCCCAGTGTGCGTGAGCTGTGCGTATTACACTGTGGGTGATTTCTCTAGTGAATCTACTGCATGCAGCGATGATGAATGTTGATGCATGCGTGCCAGCCCTGTCATCTTTATTGGAGTGGCAAAAACACGCATAAAGGATATATGCGATGATGTGAATAAGCTACACACTTGAAATCTGATACGTCACTGTTACTAGCCGCAATAAATAATTGTTCGTTTGCGCATGCTTAAATGAATAGGGCAAAGCGTCATTCTATATGTCAGGGGATATGTAAAATACGAATTGAATGTAAGCTATTGCAGTGTTACAAAGTATATTTTATAATCGATAGACGAATAATGAATTCCTCTGATTACTGACGTTTATCACAGATTTTTCAGATTGCTATTCTAAAATTCGTCTGTATTTGCCTATATTTGGATTGACGGCTTTCGTAATTGAAGTATAGCCTACCGGATAATGCGCTTTTGATGTTGGTTGTGATATTTGAATAGGATTTAGGAAACAGGTCACACCCATACGGTACAGTACATTAATGCCTCTAGGCTATGGAGGAAAACACCCCAAGATCGATCGACGCACCTCAGACATTGACGCAGATCATATTCTCGACCACGCTATCCATACACACGGGTGCTTACGCAGGCTGTTTCAAAACATGTACACGGATTCAATGACGCACGCGATTTATTCCCTCAGAGCTGGGGTGCGCACAACATACGGAGGGATGAATATAAGCTTAGCAAAAGGAAAAGGTCCTGGAACAGGCTACAGGCCGGTGTTGACATTACAATGGCAACGAACTGTTTGTGGACATGGTGTCTCTCAAAGTGTGCGGTTAAATCCTCTTGCGTAAACACGAAGGTGTCTTTACGTGGGAATGCGAGTGTGGACATCAAAACATTACCTTTCACCTCAATCGCAGGCCAGTCTAACCAGTGGCTTTTCGCAATGACAGATTCGCAAAGATGTAGCAACGTGCTGCTTTATATAGCCTACGTGATGTGCCCATTGTTACAGTGGTCTGGTTTGGGTGTAGAATTTGTCAGTTTAAGAGACTGCCGGGATCTTACTGGTCAAGCTCTGCCCATCTCTCTGTATGCCTCTCTAAAATTAGAGCACACAGTAGGGTTGGGTGCCGTCTCGGCCCCGTGAAAAACAAGTCAGTCCGTTGTTTATCAGTTGTCAGGTACTGGGTTTCAGAGCAGGAATGCGGGCAGTGTGCAAAGGTTGCTGGGAGAGGTGCAAACTTGCTTGTTTGTCCAACCCGTTGGGATGTACTTTGGGGGATGGGAGGAGCATGAGTCTATTTTGTATTGGTTGTTTGGTTTTTTTTCCTACTGGGAGAAACTTAAAATATACCAATGAAATCACAGTAGTACATTCTACTCTGGCACACTGGCTGTGCTGTATGCATGCACACCCAGCTCTAATAAAGTCAAACTGATTAGGCCTATGTATGGGCTTGTTTTCCTCTGACTCACTGGTCCTCAGTTAATGTGATTTGCTGTTCTGTTGTCTCGGTTTGAAAGGAGTTCAGTGCAAAGATATTGTCCGCAGGCTTACGGAAGTGGATGGGGGTGGGGTGCTGGGGTGGAGGGGGAGGGATTGTGCAGAAAAACATAGACATGGCAGAGTTATTTCACATTCTTCATCATCTTGACACGCTGGATCCCTGACTTGTGGATCGCAAAGAAGGGAGGGAGGGAGAGAGAAGAAAGAGAGAGAGAGAGAGACGAGGAATAAGAACAGAGGAGGGGATAAAGAGAAGAGTGAGTGGAGAGAGGGCTAGCCGTGTTGATCTGGTGGAGAGTTGGCTGTGTCAAGCTTGGTTATTTACGGCATTCCTGACAAACAAAAGATCAGTGCATGAGAAAGAACATCGAGCCTCATTTCCGGAACACACTGACACCCGTGCCAAGGCACAAGCACACCGCAGATCAGCTTTAACCACCGTTTTAGGGCCTGTGTGTGTGTGTGTGTGTGTGTGTGTGTGTGTGTGTGTGTGTGTGTGTGTGTGTGTGTGTGTTTGTGTGTGTGGGTGTGTGGGTGTGTGGGTGGGTGGGTGTGGGTGTGGGTGTGTGCGTGTGCGCGCTAGCACGCACGCTAGTTTGCCTGCTAGTAAATGGCCGGCTTTTCCACATTCTGCTCTCAGCGCCACTAGGCAAGCCATAGTTGACATTCCGCGTGTTCACATTCATTTGGGACTGCCGGATTTGGAATTCAAATCATCTGGGCTTGAATTGGCTTTGTGATTGTGCGCGTTGGGGGATGTGTGCGCATGTGAGCCGGAGACGGCCTGAGAACGCATGCTGCTCCCTCAGCAAACAAGACGTTTGCGTGTGCAGAGACAAACATTCCAGCCCCCACCCCCCCACCCCCGTAACGTAGATCCTTGGAGACAGGATGCGTCTGTGCCGGTGCGTCCTCCTGGGTGTCACTGCGCAGATTTACGAGAGGCTCTGGGCCGCGTTTGGCCGAGGAGGGAGCGGCGGCCTTATTAATGACTTGATTGGCTGATTGATGTGAGCTGATGGACGGCGGGCTTTGTGGCGGGACTGTTTTTGTTTTCGTCTGGGCTCCTGGCCCTGACAGACGCGCTCGGAGACGGGGTGAAAGAGCACGCCCAGGGTGGCGGGGGGAGGGGGCCCGGAGGCTGTTTAACTTTCAAAGCACGCCCGCTGCCTTTGACCCCACCCCCCCTCCCCTCCCCCCATCCAAAAAGTCAGGCAGTGTGACCTTTAGCACCAGAGCCCTGGGGCCGTCACCAAGCGCAGAACTTTCAGGGTACGTGTACACAAAAGCTGTTCTATGCACTCGGGCAGACATCTTGGTCTCCAGGTCTCTGTGTGTGTCCAGGACATACCATCTGGCTGTCCATGGCCTACCTGCCTTCAAACTGCCGGGGAGCCCTACCCACCATTAAGGATCCTCTCTGGCTGTCGTGTTTTTCCACTCGAAACTTCCCTTTCCTATCATCCCTCTCTCCAGATTGGCCTCTCATCTCTCTCGCTAGGGCAGACGCTGTCAGTTGATTGGCTACACAGACCCACTGACTCACTCTCAATGTTTTCATCCGAGAGCTCGGACTGAAGCCCCCCTCCACACACACACACACACACACACACACACATACACACACACACACACTACTCCTTTCTTCCCCCTCCTCCTTTCTCTCTACCTCTGTGTGTGTGTGTGTGTGTGTGTGTGTGTGTGTGTGTGTGTGTGTGTGTGTGTGTGTGTGCGCACGCGCGCGTGTGTGTGTCACTCAGCAGATGGTGGGGGCTGGGGTCTTGCACCTGCCCCGCCAAGCAGTGCTCACTGCTTAGCCGGCCCTGCAGAGGGAGTGACAATACGCTAATGACTGGATACCATCTGCCATGGTGACAAGGAGTGGCAGGAGGAGTGGGGGGTGGTTGGGGGAGGGGGTGGGGCGAGAAGCCAAATATCAAGCCCTCCCCCGTCCGCCTCCCCCTCCCCCTCTCTCTCTCTCTCTCTCTCTCTCTACGGTTCCTCCGTCTCTGAAGCCACTGGTCCGCGGGCCCCCCGTTCCCCTGTCTCCGGCCCACGGCTTCGGGGGGGGGGGGGGGGGGGGGGGGGGGGCGGCCGCAGGCCCGTTGGAAAGCCAGGCCGCGGCCCGCGGCGATCGGGCTTTGCCGCCGCATGGCGGCGGCGGCCCGGGAACGAGGTGTCTGGGCCCCAGCTTAGACAATGGAAGGTGGATTGGCTCAGGAAGGACAGAGGTGCCAACCCCACCGTGAGCCGCATTATCTGGGCCTGTCCTTTTATTACAGCAGCGCCGTTAGACGCAGGGTTTACCTGCGCCCTCCCTGACTCGGATACGCTCACCCGGGACGAAACTAGGGCAGGATGTTCCGACGACCAAATACCAACCGTGTCCACGTAGCCTCCGTGGAGCTGGCTGGGAGTTAAGGCGGATTACATTCTGCTCTGGATTAGACATTGTTGAGCAGCTTGTTTTGTTTGGAGGGAGAGGAGAGCGTACGCGCACGTGCACCGACAACACCTTCACACACACACACACACACACACACACACACACACACACACACACACACACACACGCACACACACACATAGGGACACAGAGGTGAGGGGTGTCTGAGCTGGGATCACTTAATCCCCCTTGAGCTTCAGTTCTCCTGACCTCTTCAGAATCTTTTGATAAAACAGACTTCTCCTTTTTTAACCCCCTACAAAGCGAAGGGATATTTCTGTCTGGGTTGGTGAACGATGTGTGCGTGTGTGTGTGTGTGTGTGTGTGTGTGTGTGTGTGTGTGTGTGCGTGCGTGTGCGTGTGCGTGTGCGCGTGTGTGTGTGTGCTTGCCTTGCATACAGTTTTAAGTGCACGTGGAAATGAAATCCAATTGAATAACATTATGAGCACGTGCCTCCGTCATAATGGAACAGAACTTGGCGCCGAGCAGGGCCTGTGTAAGGGGCTCCTAGCATGACTGGTTGGAATTGCTCAGCATGTGACATGGTTTGACTGCAAATGAAAGCTTCTCTCTCCTACAAGTGTTTGGCAGTCAGATGGTGCATGCTATCTGGGACGCACATCCCCTCCTGCACTCCCCGGACCTCCCTCTCTGAGTGCACTGCTTCGGTGCGGTGTTGTGTGTCCCGGGTAGGAACAGAGGGGGGGCGAGAGGTGAAAGGTCGAACGGCCTAATGAACACAGAGTTTGTTGCTCGGACCGGACGGAGGACAAGGGGGGGCGGGGGGGGGGGGGGGGGGGGGGGGGGAGGGCGACGGAGCCGGAGCCGGACCCCACAGAGACGTCTGCTAGCTGGGCTGCGGTCTCAGGAAAGCAGCGGGCCGATTGCGGTGCCTGCTAGCTCTGGTTCTCTGTCCTGGAGCAGGCCTCAGTGTCCGCCCTCCTGTCACGGACAGCGATAGATAGGAGAGAGAGAGAGGAGAGAGAGAGAGGAGAGAGAGAGAGAGAGAGAGGAGAGAGGAGAGAGGAGAGAGAGAGAGAGGAGAGAGAGAGAGAGAGAGAGAGAGAGGGAGAGAGATAGAAAGAGAGAGAGAGAGAGAGGGGGGCGGTGCTAAATATAGCCTCCCAGAAATAAATAAATCACAAAGAGAACAGGCTGTGCATGTCAGAGACAGGGCAGGGGCAACGGGGAGGAGGGTCGGGGGCCCAGGGTTCATGTGTACTTTTATAGCGGGTGTGCAAGGGGGAGAAAGAGGGGGGCTGGGCAGAGGGCCGTTGGGTTCATTTCCTCCCCCCCCGATGGCCTCTACCCTACCTTCTTTGATCAGCGGGTGTTAGATTAGCAGGGGTGTGTGGTGAGGCTGTCGCTCTCAGCTGACTCCCCCCTCACCAGTGGCCCCGCACACACACACACACACACACACACTGGCTGGCTGGACCTCGCGGCGAGAGCGAGGCGACGGCCGTTGCGAAATCACGTCCACATAGCAACGGGCCGGGCCCACCTCTCCCCTCCTCTCCCCTCCTCTCCCACTCCCAGGGACATGCTCAGGCCGGAGCGGCAGCAAACACAGGGAGCCAGTGGCAGGGTCTCCGGGGGGGGGGGGCGTGACAGACCAAAGAGCCGGCCCGCGTGTCGGAAACCTGGCCGCGGCGCGCAGAGGGTGATTCATGGTTCCCGGCAGTTTCCACTGCTCCTCTGACTCGCCCCTCACGTGCCTGGCTCTGAGCACGGCAAGGAGCCCCGGCCACACACACACACACACACACACTGGCACACCCAGCCACCCCCTCGGGCCGTTCCACACAGAGCGTCCCGTGAGCTCACCGTGCCGGCGCCCCCTGGCCAGAGCGGTGGGGCGCCGTACTCCAGGCTGGCTCCTGCTCCCCTGTAGACGTGGGCCGCTCACAGAACTGGGTCAGCCCGCTCAATGTGATTAGCAGGTTAATGAACACCCTCATCATTCTCTTCGTGTGTGTGTGTGTGTGTGTGTGTGTGTGTGTGTGTGTGTGTGTGTGTGTGTGTGTAGGACAGAGACAGATAGAGGGGGGGGTGAAGGCATGGCTGAGGTAGTGGTATATTGTATTGTAATACTACTTTCATGGCTTGCCTCTTTGCATTGTGAAGTTGGCATAGTTGGCTGTTAATGCGTAGAGTGTGCGAGTGAAAGGCCAGAGAGCAGGTGTGTGTGTGTGTGTGTGTGTGTGTGTGTGTGTGTGTGTGTGTGTGTGTGTGTGTGTGTGTGTGTGTGCGCGTGTGCGTGTGCGCGAGTGCGTGTGTGTGTGCGTGCTAGAGCGAGCGACGCTAAAGCTTCTGAATTGAGCGTTTGTTTAAGGGAAGGACGATCACATCCAGCTCAATGAAAACAGCTCTTGTTCTCCGCTGTAAAGGAGAGGGAGGAGGCAGGGAGAGTGGGAAGGAGGGAGGGGAGAGAGGGAAGGAGGGAGGGAGAGAGGGAGAGAGGGAAGACAGAGAGGCATGGAGAAGGCCCGGGGAGGTGTGAGCCCAGACTTCCGCTGCCATTCGAGAGCTGCATGCAAATGAAACCGCGCAAACAAGTACACAGGGGCAAAGGTCAGAGCTGCCCTCCGCTGGGAGAAAGACACATTCTCTCTCTATAGACAAACACACACACACACACACACACAGTAGACACATGCCCTGAAAGAAAATACTTGTTTGGAGAGCTTCATATCTGCTGATTCTTTCGTGTGTGTGTGTGTGTGTGTGTGTGTGTGTGTGTGTGTGTGTGTGTGTGTGTGTGTGTGTGTGTGTGTGTGTGTGTGTGTGTGTGTGTGTGTGTGTGTGTGTGAAGCTCACCAGGGCTGCTATTAGAGCTGTCTCTTTCTGGCGTCATCAGAGGCTCTATTCCGTCAGCTGCATGGCGCTAAATGCCACTCTGTATTTTCCCAGGCAGTGAGAGCCTCTGTCACGTCAGTGTATCAGAGGACCCACACAAACACATCCGCACTGGGGCAATTAGTCCTTACATGGTCACAGAGCTGGACCCCAGTGCACACACACACGCACACGCACACGCAGGGTCAGGGCCCCGAGCAGAAAGTGATTCCACCCTCTAAGTATATCTTGAGTGTTGGGCCTCTGGACTAACCTATCTCCTTGTCTGTCTTTGTTGTTTCAGACTGACGTCGGACATCTCCGGCCACCCCACACCTCCCCCTCCCGCCCTCTCCGCTCCCTCCGGACGGGGGACCACGCCGCAGCCCACTGACCGGGCCGACAGCCGGACCATGTGCCGTGGCCGACGACCTTTGACCCCACGCCCCCCTCCTTCTCCTGAGGTCGCCGTGGCTGCTGTTGTCAAGGTGGCCCTCCCCCGAGGTCTAGCTGCTGCTCGAGAGACGCCGCCAAACCCTTTGACTGGACTACACTCAGAAATCTCTTTATCTATGTACATAGGCCAAGAAATTATGATTGATTTATTATTATTAATATTATTAATATTGGTTTTGTTATTATTATTATTGTTGTTGTTGTTGTTGTTGTTATTATTATTATTATTATTATTATTGTTGTTGTTGTTGTTGCATCTTTCCACTGGTTTCCTGTTTGCGTTAGCTACCTTAACCTTAAAACCTGTGGACCAAACCTGGAGGCAGATTCAGACATACAGATCACACATATATATTTTATTTATTTATCTATCTATCGTGTATATGTGCACTTAACAGAGAGCGTGCGTGGGAATGTGTGCACAAAAACAAAAACGTACTGCAAAAAGAGGTGGCATTCTGCAAATCTATTTAAGGAACTGAGTTGGTGATTTCTTAAAACCCCTACCTCAGAGCAAAGCAGCTTAGATCTGAATTACACAGCTGACGCTGATGTGGAAATACCCATTTCTTTACGAAAGGTGAATGTTTTTGTAACCACCAATCCAAAGCCTTAGTCTACGGTCCGCCCTGTCGGACGGACTTATAGTTTGGACCTATAAACACGCAGTAAATCAAAGACTTAACCAATGGCCATGGAGACAGCATGTATGTCTGTGTGCAGTTAGATGATGTGCTGTACTTAGAGATTAATACTTTTCACCTTATCTATAGAGTATATCATAGAATTCCATAGTAATATATTTATTATGACTCAGATCAGGAGATGTGAATTGTACGCAAGGAGAGAAGTGAATGTGTATTGGACCTGGGAGTGGTATCTAGGGACATGAAAACACCCAGAAATACACACTCACACACACACACACACACACACACATGGAAACACTGTCTGACTTGACCTAGAAACCTTCCTCCACTTGAGCCTTTGACGTAGTCTGCCCTCTGCTCACCTGGAATACTCACTACGCTGGAGAAACAGTCCCTATGAGGCACAGGAGCACACACACACACACACACACACACTCACTAGGCCGTGTGGACTTGTTGTTCAGTGAGGCTCTGTGACTCCCAGCGTGAGTGGGAGTGGGACACACCCAACGTAAGGCATGGTCTTGCACTTACAAACGCCCTAGATTGTAACACAAGACACTTGAATGTAGAACATGCCGTGTTCACCTGGGGGGAACACCACCACCACAAAGACTACAACTACCACCACACCCAAGGAAAATGCATATGTACAGAATGAAACTAGAGAAACCCCCATACAACAAGCAAAAGATAGGGTATCTTTGTTTATCTGACTTCACTGGTATTCAACATGGCCTATATTTGTAAATAATGTAAAAATAAAAGACAGTTTGTTGGGAAGTTTTAAGTTAAAGATGATAACTTATAGGGTTTGTACTGTGCATACAATGTATTTGAGAGAATTCCCTGAGACAACAAAAGCACTAATTATTAGGTTATATGTATATGTAACACCATAGTTTGGACGTGATTTTTTTATCTGTCATCTGACAGCTACGCGAAATGAGTGCCACTTCAAGGACATTTTCTAATGCTGAATTCTAAGAAAAGTTTTAGGATAAATCATTACCTAATACTTGACATAAAGAGCTAATTCTTGCTACTTAGGTACAATTCTCACATGGCATATATGCAATATTTACACTTTTGAAATTAGTTTACAAAGAGGTACCAAATGTATAAATAATATGATAATAATGTTTGTTAAACCTTCAGAACAGATTTTCTCTTTTGCTCTTTGTACTTTTTTTTTTTTTTTTTTTGCCAATTTCAAATGGAACTTTTTCCAGTTTGTTTTTGCTAACGGAGCCTATTGGTGTTTTGAGCAGTGTTTTTGCATTCGGATAATGTTTCCAGTTGGGTTTTTATTCAGTATCTAAGGGTTACCGCCTGGGACCTCCTTTCTCTTGCTGTGTCTTCCATTGTAAATACTTCATATCTTGCTGTTTTGTGGCGCTACTAAGAGATGATAATTTAAACCTAGTGCAGTTCATTGCTTTAGACTGTATTGATTCTTTATAGACACATGCAATAAAGAATAACATTATTTAAGAAAACCAATCTCTGGTCCCCTCCTTTCTCTAAAAAGCGGTGTGATGTTTTTATCATGTGAATTGGCAGTTGGCTGAAAATCCCCTGCCTCCTTAGACAGCAGATGTCTCAGCACAGCTTCATTAAGAGTTCCCTCATTATGGAGGATGAAGAAAAGAGAAACACTCCAGGAGCCTGTCCTCCGTCCCATCCACTGGTGTGCGTCGCTTTCCCCCTCTTCCTCTTTCCTCTTCCCCCCGGCCAGGCTTCTTTACAGTCTCACAGCCTGCTGGGAAAACGCCTGATGGCAGACTAGCACGCCCAGACAAGGGCTAACCTAGCCTAGCATTAGCTTTGTTATTGTTTTGCCCCCCCCCCCCCACCCCCTCTTCTTGATTCCCAACCCCCAACCATAACAATTAGAGGAACATGTAGAAACAGCCCCCTGGAACCGTGTGGGGTGGGTGGGGGGTGTGGGGAGAGGGAGATGGGGGAGGGGTTTGAAAAATGCTGTGATAGGATTATGATTTTCAACCCTTAGCCATATGCTGTCAGATTATGCATTTGCATAGCCTTGTTAATTAAAATGGTAATGAAGGCAGGGAGGGAGAGAGAGACAGAGAGAGGTGTAATTGTCTGGTCGGGCTGTTGTGTGTGCTGGTGTTGCCGTGGGTGACTGCGGGGGCTTATCGTTTTGCGTCTGTAAGGGTCGGGGGAGGTTTGTTTACAATACATATGAAACATGAAATCCAGAGTCAGGGGAGCTCCAGAATCTGGTGAAGGCTGGGGCTCTGCTAGTGCGGACGCCTGGGGTCCCGTTAGTAGCAGAGGTAGAGAGAGGGGACAGGGGGCCTGCTGTGGAGGGGCTGAGGTAGAAGGGGGTGGGGGGTTGGGGGGTAAAGAGAGGTGATGGGGGGGAGGTGGTGCTGAGAGGCGAGGGCCCAGCAGAGGGATCCTCAGCTGCCCTCTACAAACCACATCACATCCATCACTCCCATCCATCCCTCGCTGCCCACTCACTCGTTAGGCCTAATTAAGCACACTAATTAATCCCATTAAATAATAAAAGAGACAAAGATGAGAGCCAGCATGGAGCTAAAGGGGTCTCTCTCTCTCTCTCTCTCTCTCTCTCTCTCTCTCTCTCTCTCTCTCTCTCCCTCTCTCTCTCTCTCTCTATCTCTCTGTCTCTCTCTCTCTCTCTCTCTCTCTCTCTCTCTCTCTCTCTCTCTCTCTCTCTCTCTCTCTCTCTTCCTCTCTTCCCCCATTTTCGGACCGGCACATGCAACGTAAAAGTACCAAACATGCAGTCAGTGGAAGCTGGCTGTGTTGGAGCTGGCTGGGGGGAAGCAGCGTTGAAGTGGCCCCCCTGTACTGAGCCACCTCCAGGCCCCCGGCTAGAGGATGTGAGGGCGGGGTCCATCAGGTAGCACGTGACGGCAAAACGTGCACGCCAAGCCCAAAGGGAATAGACCGGAAAACGAGGACAAGGAATAATGAATCAGCTTGTGGTCACCAACGCTGCTCCTCTCCATCGGTCCAGGTCTCTCTCTCTGTGTGTGTGTGTGTGTGTGTGTGTGTGTGTGTGTGGGGCGGGGTCTGCTATGTAACACTAGACAGGTCTGTAGGAGCAGAGTGAGGCAGACTCGTGCCCCAGGGAGCCATCAGCCTGATGGACAGAGACCCTCACCAGCTCCACAGGAAATGGGATGCTTCCGGACAGGCTGTCTGCGACGGCGACGCTACATTAGTGGCCCTGTGTGTGTGTGTGTGTGTGTGTGTGTGTGTGTGTGTGTGTGTGTGTGTGTGTGTGTGTTACAGTCTGGTCTTAAAAGCCAGTGGACCCCCTGGCCATCTGAGACTCTTCGTTCCAGTTGGAGAATTTGGCCAATCATGGTTCACTGGCACCGTCCCCTATCCATTGACGCCACTGCTTCACTGTGTGTGTGTGTGTGTGTGTGTGTGTGTGTGTGTGTGGCTGCATGTATGTGGGAAGAGACGTAGGCTCAAACTCTCTGCATACATGCCTCATTACCATACACACACAAACACAGGCTAACGTAGCTCAATGGCGTCCGCCACCTTGAAACCAAGTGTCTACAAACACGCGGGCGAACGGTTCATTGCCACTCGGCAGTGGGCCGCGACCGGCAGGAAGGGGGGCGGCCCCGGTGGGGGTAAGTGGGGGGTTCCCTTCTGACCCCGAAACAGAGACCAGGGCAAAAGTCCGGGTCCCAGTTGTCCTCAGGGCTGAACCCAGAACACCCGCCTAGGGTAGAGCAACCTCATCGGTGTCTCGTCACATACAGACACCTCCTTTGCTTTTGGTTTTCTCAGAGCAATTTGTTGTTCCGTTCTGGACGTGGTGGGCCAACCGTCCCTTTGTCATGGTGCAATAATGAAGTGATGGACAGCCCGCTGCAGCACAGACACACCCAGACCTGACCTGCAGCTGTCAACAGACACACGCACACACACACACGCGCACACACACACATAGGCAGACCTGCTAAGGATGAGTCACACTTGGTGGGTTGGGTCAGCAGACAGAGCAAGGGCTGATTCCAGCATTTCCCTCCTCTTCTCTCTCTCTCTCTCTCTCTCTCTCTCTCTCTCTCTCTCTCTCTCTCTCTCTCTCTCTCTTTCTCTGTATTTCTCCCTCCCATCTGTTTCTTAGCCTTCTGTTTTCAAACTATCATTGTTGTTTTCCAGCTCAATCTTTTCCACCTGAACCCCATCCCCCTCCCCCCTTCCTCCCCCACACACACATTTCCCTCCTCTTCTCTCTCTCTGACTCTCTCTCTCTCTCTCTCCCTGGTTGTTTTCCTGTTAGTTCTTAGTTCAGCCTGCCTGACCCTCTGTCATCAGAGACAGGAAGGGGTGTGTCTCTGTTTGGGTGTGTGTGACGCAAGCTGTTTACCTGGTGGTCAGGTAGAGGGGTGTGGCTGTGGGTGTGTGTGCGTGTCTGTGCGCGTGTGATTGTGTATGGCTGAGCGCGCGGACGGTTAGCGACACAGTTGGAGGAGTAGCATGAGGACCGTGAGAAAAGTACCTGGGAAACAGCTGGGAAGGGCTGCCGGCACTGAAATCACAGCGAGAACAAACACACCGACCCACAGTGGCATACGAAAACACAGTCACAGGGCTCACAGCAACACACCAGCCAGTCAGTTACATAAACAAACACACACACACTCACACACACACACACACACACACACACACACACACACACACACACACACACACACACACACACACACACACAGCTGGGGTGTGCTCCTGACTCCTTTCTGTGGAATCGTACAGGGGTGAGGGGGGTCTGGGAAATCATCTGGAAGACTCGTCTGTCCGTTCACCCTCCCATCCATCACAGGAGATCCTGGCACGCACCGCCATGCTCTGCCCCCCCCCCCTCTCTCTCTCTCTCTCTCTCTGCTCCCTCTCTCCTATCCTGTGTTCAGACAGGTCTGAGGAATGTCCTCGCCCTGATGTAGAATTTCATCCAAATCTCTCAGCCCAGTTGTTTTACCAGCAGCCAGCTAGCCGCTGAGAGAGAGAGAGAGAGAGAGAGAGAGAGAGAGAGAGAGAGAGAGAGAGAGAGAGAGAGAGAGAGAGAGAGAGAGAGACATGGGTTGCATGGATGTCTACTTAAAGGGCTTCAGTGAAAAGCGTAAGCTAGGATTGTTTACTGCATTCTCAAACTGTAGCTGTTGCGCAATGAATGACTCAAGGGGAAGTGAGTGTCACTATGTTGAAAGTTTTGTGTGTGCATTGTCTGTGTGTGTGTGTGTGTGTGTGTGTGTGTGTGTGTGTGTGTGTGAGCCTGTGTAAGAGAGAGAGAGAGGATTATCTACTTATCTGTTGTTATCCAGCCCAGTGTAAGCTCATATGGGAAGTGTTATTTGAATAGGTGAGCCCATTGAACAGTGGATTGGTAAACACACTGCCACAGCCTGAGGGCACACCTATTGTGCAGGGTTGATTGTGTGTCCGTGCCTGTGTGTGTGTGTGTGTGTGTGTGTGTGTGTGTGTGTGTGTATATGTGTGTATATGTGTGTATGTGCGCATACTGCTATGTGACCTTATATGGGCGTCTGCGTCTTTGCATTTGGATGTGCACCCTCTGTCACTATAGTATGTTTTTGAGAACCAAATATGGTTGAAGAATTCCAGATTTAGAGTGTGTTTGCATTCTTCTTTGTCATATCTGTGGGAAAAATTCTGAGTGCACAAGAAGACCCGTCTGGAGATTTTAAGGACATACTCCAAATCCTCAGAGGAGGAGGACAAAGAAGAAGAGGAAGAAGAAGAAGAAGAAGAAGAAGAAGAAGAAGAAGAAGAAGAAGAAGAAGTAAACAAACAAGAAGCGCTGTTCAGATTGCTTTCCCAGTTTTCCGTTGTCCTCTCCTCTGCTGAACCATCCACATAGGTTTATGCTGATCTCTTCATCTCTGCTCCCTCTTTGTCCCCCGTCACTCTTTTCTCTGCCATCCATCCCTTCCACGGGCAGAGCTGATCTCTCTTTCTCTCTCTCTCTCTCTCTCTCTCTCTCTCTCTCTCTCTCTCTCTCTCTCTCTCTCTCTCTCTCTCTCTCTCTCTCTCTCTCTCTCTCTCTCTCTCTATCTCTCTCTCTCTATCTCTCTCTCTCTCTCTCTCTCTCTGCATGTTTCACTCTCACTCAGAGGGAGGACACTGTGACCGTGCCCTCAAATGTACACATGTCATGTTGCTCCATGGTTTGCATCGATGTGTATGTCAAATGTGTGTGTGTGTGTGTGTGTGCTTCAGAGAGAGGGTGGGGGGGGGGGGGGGAATCTAGGCCAGATATGGATAAAGGGGAAAGAGGGCGACTGGCAGCCACAGTATTGTTCACCATGCAACACGGAGAGAAATCATAACCCTGTTACATAAGCCAGAACAGGCAGCTCTGGGGAACAACACATGACGTCACGTGTGTGTCTGTGTGTCTGTGTGTGTGTGGGTGTGTGTGTGGGTGTGTGTGTCTGTGTGTGTTTGTGATGCAAAGCATGCATACATTTAAACATCACAAGGCATGGCATCCGTCTACATAGAAGTATCCACTGATAACGGGAGAGGAGTGGGGGATTTGGTAAAAAATATTGGTAGAAAAGAAGTGAAAAGGGGGATGGGATGGGGTGGCGGTGTCATCTGGGAATATGTTCTCCATTATACGAGCCACGGAGTCCTCGGGGGAGGAGGGATAAATAAATAATTAGGAAAACCCTCTTAGAACAACACAATGGCTTCCCTTTGGGGACTGTCGGAACAATGGAGATTGGAAACAAAGAGAGAGAGAGAGAGAGAGAGAGAGAGAGAGGAATACAACAACTAAGAAAAAAACTAAATCCACTTGCTATCAGCTGTGGCGATTTGTCTTTGTACCAGGGTAACCAGAGAATGCCTTACAAAACTGCTTATTATTTCACGATAGACCAGAACAAGTACTCCATGGGCCATGCAGAATAGAAAATGTGTGTCTTCTCTGTTCTCAAGTCGTTTTGAAATGTCCCTCTCCTCTTTGTCTCTCCTAGATTCCACTTTTATCTCCCACCCTGCGTCCTTCCTCCTCCGACCGTGGAGACCACCCCTCTCATCTGTTCTGGCTTTCCCTGCGTCGAGCCCCAGATGTGGCCCCGGTTCTATAGGTGTCATCCCTCAAATGGCTCTCCTTGTCGGGGACAAATAGGTCCCTGAGTGGGCCTGGATGAAAGATGGGCCAGGAGGACAACAGACCCCCACAGTCGTAAACCAATCTCCCTCCCTAACCATTGCGCCTTCTCTCTCTGTCTTTCACTTTCTCTTTCTCTCTCTCTCTCTCTCTCTCTCTCTCTCTCTCTCTCTCTCTCTCTCTCTCTCTCTCTCTCTCTCTGTCTTTCTCTCTTCTAGTTCTCTCTCTCTCTCTCTCTCTCTCTCTCTCTCTCTCTCTCTCTCTCTCTCTCTCTCTCTCTCTCTCTCTCTCTCTCTCTCTCTCTCTATTTCTCACTCTATCTATCAGTCCTCTCTCTCCGTCTCCTCCTCTCTCTCTCTTTCTCCTCTTGCTCTATACATCAATATCAGTTCCTCTGTCTACATGCTACCGGGGAGCCAGTTACCCTGTCCTCTGGTACAAAGCGATCTGCCACAGATGGACTGTTCTCTGCCCCCCTGGTAGATGAGTCCAGGCCCCCGGTCATCCATCTCCTCTGCCCCCACTTAGAGGTACAGCGGGGTGGGGGTGGGGGGGGGGGGTTACAAGGGCCCGCTGTGATACCAACGGGGATCCAGATGAACAGTGACACATAAACATCCCCTTGCAGTTCAGAGGCCCTCATTTTAATAAATGCTTGCTAACAGCAAACTGCTGACACAGCAGTTAACAGTGTTCAACCAGCTACTTCACTTTAAAGCAACACACCAATCATTAACATCTCTGTAGCTATCTCCTGACAAGCTCATTACCAGCTCCTTTTCTTTCTCTGCCATTGTGGTTAAACAGCTCCCTTCGAGCTAGCTGCTACACGTCGTGAGGGAACGCAATTCCGTTCAACACCGTGTTGTGTGAACGCGAGGGGATCGTGAGGCAAATATGTGCTTCCTTGTTTACATCCCTCCTGATTGGTTGGTTTGGTTGGGCATGGGGAGAGTTTTGAGATGACAAGGGATGGGGAGCTAATACATCTATTTTTTAAGAGCATTCAATGTATTGATAGCTACATGGATGTAGTCATTCATATTAAAATAACTTGACTACTGCAGCTTTGAAAAACAAATCGATTGCTAAGCGGACTACCCCCCCCCCCCCCCATCACCCCCACCCCATGTATCTCTGCCTGGGATGACTGAAGCAGATGAGAAAACATCAGACAGGACGCTGAGTATTTCAGAGGACTAGGATGGGGATAAGACCATGGTTGAATCACATACTGCACGCTAATGCTTTTGGGGAATGTAACAGTATCCTGACACCCACCAATTCTGCCAAGAAAGATTCTAACAAGTACAAAACTAAAAATAGAATAGATGTGTCTGCATGTTGCATGTTGGCGTGGTAGGTTTCCAGCGAAACAAAAAAAAATACCCAATAAGTATGAGGAAACGCATTTCACTGAAATTGAATTCATAAACATTTATCTTCCGGCATTTTGGATGTGCAACAATGGTTGCTTTTGAATTGCAAAGCCTAGCCTACACGGCTTGCCAAAGGGCAATAGGTGTGGAATCAAAATAAATAGCTTTTCCAGTAACACTAGTAATAAAGGCTTATCAGTAGCATTTCCTGGATTCTTAACATTGGTCAACAATTCAAAATAGTCACTGCTAAAAGTGTGTTGGACCAGAGAAGGTGCAGCCGCCACTGTTTAGAGTATTGTTGGGGCATGGGGGCATGATAGGTACCATAAAGTAGTGTTGACCAAGAACTAAGGGCACTTAGGTACCATAGAGTAGAGTATTGTTGAACTAGAGCTGGGGTGATCGCAGGTAGCATAAAGTATTTTTGACCTAGAACTGGGGTAAACACAGGTAGCACTGGGGGGTATCTTAGATACCATAGTATCACAGTATTTTTTACTTAGAACCGGGGGTATCTTAAGTACCATGTAGAGTATTGTTGACCTAGAACCGGGGGTATCTTAGATACCATAGTAGAGTATTGTTGACCTAGACCTGGGGGTATCTTAGATACCATAGTAGAGTATTGTTGACCTAGACCTGGGGGTATCTTAGATACCATAGTAGAGAATTGCTGATCACAGGGATGCTGCCTGCCTGACTGTTCCCCCTATAAGGCCACTTCAAGCCTGAGTGAAAGGGGTGTTGTCCGCGGCGGAGGGCGACAGCAGCCGTCCCTGCGGTCAGGCCAGGCTGGAGCAGCGCTCCACGGGTGCGGGCCGCAGCGGGAAGGGGGAGGCTGGGAGGGCCCGCGACAGGCTGAGGGGGTTACACAAGCAGCAGGGAGACGGAACAGAGCATCATAACAAGCCTAATGAGAACCAGAGACGAGGGGGAGAGGGGAAGGGGGAGAAGGAGGGGAGAGGGGGGGGGGTCAAGGGAGGGGTAGAGCGGGGGAGGAGGGACAGCCCAGCCTGAAACAAACAGTGCTCAGACACACGTCTCCTACACCGCTCCCCACTCACCCGCGTTAGTGCCGTTGTTTTAGCCTTTCCCCAACTTGGCCCCTTCAGTTTGTGTTTTTCTCCTTCTCACCTCTCTCTCTCTCTCTCTCTCTCTCTCTCTCTCTCTCTCTCTCGCGCTCGCTCTCGGTCTCCTTTTCTCTCGTTCGCTCTCGCTCTCTCCCTATCTTTCTCTTGGCCCTTCGCTCCTCCCAGTTCTCCCTGAGAGCACTACTGGAGCAAAAACACGTTCCTGTCCACATTCCTGCCCCAGGAAAAACAGTGTTCGGAACACAATAAAAGGCCAAGCACGTCATCTGTTTTCATACCCACTTGTTCACTGGAACAAGGCCGCTCCGGTGGATCGCGTAGTTTTGTGTGAGTGTGTTTCAGCGTGTGTGTGTGAGATTGCATGCCAGTGATCTCGTTTTCACTTTGCTTATGCAGGGAGCACTGCGCTTTGCTGCAGCGATTGCTTTTTGGTGGGAGTGCCACGTGTGTTGGAAGGCCCTGTGACTGTGAACAATAGCAGAGCCCAACGCAG
>CM030172.1:45229934-45257434 GCA_017639675.1 Aplochiton taeniatus
CACGTGTGTGCGTGCGTGTGTGTTTGTATGTGTGTGTGTGTGTGTGTGTGTGTGGGAGAGTCTGCACTCTCTGCTTGAGGACAGTGGCTGTTGACAGCCCCAAAGAACACTGAGCAAAATTAGAGCCAATATCAGCTGCATCACGTTGTGTTCCCAAGCAGGGGGAACACACTGACGTAGACACACACACACACACACACACACACACGCACGCACACACACACACACACGTACGCACGCACACACACACACACACACACACACACACACACACACACACACACACACACACACACGCACGTACACAGTCACAGAGCCAGCTGCCACTGTGCGCTGGTCTGTCTGAGAACGGGAGTAGCCAAAAATAAGTGTGTGAACCAAGGGGACCTATCTGGCAGCCTTTTGGTCAGCTAAAGGCATATCATTACAGGGAGCAGGACGGCCGTAACCTTTTCATTTCAACAGTCACTCAGGGACAAAATGCAGTTTCTCCTTTCACAATACAAACACAACCAGCCCAAACCGAGCGGAACTAAAATGGCTTCACGTGGCTGCCCTCGACCATCATGTCGGCCGGCCCTCTGGCTGGAGGATGCCGGGCCAAAATGTCCGTGGTTCCCGGTGCTCTGTGCCTTCGGCTCGGGTCGGTGATCACGTCAAGCAGGTCCTCCGCACACATCACACCCACCATCTGTCTCAGGGCCCGCCACTTTCCAACCGGCCGGTCGTCAAACAGGCGCTCCGCCGTTTGCTCCCTGTACTTCCTGTTGGAGGCCGCAAACCCCTCCCACATCCTGGGCCCGACCAACCCACCCACCAGCCGGCAGCTCCCCTGGGCAAACGTGCGGGGTGTGTGTCTGTTGTCCTGTAAGAGCCTATCTGTGTCGGAGCATTCCAAGGAGCACCTAGAACCAGAGCCCCTAATCCCCGGCCGGCCTGACGTAATCTATTAAGCTCCGTGCCTCGACGTTCCTGCCTAAGTGGTCCGGGACGGATCTGTCAACGGCGCGCACACACGCTCCGCTGCGGTCGGCCGCGCCGCCTGGAGCTCCCCGCTCGTCATTCAAGAGCTCCCATCGAGGCCGTGCGCCGTTTCACTCATCTCTCTCCGGCGCCGGGGGCCGGGTCAGAGGCTGGCCCAGGCATGTCCGCACCACGGCCAGCGGCGCGCCACCGCGGTCGGGTCGGATGGCACGCAGGGCGGAGCGGCACGGAGCACGCGCCACTGGCGAACGAGTCCGAGCGGCGACTGTGTTGTTGTCTTTTCCCTCGAAAGGAAACGGCCAGCGTCTCTCACCGCCTCTGTCACACGGGGCCGGGGGTGAGGAGGGGGGCCGGGGGTGAGGGGCGGGGTGAGGAGGGGGACGAGGTGAGGAGGGGGACGAGGTGAGGAGGGGGCTGGGGGTGAGGAGGGGGCTGGGGGTGAGGAGGGGGACGGGCCGGGCGTCTCTGGAACCTCTGCTGCCGATGAGCGGCGGGCAGGAGGAAACAGAGAGGCTGCCAACGCACCATCGCCCGCGGCTGTTTGCCCAGGAGTGCCTCGGAGACTTCAACGCCCACAGCCCCCCACCCCCCCACACACACACTCTTGCCCCTCCCTCGGTGGGAACTGTCGACCCCGCGGCCCCGGTGTGACAGCAGCCGTCAGCGTGGCGGTGGGAGTGACGCGTCACACCACGTCTACAGAGTGCACGGAAACATCACACACAGACCACACACACTCCGCTCTGATGGGGTTTCTGAGTGGTAGTAGTCTGTTCATTGAAGTACATCCATGTTCTGAGAATGTTATTCCTAGCTTGTTTAGGTGGTAACGGCAAAGACCCGGGTCCGAACGGCTGGAGTCTCTGTCTAATCCGCCCCTTCAAAGAAGGAGCACATCATTGGGTTGAGGGGGAGAAAGTATGAGAGAAACTACACTTTATAGCGTCAGAAACACAGCTGGGTCCGAGCGTTGCCATTGGTAAATGATTACTTCTTCTACTTGAAGAGACTTGTACAATAAGAAAAGACTACAAAAAGTACAGTTTAATCAGAATGGATAAGTAATGTTATGAGATGACACATTTAAGTCATGCAAGTTCAATGTGATTGAGTAGAAACTAAATCCAGGCTTTCAGCGTGGAGGCCAGACAGTGTCGAGTAGACAGTGCTTGACCTCTTTGTGTGTGTGTGTGTGTCCCTGTGTGTGTGTGTGTGTGTGTGTGTGTGTGTGTGTGTGTGCGTGCGTGTGTGTGTGTGTGTGTGTGTATGCACGTGAGAAGTAGAAGATGCGTCACCTGCTTTTATTTGTGCTGCACACAAATGCACCAGACATGACTAAAACTACTACTGCCACTACTGCTGCTGCTACACACACACACACACACACACACACACACACACACACACACACACACACACACACACACACACACACACACACACACACACACAGATGCAATAGGAAGGTAGGAAGTTGTGCGCATATTTCACCATGATGTACGAGCAAGACTAAACAGACAAATAAATCAAGTCTATTCTGAATTGGCCGATCTAAAATATGTGTTTTTTTAATAGTGAATTAGTCATCACTGAACCAGAAAATAATTGCGCAATTATTTTGAGTTTGAGTTTTTCCCAACTCTCTGGAGAGAAGACACTGCTCACTAGCTGTCAATTGGCTCTTTGGTGAATGAAACATGGCTTTTTGAACACACATGAAAAGCAAATGTTTCTCCGCCACACACAAACACCATCATTACTGGTCTGTATGTGATTAGGCTATTCATTATGCCTGTTCATTTTTATTTGTGTTATCGTATGTGTGTGTGAGCAGAAGAGTGCACAGTGAGTAGCTCTCCATCATCTGTGTCCAGGGGAAACAGGAACATGCAAGCATTCCTGCGAACATCTGATTGTAGATTTATGAGCCTTTGTGTGTTGGTGCGTGCGTGCGAATGCGTTAGCTTAGTGCACCATTCCAGTGCTATCAAAGAGCGGTAATGATTTCCAATAGCCCGAGTTTAAGGATGGTAAGACTTACACTGCTCTCCCTGTTAATGGGATGGGCCAGGTCTCATGTACGCACACACACAAACACACACAAACACACACACACACACACGCACGCACGCACGCACGCACGCACGCACGCACGCACGCACGCACGCACACACACACACACACACACAAGCACACAGCCAAACACGCACGCACACACTCAGACAAAAGCACGTGCACGCATGCACAGCTTTGGCCTCAGGTCATTACGCACTTACTGTCATGAATACACAACACACACTTACTCAAAGGGGGTGTGAAATACATGTGGGGCCACCTCAGCAAACATCATGGAAAGACTACAAGGAAGTCTATGTGAGAGGGTGTGTGTGTGTGTGTGTGTGTGTGTGTGTGTGGGTCGGGAGCTTTTATCCGGCACCGGATAAGGCGGGGACGCTATCTGATTAAACGATCCCCCTCGTTTTCCTCTTCCAATTCAAACCCAGTCCTGTTAATTAGATCAATTACGACTCTTAACTGGAGCAATTTGGCAATCTAATTTGTTTGAGTGTTCTTGATTAAAAAGGAGAATCAAGGTAATAATTGGATTTGCATCCTCCCACATGCTTGGGTGTTAACTCGTGGAGGAGGCAAGGGAGCGGGGTTTGGGGGGGGGGGCCGAATGAGGCAGAGAGACAGGTTTACGTCGTCTTGTTTCAGACCTTTGAATAGGGCCGGTTCTTTAACGTTACCGATGACCAGGACCAGGACCTGCATCTTTTTAGGTCTAAAAGGATGAATATTGAATATTTGCCCGACAAACACTGTCTGTTCTCGGTGAAACCAAGCCATGCTCCGACAGCTGTACTTAAAGTATCCTCCACCCAGACCCAAGCTGGACCCGTTCAAGCTGCAGCAGAGACGTGAGGCCTCCGATTACACCGTGGGAACGGGGTTCAAAGGTCCTGGGTCAGCTGGGTTGGTGCCCTGAACTGGGCCCGTACTGTACCCTGCTCGTTCAAACAAGAAAGAATATCTGCCTTCTATGACGGAAGAAAGCGTGGTGGCCTGAGGGCCCTGTGCTGTTCCTCCAGGGAAACGACTAACTGAACGTTCAGTCTTTATCTCAGGGAACTGAAATGTGCCAACCCTGTACTTTGGTTTGTGAGTGTATCGAAACTTGGCTTCGGCAATTGTCCAGATTCTGCTGGTGAGTTCGGGAAATTCACGGGACTGAGCTTTCCCGGATATTGTTCCCTGTTGCCGCACATCAACCTCTGACCACAGCCAACTCACTCCCACAGCGCTCGGAGCTGTCCAACGGCCCGGGTCCATTTCCCCTAACCGTGGCGCCTTCGTTTTCTTGGAATGTCACAGTGTGCTGCTCGCTCCCACAGCCTCCTGCACTGGGCCCAGTGTACGGCTGGCAGCAGGCGACGTGTGGGAGCGATCCCCGTTTCCAGTGCAGTGCTGCGGAGTGTGTGGCTGTTTTCTTTTGGTCCTGCATGGACGCTGTTCCACGCGTGCCGGTGGGAGCCTGAGACGTAAACATGACATACAGTATACACGGGCTCCAGCGAGCGCAATGCTCAGGGGAGGGGTGGGGTGGGGGGAGCGCAGCGCTCCTAAGGCTACACGCCACCAAATATGGCTCCAGTTGCCAAGGAAACAATGCAGGGGTTATGGACGTGCTTCAGTTCGAGTTCCCCGAAATGCCGCGGAGGCTGTGCCGACTCCTGGATGTGGCGGGGGAAGATCTGGGAGAGGTATGCACACCTGACGCTGATTCCTTCGCCATGAAGCACGTCTCAGTATAAATGGTGGAGGGGGGGGGGGGGGGGGGGACTGTAATGACCAAACAAGTCTCTCTACAAAAAGCTGGTTTCTAATGGAATAAGTGAATACATGTGAAATGATTCCCATCCATTTTTATTTATCAATTAAGGTTTTGGATGAATGGTAGCGGGAGAGGCAGCTGCAGGTTGTGGTACAGCTATGGGGCAATTAATAGAGCTAATTACTATGGCCGCACTGTCTGGGCACGCCTCTCTGTCTGTCAGCCTCATCAGCACTATAGAACCTCAATAATTGCCCTGTTAATTAGCTTCATCATCAAAAGCAAACGCCAGCTACGTCTCCAGAGCTGCTTGGGAACAACAGAGGGATGAGAAGAAAGAGGGGGAGGAGAGGAGAGGAGAGGAGAGGAGAGGAGAGGAGAGGAGAGGAGAGGAGAGGAGAGGAGAGGAGAGGAGAGGAGAGGAGAGGAGAGGAGAGGAGAGGAGGTCCATCCATTTTCAATGTGGCAGTTGTGACTGATCCCCTTGTTTTCCTCTCTCATTGACACGCTGGAGATCAGGCTCAAGAGGAGCAGGGCTGGGCAGGTTTGAACCGGCTCTCATGAGACACAGGCTGTAGGGATACTGGTGGGAGTAAAAGACGGAGGGGGGTGTTTGGGATTAGCGTACCGGGGGTTGTGCTGAGAGGGAGCCCGTGCTCCCTGCGTGCGTCGGTCTGTGTGTTTAGCCGTCTGATGCGGGGTGATGGATCTGTCTGGCCGGGCAGACCTCCGAGTCTTTAATTGAAAATTGAGACAGTGTCGAGATGATATTATTGATTTCCACACGCTCCCTAGCAACAGCCGGCTGGCTCTGAGGGAAATGGGACGAGAAGGAGCCGTCGCAAAGAAAATGGGGTCAGGGGAAGACGAGGGGGGGGGGGGGCACCAGACGACGGAGCAAAGAGACGGAGGGAGGCCGGCTGGGGCCGCCGGCCGTGGAGGTAGATGAGCCGGTAAAGATAAAGATGAGTGGAGAGGTGGAGATCGATGCGGCGGGTGGGGGAGAAGAAGAACCGGCCTGAGCCAGTGACCCTCTGGGCTGAACCCTCCCCACCCCACCCCCAGCTCTGCTCCCGGCCCAGAGCCTCACCTTAAACCTCTGGCAGCTGGCTAGCGTCTGGGGGTGTCTCAGCGCCATCGACCCCGGGACCCTCCTGGAAGTGCGTAAAGCCCGGCACCCGTTAGCCGTGAGCTCCGCAACCAGTGAGCCGGGGATCAATAGAGGCACCGCCCACGCCTGTTACCGGGCTTAGAGCCGCCCTTTTGTCTGGCCCTCTGTGTCCCTAGCACAAACACGGCACACAGACCAAACGTGAACAAACACAGGAGGCGTTTCACGGAGGTAGAATCGGTGTGTTTGGAAAGCCGTCATGGATCATCGTCCCTGCTTCCTCCCGTCCCCCTCCATCAGGGGGTTTCCATCCCAACGTTTTTTTTTTCCCAGGGAATAACCAGTTTGTGTGGATTCAGGGCTATAGGGCAGTGTTCATGCAAATGGTCACAGGGTAAATCCCCAAACAAGGGCATGGTGATTTCCCAGAGAGGAACTTCTGGGTGCATCCAAAAAAGAAAGCTCTTTGTTTTTTTTAAATCCATTTACCAGATGTCCACTAGAACAACAGTAGTAGTAGTTATTTTATTTTATTTTATAAAAAAAACAAAAGGGTGGTATGTGTGTTTAGATTGTGTGTGTGTGAGTGCCAGTTCATCAGCAGTATGGGCGACCTTCGTGTGACACCAGATGATCCAACAGGGATGTCCCTCCCCTCCCCCTCCATTCTACTCCCTTTCCTCATGTTGACCCCCCTCCCCACTCCCCCCATCTTCATCTTCATCATCCGCAGCCCACCTTTCCTTATTGAACAAAGGGGCTTACATCTAGACCATCCATCCTGTGTGTGACCACACAAGCCCGCGAATGCAGGAAAACACACACACACACACACACACACACACACACACACACACACACACACACACACACACACACACACACGTGCACACACACAAATAAAAGTAAAGGCCTATGTGCAAAGGGCTCCTCTGGGAGTCATGGAATAGAAGAGAGAGGGGATGTATGCCAAAGGTGACCGCCACACCAGGCCCACAATGGAGGCTAGAGGGAAGGTGGGAGGCTGATAGGGGTGGTTATTGGTTCAGTATCAGGGGGCAGTTTGGGCTAAATTGTCCCCTGGTCTACCCCCCACGTCTGTCTGTAATGGTGGACCTCTCACCCTGGACTAAATGACTACATGACCCTGATGGTACCATAGAAGCTGGGGATAAATCAGGTGGCAGCCCCCTATGGCGCTGCTCTGTGGAATACATGGAGGGAGGTTTTGTGTGTGTATGTGTGTGTGTGTGTGTGGATGATAGCTTTTGTAAGTAATAGACTGCTGTATTGACGAGTTTGACATTTGTGGGTGCATGTGCATGCATCCGTTAACAGCACTGTGGTCAAGTGCAGGTGAAGGGACAAACACAGGTCACAGACTATTGGATGAAGGGCCCCCCTCCCCCAATGTATTCGACAAACACCAGGTGTTGGCTGCCTTTGACTCTGAGAGCTGTATAAGTAGCTGTGCGTGCGTCCTTGTGTGTGTGTGTGTGTGTGTGTGTGTGTGTGTGTGTGTGTGTGTGTGTGTGCGTGCGTGCGTGTGGGGGCGTGTGTGTGTGGGCGTTGCAGTTATACAAAGGAAGCTAACGTGTATGGATAAAAAAGAAGGTTTATTGACTGTTCAGAGGCCTCCTGTATGTTTACCAGTGTTCCTTCTCTGTCCCTGGACCGGTTATTAAATATACTATCTCTTTCTCTCCTTCTCTCTCTTCTCCTCCCCTTTCTGTTTTTCTTTTCACCCATTCAAGCTCTCTGGACTGGTCCGCCTTTCTTTTCCATTCAGTGGGAAACAACACTGGAAAAAACACAAAAAAAAGTGTTCATGTCATGTTTTTGTGTGTGCATTTAAGCAATTGAACTCCTTTAAATGCATAAATCATGAGTAGGGGTAGTTCAAAGCCTTAGATGATGCACAAGCAGAGTTTGTTGATCTGTGACCTCCTTTCACAGACTTACAAGTTAGCAGGCGTTCTTATGCCTTCCGCTCTAAATACCCCCAAAAACCCTGTGGTTATGTTCCATTTTGAAGGGATCATGTAAATCATGAAGAAAAAAAAATTCAGTGCACTGACAAAATTGAGGATCATCAGACCTCATGATTGAAGCATAACTTCCCCCAATCGCTACAAAATATGACACGTTATAAATGGCATTCGCACAGTCTGATCTGAACTCATGAGGATTCTGAATACATTATCATAATTCAGAACTCTTTTACGGATTCAAATTCATGTCAGTTAGTTAAACTGGAGCTGAGCCGACTGCACTCCAACCTGTCGCCCCCCCCCACCCCCCCACCTTTCCCATTAGCGCTTCCTAAAATCCTTGATGCTGGAGGTGAACACCATGGTGTCTCCGGGTGTTTCTGGCTGACGAGGATTCCCAGCTCCAGCCAAACGGAGAGAGAGGCACTGAACCTGGTGAAGGTGAACTCTGAAGACCTAACCAGCGCCTGGGGTGCATTCCACAGTGAGTGAGTGCGCAGGCGCCGGGCGGGGATAGGTCACGTGCGCTCCCCTGCCCATACACGACCCCCACTCCTGCCTCGCCTGATTGGCCAAACAACAGTCCTGCAGGTGAGCACACCTGGCTGGGTTTCATCGCCATAAAAGTCCCATCCCCCCTTGCCGCTGGCAGGCAGCATGACTCTCCAGAGCCAGGGCCAGGTCGCTTTGCCAAAACCCAGCGGTGCCCGAACCTAACACGTAGCGGAGTGATGACACGCTGGAGTGTGTCGGTGGGCAGGTGTGTGTGTGTGTGTGTGTGTGAGAGCTCGTCTGTGTTGTGAGTGTTTGCGGCGCGGCCGCCTCTGATGTGGCGTGAGCAGGTTGGAACGGGCGCCGCTGCCACGTCGCCTGGAGGGGCCACCTCACCCGCCCCGGGGTGACGCATGATGTCACCGCTAACAGCCTGACAAGTCACCTGGGTTGCCACGTCGCCTGGAGGGGCCACCTCACCCGACCCGGGGTGACGCATGATGTCACCGCTAACAGCCTGACAAGTCACCTGGGTTGCCATGTCCCGGCAAGTAAATGCCATGTCCCAGCAAGTAAATGCCTCAATTACACATTTTGGCAAGCTGTCTGTCAACACTCTCATCTACAATTGAAACAGTGATGGATGGGTCAAATTGATGTTTGCCTGACAAGCATGTTGTGGATGGATGTCGGCTCACTGTCTCGCTCACATGCACACACGGAGGACAGTGGACACACAATTCACACAATTGTGATTTATTGCTGTACAGTACTTATAAAACATGGTGGACGTAATCATTTTGAAACAACACATACAGCCGTTATATTTTCTTTCCACAAACACATACGTAGCCAGGTAAAATATACTGTTATGTTATGTACAAAAGAGGAAGAAATCAAAATACAAAATAAAAACCTACAAGTATGAAAGGCAGTGAGATCTTCATGTTTTAGGTGCTCCAACACAGTGTCTTACTGGAGAACAGTGCAAGGTATGGGAGAAGTCCAATGCCCATTCTTCAGTGTGGCCTTAGCACCAAGGAGCTGATATAGGAACTGTCCAATAAAGAAAGATGCCTGACTTGGAATGATGAATGGCAGTTTTCAGTCAGTTTGAAAGGGGTGGATATTGGCTGTTCTACAACACATTAGAGCTATTAGGTGTGTGTGTGGGGGGGGGGGGGGGGGGGGGAGAGGGAGAGAAGGAGAGAGAGAGAGGGAGAGAAGAGAGAGAGAGGGAGAGAAGGAGAGAGAGAGAGAGAGAGAGAGAGAGAGAGAGAGAGAGAGAGAGAGAGAGAGAGGGAGGGAGAGAAGGAGAGAAGGAGAGAAGGAGAGAAGGAGAGAAAGAGAAAGAGAAAGAGAAAGAGAAAGGGAAAGGGAACGGGAAAGAGAAAGAGAGAGGTGGCCAAAGCCAGTAGTGGATGCGGTACACATCATGGGAGTTCATGGGATTCACAGTGCCGCATGAATCGTGGGTCGACATGAGGATGCCTTAGTTGGGAGCAGGGAGTCGCGCAGGGGCCGGGGTCATGCAGGGGCACAGAGCTCTAACATCCTGTCAAATGTGACACTGTACAAAATCGCTCTGCTTCTCTTCGGACACAAAGGGCTTGGATAAACAGGCCCCAGCAACAATAGGCGAGATGAACAAAACCCCCCTCTGTTTTAGAGGGCTCGATCGGTGTTGTGGTGCTCAGAGTTGGTCAAGCAGCGCCTGTTTTTGTTCTGTGTGGGTGTGTGTGTGTACGTGACAGAGGAGAAACAGCAGCTGGACGTTGGTGCGCAGGCCTTGGGTTCGTCTGGATAACATTGTCCGATGGTGGCGTGGCCTGATGTAGTGGCATGAAGTGGCGGGGCTAAAACGACGACAGCAACAACAAAAAGGCTTCAAGCTCTTGTATTGCAGCGGTTTTCATGCATTCCCCCAAATACAAGATCCTGCAGTGTTCGTTGCGAGTCACTGTATTATATTATTTTTACGGGAAAAAAAACAACATAAATAAATCATACACAGGTTGAATTACGTTGAACAAACATAGAGCAAGCATTTCAACAAACTCTTGAGTTACAGGCAAGTTCCAGTCGGGGTTTCGATAGTTCTCTTTATGTGCACAGGTAGCACGCTTCCATATCTACATTCACACAGTCGCTGGGTCGGGCGAGCGTTCTCTTGGCTGTTCAGAGGTTTGGGAGGAGAAGGCGACAGTCAGCTCGTCCACCCCACTGTCCTTTGATATATATATTTTTTTTGCCGTGTTCCTCCAGATCAGCAGCAGGTCTCGTAGCAGTGTTGCTAATCCCCCACGCTGGATCAATCGGTCGGGGGAACGAGAGACCCGTCTGACCCATGGATCCTTTCCGAGCTCTTCCCTGGCGAAACTATGGGGTGTGGGGCCACACCAGACCCAAAGGACATGTCAACGCCACACCACACGGCCACACCATGCCAAACCCAAACAACAGCTGCTACGCTGAGACACACCTGCCGTCTTCAAAGGAACAGAACAGCAGTTAACACGCAGGGGGACCTCAACGTAAAAAGAAATACATTTCAATAGACATTCATTTTCAGGAAAAAAAAAAAAAAAAAAAATATTCACATTGTATGATAAACTTAATCTCTCCACTTTTTAAGTCATTGCATCAACCCCAAGACATTCGTTAAAATCTCTCTGCCATAATAGACATAATGATATCCCATATCTTATATTTTAACGCTGTGCTTTTCTGTAGTAGTAAAATATTTAACATTAAACGATGGTCCTTATTTATATGCGCTTACCTTGGTGAAAATAATGGACAAGCTTAGGGGTAGTGTAAACTACTTTGTTTTGTTGTTAAGCCTCTTTTTTTCGCTAAAATGATGAAAATAGCTTAAATCATGTCAGGCTTTTAACCTTGTCCTGGGAGGTGACAGCTATATTTTAGCTGCAGTATGGTAGTTCCTTAAGTTCTTAAGTATGTCTGCCTAACAGGACATAGGAACTACACCCAACCAGGTATAAATATGGAAAGCAACATGAGGGAGTTTATGTCACTGACCTGGAGCCCCATTACGGGGCACAGCCTAACATGTCCAACCACAAATATGTCCAACTTCCATTTTTTTCGAGTCCGCTGGCTGAAGCTACAATATTATAATTTTTTCTTAGCCCTGCAAAAAATAACCACGTTTGGTGAAATTCCCATCTCGCCGTGAGGGTGAGTGTGGTGGGCCACAAGGGTTTACTGCTCGTGCAGTGCGGTGGTCTTTGTGCTGATCTCCAAGGCTGGCGGTGCCAGGGCGGCGGGTGACAGAAAGAAGTGCACACTGGGATATGGCTGCGATTTCCCTCACCCTTGACCCCTGGTCGCCAGGGCAACAGTAGCACCTGAAGTATGGACGTGGGAGTTGTAGTCCCTGAAAGAGTGGACAGGAGCAGGCCAAAGCGGTGAGGCGCCACACGGAGGATAGACAGGAGGCCTTGGTGCAGGTGGGAACCTCAGGCTCTTCTTCGGGACAGAAGGAAGGAGGGAGGAAGGGAGGAGGGAGGGAGGGAAGTAGGGAGGGAAGGAAAGGAGGGAGGGAGGGAGACAGCACAGCAGGTGGCCGTCAGCACCATGATAAAGCACAAAGGCTAGGATGATTCGGGCACACAGTAAATCGATAAGCAGTTGGCTTTGATAGCGACAGAGCACATTCCAGCCTACAGTCTCTCCTCCATGACAATAACAAACAAGACCTTGAGTCTTAGAGTCTGTCCACCCGGGCTTCAGTGTGGGGGGCTGGGCTGTTCCTCTGAGGCTATTTCCCTCCAGCTTCCTTGGTCCAATTCATCTGCGTTCACTCAGAGAACACTGTGTGTGTGTGTGTGTGTGTGTGTGTGTGTGTGTGTGTGTGTGTGTGTGTGTGTGAGTTTCCTTGTGTGTCAGTGGCGGAAAGGGAAAGGGTCACGGGGACTTCTCCAGATGATCCAGCTCCACGTCCGTTGCTAGGGCAAAGCCTTCCGATTGGTCCAGAGCAGCGTGGGAGGCGGAGGCGGGGACTGCGGTGGGCGGTGCTTCCAGGCGCCCCGCCCCTCACACTGCGCTCGTCCCCATTGGAGCAGCTCGCCCAGGGCGGGGCCATTCTCCCCCCCGCAAGCACGCAGCCGCTGGATCACCTGAGGGACAGAGAGAGAGAGAGAGAGAGAGAGTCAGGGATCAGCGTCGGACACGTGGCCTGGGGACAGCGAGGAGCGAGCGGGGAAATGGCATGGCTGCGGGGTTGCAGGGAGGGGGAGGGGGGCTGGAGGAAAAGAGAAGCGAGGTGGGGGTGGTGGCAGTGCAGGGGGGCGGTGGGGGGTTGCAGCAGGGGTACAGAGAGAAACAAAGTCCCTGACAGCTTCCATTTGTCAGGGTGGCCATTAGCAGCGGCGGCTTGAGGAGATTTGAAAGCTCCTGCAGGGCCGGTGATCTGTCTGCAGGGCCGGTGATCTGTCTGCAGGGCCGGTGATCTGTCTGCAGGGCCGGTGATCTGTCTGCAGGGCCGGTGATCTGTCTGCAGGGCCGGTGATCTGTCTGCAGGGCCGGTGATCTGTCTGCAGCCGGGCCTGACGGCGGCGGGGCGACGGCGGGAGAGAGACAGGCCCCGGCGTAGAGGTCGTGCGGCTCGGATCCATCATCCGGGCGGGGGCAGGGTTCCCCCCCAGCTGACTCCCAGTCGCTTCTCCCTGCGCCGCTCCAAGGGAGCGCGATGCCAGGGGGGCTGACTCCAAGTCTGTCTTACTGAACCCCGGGAGGAACGGGGGTCCCATTTTGCTGGCTGACAGGCAGCTTTAATGACACGCTATTTCCATATCCTGTCTCGGAGTGGCCTATCTGTCACTGTGAGTCGGGAGAGGCCCTGGCTATAGTGGATGTGCTGGGGGGGGGGGGGGGTACCTCTTTCCCTGCTCTTATGCCTGACCTCATTCTCCAACACCCACGCACGCTCCCGGGAACACACTCGCACATTCGCGCGCTCGCACACACACGCCAGTCGGTGTAGGAAACGACATCCGTCACCGGCCAGTCAATAGCCGGCCAAATCAATCAGACAGGAATTCCAATCTTCCCCAGTCAGTAAATGCCAGTGGTGGGAACGAGGGCTGGTGATCCATATCAGATGAGGGGGAGGGGATCCGCTAAAGGGCAGAGGATCCCTTTCCCTCCCCCAGATCAGCAGCCTGGAGTGGGTTTTCACCGTGGGGGAGGGGACGGGAGCCTACACTGGAGGCCGTGCCTTCCCACACGTTCGCAGGTCCTCCTGGGCTTGGGTCTCGAGTTTCAGTAGGTGCCTCCACTGGTCAGGGTGTTCATCCACACCGGAGGGATCCATACACAACGTGTGCCCCCCCTCCCCTCCACACAGAGCATGATAACTCCAGTACCCCAGGCCAAACACACGCACGCACACGCACACGCACACAGACACAAATATACATTGACATACACACATGTGTGTGCACACAGATTGATTGCCTGTGCATGCACAATGTTGAGCGACCTAATCCATAATTTACACCTCCCTGCCAGGCTATTCTCAGCACTGACGCCAGGAACACTGGCTACTGGAACAGCAGACAGGCACACAGTGTCCTGCTGCCAAACACACACACACACACACACACACACACACACACACACACACACAGGCATGTCTGCAACAAACCACCCGTGTCTGCAGACACAGAGCGAGAAGTGGCAGGGAGTCACTGATTCCAAGTCTCCTTTTAGACCTCACTGACATCATCTACATCTGGGCTCGCTTCCACTAGTAACCAGTGGAATGAACTCATCTGTTTAGACTCTTCAGATTCACACACACACACACACGCGCACGGGCGGGCGGGCGGACGTACAGCTCATTCACACTATCGATGGAATCAGACCGTGGCTCTGTTTTAGCAAGTCAAATGAGACACAGCATTAATCACCCCGATAGATCCTCAGCACTCGCACACACAAACAAACAAACACACACACACACACACACACACACACGCAAACACAAACACACACACACACACACAGTCTCCCGCACCAGGGCCTTTGTATGCCTCATCCCATGGGATAGTCTGGAGCTAAATCAATATGTTAATGGTATGGTAAGGTGATGGTAATAATATGATAATCTGGGATGAGCAGTGGTCACCCAGAGGCCGGGGTTAATATGAGGGCCGGGCGACAGGACTGAAATCTATAGCGCAATAATAAGGAAATCTCTTTGCCGTGTGCTATCATGAGATCTATAATTCCTGTATTTCATGTTCAAAATCTTAACACATTCCAACTTTAGGAGCGCCGTAAGCATGAACCTTTGTGTGAAAGTCAAACGTCTCGGCAATGTTTGAGTCCTCTGATCCAGATGGAGCTTCACGCTCTCCAACATGACGATAATGCTCACCCTCCAAGTACATCCACGGACAGTCAACCACACCACGAGGCCTGGGGAGAGACACGGCAGAGGGGAAGGGAGGGAAGAGGCGGGGCCCGGGGTCTGAAGGACGTTAAAGACCTGGACGTGGAGGCCACCCTCACGCTTTCACACGAAAAGCCGGGCTTAGAGACGCGGAGCGATTTCCGGGAAGCCGGTAGGATACGCACTCTCCCTCTCTTTCGCACACTAACCCCTAACCTAACCCGGCCCCCCCGCACACGCACACACGCACACACGCACACACACACACACACACACACACACACACCACAGACACACACACACACACACACACACACACACACTCAAGCAAGTTCTGGCCCCGTATGTGAAGTGAGAGCGGAGACTACATGGAGCATAAGCTTGTTTTTATTTTCCACACACGCACACAGGCAGGAGATAATCCTGAGTCAGCCTCTCTCTCTCTTCCTCTGTCCCCTGTAGCAGTGAAGCCTTCTCACTGTGACCTTCCCCGATCACCCACCTAAACTCCACACACACACACACTCGCACGCACGCACGCACGCACGCAGGCACGCAGGCACGCAGGCACGCACGCACGCACGCACGCACGCACGCACGCACACACACATGGTCTCAAGCACATACCAAACATTCTGGTGTCCATTCAAAGCACCTGACAGTTTTGTTTTTTTCGAACTGCTCACACACGTAAACCGATTCATGCACAGGCACAATCACTGAAGCCATCCACTCATGTACCTAATCTTCAGACCAAGTCAGCAAAACGACAAGCAGATCCGCTGCCTTGCACTCAGTTTGAAACTACAAAAGGGTATTTCCGTTTATCATATCAACGTTGTGCTTGGTGCTTCTCGTGCTTCTTCATTAGATGGCTCGTCTGTATAGTTTTTCAGTTTTTATAGAGTTCAAATGTTTTTTGCTTTTGCAAGAGAATGCTTCGCACGTTGTGTGTGAGGTTTCGGTTTGCTCTTGTGCGTGTGTGGTTTAAGAAAATGAGCCTCAGTTTCAGAAATCCCCTATCAAAGCAGCGATGAAGCGTGGCTAAACGGGCCGCTGGGAACATCTCTAATGAGCTCAGAGTGGACGGCCCTGGTCTCCATCAGTCCTCCCACACGTAGCCTTTCATTCCACACTTCAGAGCGGCCCTCTCCCCCCCCCCCCCCCCCCCCCCCCCCCCCTTTGGTTTCCGTCTGCCCTCCTGTCGGCTAATTCTGCGTCGGCCACGGCCTGGAATGCAGCTAATTGAGCTGCATCCTGGGTCGGCCAGCCGTTCCCACCCATGGAGGGGAGCTGGGTGGGTGGGGGAGACACATTTGATCAGGGGAGCCCTCGGACCGACAGCGGCCCCCATCCCCCTCTGCCCCGAAGGAGTTTCCCCAGCGGTGGATCCCGATGGAGGCCGCGCCGTCGAGGCTTGGGAAGAGGAGGCAGGGGCGCTGCTTCTCCCGCGTTTTGACCTATCATTCCTAGAAGCTGTGTAAGGCATGCTGAGCGATGGAGCAACACCGAGCCAGATGAAGACAAATGAGGGGGGGTCCTCAGGAGGGGGGGGGGGGGGGGTCTTCCTAGATCTGGAGACTCGTCGGCGAGTCCAAGTGAACCAAGGCAGTCGGAGAAAGGAAAGGTAGCATGAAAAACTGCAGCTCTCTTCAGCTTGGATCTGTTGCATAACCCCCCCCCCCCCGTGTTAGACCCTGCTGACTGTCCGTGTGTGTGGTTGTGGTTGGGCCAGTGTTTGGCTCAAGGACGGCGTTCAAGGGCGCGCTGTGACCAGGAGGCTCCCCACCCTAACGATGTGATCAACGTTCTCCAAACATGTCTCTCTATGAGTGGATCCTGTCCACGTAGTTACCGAGGCACCCCCCCCCCCCCCCACACCCCCCGCCTCACTCCCTGTAAGCCTCTTACTGTGGGGTTAGCCTG
The DNA here is from genome assembly GCA_017639675.1 of Aplochiton taeniatus. Classification (NCBI taxonomy): domain Eukaryota; kingdom Metazoa; phylum Chordata; class Actinopteri; order Galaxiiformes; family Galaxiidae; genus Aplochiton; species Aplochiton taeniatus. Next base: position 45,246,695 of record CM030172.1, read on the forward strand.
GGGTCAGAGCGTGCTGGTCCATATGCTAGGTTTACATCACTAAAACCCCCACTCCTCCCCTCCCCCTCCCCCATCACCAACTACTTACACTCTCACTGCTCTTGGCTCAGGACGACCCTACAATTGAACCCTAACCCCAACCTGACCCCCCCTCCCGCCCCAACCCCCGCCCCCCCCCCCCCACCCCCACCCCACCCCAGACCGTGCCCTGAGTGCCTCCGGGTCGTCACAAACTGTTGGTGGGAAAGTCGACCGTGCGCCATTCAACGTCCTCAGAGTCACGTGTGGGCCGATACATGTGTTCAGGTCTCCTAAGCCCAGACTGAGAGACAGAGCTGCAGTTTCCGTCCAGAGTAAGGGAGTAGACAACGGAGGATGGCCCCAGTCACTGATTCCAGGGTCAGATGATGGCCACCGCACCGCTCCGACCAGATAGAGGTGGTGGGTGACCAATCTGACCCCGCGTCAGTGGTAAAGGCCAAGGTCTGTGGTACAACAACACAACTGAGGAGGCAGAGAGAGCGACAGCAGCGCGGTGGGGAGAGCCACACTCACCCCGTCCCCACAGGAGAGGGGGTGCTCCTGGGCAACGGCCCCCTGTCTTAGAGGGCTGCCCCCGCACCGAAGGGAGAGAAGTTCAGGTGACCCCTCTGGAAGATAAGAGAAAGAGAGAAACACCAGAGTAAACCCAGAGTCAGAGAGAGAGAGAGAGAGAGAGAGAGAGAGAGAGAGAGAGAGAGAGAGAGAGAGAGAGAGAGGGAGTCAAATAGGGAAAGAGAGAGAGAGACAAAGGTATACATGCAGATAAACAGACAGATTGACAAACAGACAAATAGACAGGCAGACGGACACACAGACAGACAGACCAGGAAGCCCAGTGAAGTTGGAGCTGGTCTGCCCCTGCAGAGGGTACCAGAGGCTGGCCCCAAACACGCCCCTCCCTCCATCAATGATTCAGGCCGGGCACCGGTCCAAGAGCTCACCCGGGCCTCTCCACTCTCTAGGCGGATCGGCGGGCATTTACAACCCTCTCAGGAGAGATCTCCGTGCCCAGCGTAATGGAGAGAGCCGGGGCGGTCCATTAGCGACGGCAGGAACGCCGGGAACGCTGTGTGCCTCCTTGTCAAGGATGGGTATCCTCCAGGGAATACGCTGCCCTGAGTGCCCCACACTCTTTAAAACTAGATCACAGTGCCCTGGGCGGCGATCTCATGCTGTATGCCCCCCCCCCCCCCCCTGTCTTACCACTCCATGCTGCCAAACACTGCCTGTCAGTGAGACGGCCCAACGATTTTCCATGGGCAGTGTTCTTGAGGAGCCCAATGGATCGATGGACCCCCGACAATACCCTGGAATTTCCTGACGTGAACAGAATGGAGTCTGACAGCGTCCAGGGGGGAGGAGCTGGCTAGGGGTCCATCCCAGCTGTTACCACGGACCCCGGTATCAAACGGCTGTTTCCTGTCTGCCCTCCACCAGCGAGTGGGTTTGACCTTGGAGGCAGGGCACAGCCGTGTGTGTGTGTGTTGGTGTGTGTGTGTGTGTGTGAGAGAGAGGGGAGCTCTTGCGGAGGAGAGAGTTTGAGTCGGCTATTGTTCCAGAGGGGAGCCGTCTGTTGTCAAGGTGTTATTTGTGTTCACCTCATCTCTTGCAGTAAGAGAGGATTCTGTCCCTGTGAATATTTCAGAGCCTGGATACATTATGTATACTTGTGAGCTTAGGTGTGTGTGTGTGTCTGTGTGTGTGCGTGTGCGCTTATTCCAAAGTGGGATCCATGTCAATCCGAACGCTTCACGGTTTCCACTTGGTCATGTGACCTTCTTCCATCTCCTATGACAAAGATATGCGACTTTGTGTGCGTCGGTGTGTGTGTGTGCGCGCGTGTGTGTGTGTGTGTGGGGAGAAAGAGAGAGAAAGAGTGCATGTGTGTGCTCTCTTTTTCTCGACATGTTTGGATGCGAAGAAGAGAGAGTGTGTGTCTTTGGGTGTGGGTGTGCGTTTGTGTGACATCAAATCCTACCGTGAAACCATAGACCACATGTATTGAATGTCTGCAGTGCCAGGAAAAGCTCCTGTGTCACATGTGAGACATTTTGTTTTATGTGGGCCTCTGCTGGGCCTACTAAAATAACAGTCCAAAACACAATATGGTCCTGATAAACATCCTGGGTATATGTGTGAGCGTGTGTGTGTGTGTGTGTGCGAGACAGAGTGTGTAGAGGGAAAGAGAGAGGCAGGTCAATTTCACACTCCACAAAGAGGGCACTGCTAAAATGTCAGTGTGTTCCCAGAGAGGGAACAGTGTTGTTTACCTGCTGCACACACTCTCACTCTCTCACTCTCTCACTCTCTCTCTCTCTCTCTCTCTCTCTCTCTCTCTCTCTCTCCCTCTCTCTCTCTCCCTCTCCCTTTCCCTCTGTTCTCGCTCACACACACAAACACAGAGAGGCGCGCACAAACACACACACTAAGATTAGATAATATGCGGGACTGAAAGGTTACAAAGACGGAAGAACAGGGCATCTGTGGCCGTCAGTACAGTAACGTAATATCCCTGTCCTCTGTCACAATGACTACTTTATACTCTGTGTGTGTGTGTGTGTGTGGGTGTGTGTGTGTGTGTGTGTGTGTGTGTGTGTGTGTGTGTGTGTGTGGGCTTGTTTGTACCTGAGTGTGATGACTGTCCATGTGTCTGTGAAGAGATGATGAGGTGGAGGAGTTTGACTTCGTGTGACCCTCATCTTCCGTTGACCCTGAACAGGAAATACACACATACACACACACACACACACACACACACACACACACACACACACACACACACACACACACAGCCAGGCATATTAAATGGCTTTGTGCGCCCACATGAACACGCACAAACAAGCCCTCTGCTCTCCAAGGGAAGGGCAGACGAATCAGTCCAGAGCATTGGTCATTTGAGACAGACTGACAGAGTTCTGTTTCCTGAAAGCCTCTTCTCTCTCTCTCTCTATTGCTCTGAACTTTATCTCACTTGTCATAAAAACCATCACCTTCCTCTGCTCTGTCCTCCCTCCGTCACTCCGTCTATCTCTCCATCGGTCATTCCCTCCCTCCTATTCTCTCCATCCATGCATTCTACCCCCCCCCTCCTCCTTTTCTTTATTCCTCCATGCCTGCCTGGCTCTGTTTGTCCGTCCCCGCCCTCCACTTCACTACGGCGGGCCAGCTTGTTTACGTCTTTGCCTAAAGTCCATTCTGGTGCCGACAGTCACACACACAGACACACACACACACACACACACACACACACACACACGCTCACACACACACTCACGTGGCACGCACGGCCGGACGTACCGTTGGACAGCTGGTTGCCATTCTCGGCGGGGGCGGGGCTGGGGCAGTGTGGGGCGTGGTTGTTGGCGTTCCTGTCCTGTAGCTGTGGAGACGGCGAGGTGGGGGCGGAGCCACAGTCCTCACGGCCCGGCAGGTTGATGTTAGAGTTGTACCCTGGAGGAAGCGCACACACACACACACGCACAGAGCCGACAGACAGGAGAGGAGAACACACACTCTGTTAAGAGACTCTCGTAGGGGGGGCGGGGGGGTCGGGGGCGAACAGCGGGGGGTCCCGACAGCGTGACCCCGGGTATGACGTGCCACAGGGTCTATCTTGAAGGGCGGCGGGGGGTCGTCCCCCTGGGAGTGTGACCTGCCGTCACCACTCAGGGCTCACATGACCCTCTCACACAGGATGTTGGGGGGCCTGTGTGTCTGCCTGCCCGTTTGGGCCCGTGACGACGGGACAGCCCCCGATCCGCGACGCGTGACTCCTGCTCCTCCTTGTCACCGGCTGCCTATACATAGCCAGGGCCCCTTCCACCAGGGGACATTGAGTGTATGAGAGAGACACACACACACACACACACACACACACACACACACACACACACAAACACTCAGCGGTTGGGTGTGTGGAAGTGAGAGGGGAAAGATGCCAGCGTGCCCGTCGACATTTGATGTGGGCCTCTAGGAACACCGGAGAACAGGCTGAGCTGGGAGGACGGCCAAACTGCCCCCTGGCCTTTTCCCCCGGCGTGGTTCCCGTGGCGTTCCCGTTGCTCCGAGGCGGCCGAGGGAACAGCTGCTCTTCACAGGGATGTCTCGGATGGCAGCCTTAGCCCCCGGGGTCGCGCGGGGGCATCGGGTATCACACACGCCCACGAGGGAACGGAAGTGTGCCCTTGTGCTAAGCCTGCCGGCATGCCCCTCCTCACTTCAGACCGCCGCGCCTCGCACCCCCCCTACCTGCGCCCCCGGAATAACGGCAAGGTTGCGACCTCCCAGGGCGTTGAAGGCCCTGGCAGGCGACATTGTTTCCGTGACGCAAGCGTTTCTTTGGCCGTCGCAAGTGTTGCGGGCTGCTAGTATGTGTCACGGGATGCTGCCGCGTGGCTGTCAGGGCGTCGCACGGTGCAGTCCTGGGGGTGGGGGGGGGGGCTACAGCCGGACCCCCGCGGCCAGGCCCCCAGACTGTATCCTATTATGGAGGCGGGCCGTTGGTAAGGCTCAGAATATAGAGTCTCTAGTCCCAACCCACGTAATGGGGAGAAAAGGTTGCGGCGCAGTGCGGAGTCTCAAGAGGCCCACTGAATGGATTTATATGGATTAATACAACAGGAGGTGGTTACCGTAACAACCCTACTCATATTTTAGACGTGCAGCTCATAAATTATGAAATTCCTATTTCAGAAGCAAATCATAGCCAGTAATCGGAAGTAGGGCTGAACTCGCACTGGTCATCAATCCACCCCATAAAGCTACGAGGAAACCTTTTTGAAATGGAACATTTCCACCGGACCTCTTTGATGCCTAAGCAACAATCTCCACAGCTCTCCAAACAGGAGAGGAGAGTTCCAGAAACATCCCCCGACCGTATTCCTAAACGCAGCTCCTCGGCCTATTTTATCTGAGGCTAGATTTTAGGGGGCGCCATAAGGTGACCCCTACATTTATCAGGGTTAAAAGGAATTCTCGCAAGTCGGGCAGCCTCCATAAAATTTTATTGCCATCTGTGGAGAAAAAACAGTTGTAATAGCTTTTCCAAAAGCAGCTCCTGAATTAGATGGCCAGGGTTTATAGGATAAGATGGGATTTTCGAGACAGGAAGTCTTTGGTAATATACGGCATGTCTTTGGCTCCCCACTGTTTGCTCCTGCATCACTTTGGGTCGGAGGAGGACAGGGTAACCCTATCCCCCCCCCCCCTCCTCCTGTCCTAACCCGACCCCCGCCCCCTGCTGTAATGGGGAGTGTTGCCTTGAATATCTCCCCCTTATTATCTAGTGGTCCATACATTATTAAGTGTATGGACCAGGAAGGAGAGGGGACGAGCCGGGCCTGTCCACTGGCAGCACTGGGAGCAGTCGTAAAGAACGGTGAACCGGGTGACCTTGGAGAGTGTCCGTATCGTATGGGACCAATACCATGCTGCCCTCCTTTCCCCAAAGGTCAACCCCTGCATCAACGTCTCAGCACCTGTTTGTGTGTGTGTGTGTGTGTGTGTGCGTGCGTGTTGTGGTAGGATCCTCCTCCTTGGTTGGACGGTGAGCGTGCTGCCTCGCTGGCTAACATGTTGGGGCGGGAGACAGTAATAGATAGGCTGGCTAAAGTGGGGCTAAAAGGGTGGAGGGCTCTGAGGCCTTTGAGTTATATTAATGACAAAGTTCTCTGGAGGGCAGAGTGGTGGTGGTGGTAGGGGGGGGGTTGAGGGAGGGTGAAGCTCCTCCCCCGCCCCTCTCTGTCGGAGATGACCACAGAGGTAATCACCCAATGGCCAATACATCATTTGAGGCCTGAACCCCAGCCGGGCTTTGATCGTGACCTCATCAATGGAGGTGTGTGTGTGTGTGTGTGTGTGCCTGGGCGGGTCTCATACGCACACAGAAACATGTTTACACACAAACACGGTGACACACACGCAAACGTGTATGAAACGTGTGTGCACACACACACAGACACACACACTCACACACGCACACACACACGCACACACACACAGTCATTCAGGTAAAAGGTTTGGCTATGGGACAGTGTTTGAAAAATGACGGAGAAGCAGATGAAATCTGTTGAACACACACACATACACACATACTAACACAGCCACGTGCACACAAAGGGTGGGGCGTCCGTGAGGTCAGGGTCAACCTCATGGTGGCTCATAAATCCTGGTGATGGACCGTGCACTCGCTAAAGCGTGTTTAATTAAAAACAAAGGTTAGGGGCAGAGGAGACTAGGAGGGGAGTAGTCAGTGACCCAGGTGTGAAACGGCCGTTTCAGCCTGAGTCCGTGTGTGTGTGTGTATGTGTGTGTGTGTGTGTGTGTGTGTGTGTGTGTGTGCGCGCGCCTCACCTGCGTCCCTCATCTTGCGTCCGGTGGTGGACTTCCTCAGCAGGTGGCGTCCGGAGGTGAACAGGGTGTTGAGCTCGTCCAGGGGGCTGGTCAGGGGCCTCCCGTTGGCCGGGTTGAACAGCAGGGGGGAGGAGGAGCAGGAGTGGGCGCGCCGGGGCTCCGGCCGGGTCGTCTTGGCCGGCGAGTAGGGAGGGGGCTTCCCCAGCGGCTCCCCCCCGCCCCGGTGAGAGGACGAGGGCTTGGGCGAGTCGCACCCCGCCTGCAGCGACGCCGCCCGGCTCAGGGCCAGGAAGCTGTTCTCGGGGGGGAAGGGGAAGTGGGAGGGCGGGCGGTAGGGGGGAGGCAGGGCGCTGGGCGGGGGGTTGGGCAGCGGAGGGGTGAGTGGGGGCGTGGACTTCTCCGGCATGAGGACGGTGAGGCTGGGGGAGGAGTCGGCGCGCTGCCGGGCGTACTGGGGCGACAGGGGGCTGTCTGGGTAGTTCAGGTTGGTCTCGAACACCGGCAGCTTCTTCACCTCCAGGGGAGTGAGGGGCGACTCGTCCGAGGCCGGGGAGCAGGTCACCGGGGAGGGGGGGAACACCAACAGGGGGGGGCGGTGGGGGAGCAGGTTGGGGAAGGGGGCCGGGATGTCACATCCTCCGCCCTCCTTACCTCTGGACGCCCCTTGGCCACTGACCTCCAGGCTGGCCCCCACCCCCATCCGCTTGGTTTCCCCGCCATGGGGGGGTGACAGCCCCAGGCCCATCAGAGTGAGGCCCAAGGCCTCCATCCGGGCGCTTACCGAGGTGACCCCCCCTGAGCCCTCCTCGGCCGGGTAGTACTTCATCTCCTCGTACACGGCCTCGCTCTGCTCCGGGCTGTCCGGGGGCTCCTGGAGGGAGCGGGCGCGGGGCTGGGCGCCCACCATTTCGATGTAGACGTCCTCCTCGCCCTGCGCCTCGAACGGTCTCAGCGCCGCCCCCTGGTGGCCGTCCATGGAGGCGGCCCGCTGCATCAGGCCCCCCAGGCCGGCCCGGGACAGCAGGGCCAGCTTGATGTCGGCGGGGCGGAGGTGCTGCAGGCTGGGCCCGGCGGCGCTGATCTCCTCGTAGGAGCCGCTCAGCTTGGTGTTGGGGCTGCGCTTGGGCTTGGGGGGCGGGACCTTCCGCATGGCCGTGTAGTCATCGCTGTGGGGGCGGGGCTTGGCCAGGGCTGGGGAGGGCAGCCGAGCAGAGAGAGAAGCAGGCACGTTAGAGGAATGGCAATGGATACCACGACACAACTACCTGCAGTGGAGTCTACACTCCAGGGCCTGGTACCTGAGGGGTCGGTGGGGGACAGCTGGTTCTTGGGGGGGCTGCCGGTGGGGGAGCCATACCCCTCTAGAGCGGGGGTCTCCTTGGGCCCCAGCGTCAGCCCGGCGCTGACCGCCTCGTAGGAGGCGCTGAGGCGAGTGTTGGGGTCCCGCTTTGGCTTGGGCGGCGGTTGTTTCCGCGGCGACGCCAGGCCACCTCCGCCACCCCCGTCCTCTGAGGCGTGGGCTACCTGCTGCAAGGTGACCTTGATGGACGGACCGGCGCTGGAATGTACCATGTTCTCCATGGCCAGGGGGATGGGCACTGAGCTGGAGCGGAAGTGGCGGATGATCCGGCTCCCCCCGCCAACGGGACCGTCATGGCCTCGCCCTGTTTTCTCTACAGCCCTGGGAACGAGAAGGGCGGGAGATATGCTTTCCAATACAGATAGACAAAGATAAATCAATTGAATCGATATTTACCTCAGAATCCACAAAGATGCATAACACGTTATTGACCCACTCAGAACATATGATGTATATTTTACATGACAAATCCCCCCAAAATATGACCAGACTGATCAGTCTTTTTCAGTCACACAGGCCAGTCACTCCATTCATCATCCTTCAACTTTCTCCCTCTTTCTCCGTCAAAGAGACACACACTGCAATAGGCCGGATTTATATGAGCTGCTCCAGCTTTGACACAATTACAATCGACTAAGCCTGGAATGCAGAGCCGCGTGGTTATTTCAGATTAGATCCCCTTTTAATGTATGTGTGCCTTATCCACCAATAAGCGCTTAACAAGCCAAACAGCCGGGGTAAAATATGCAGAATCAATGGATTAGATCTGCCTTTAATTGTTGATACTAATCGGCTTGCAAAAATGTGCAATAGTAAATATAATGTATTCACTATGCCGTTTGATATTTCCTTCTCTAATCTGGGGAGGCCATCTGTTGGTCCCTATGCTGTGGGTGGGGGTGACCATGTGTGTGTGTGTGTGTGTGTGTGTGTGTGTCTATAGTGGGGGAAGGGTTTAGGTTCTCACACTGACGATGGTAAAAGAGGGAATTTATGTGCTGGTCTATGCTGGTGCACGTGCGTGTGCGTGTGCGTGTGTGTGTGTGTGTGTGTGTGTATATGTGTGTGTGTGTGTGAGAGTGTGAATGATTTTTCTGATGGAACATATCTGTTTTAGGGTTAAAAAAGTGTAATTCAGTTGTTACTTACCTGTCATCAACTGCAGTAGTCAGTTAGCCAAAACATAAAATGGCCCACTTTGACTTTAGTTTAGTTTTTGGGTGAGAGAAGTGCATATTTTGCCATAGAAACCAATTGCCTTTACTTTGTATATCATTGTTTACCTAAATTGAGGGTACATCATGTCATTCTTTTACTCTGCAAACATATCAGATGTTTTTTTAAGGACACGGTCCCAAGGCTCCATACATTCTAAAGTAGTAGGCAAACATCAAATGGCCTAGCATCTATTATTACCAGCAATATCACTCGCGCGTCTTCTTACACGTCGGCCAGATTTGAAATAGGATATATACAGTGGGGCCAAAAAGTATTTAGTCAGCCACTGATTGTGCAAGTTCTCCTACTTAGAAAGATGAGAGAGGTCTGTAATTTTCATCATAGGTACACTTCAACTATGAGTGACAAAAATTAGAAAAAAAATCCAGGAAATCACATTGTAGGATTTTTAAAGAATTTATTTGTAAATGATGGTGGAAAATAAGTATTTGGTCACCCACAAACAAGCAAGATTTCTGGCTCTCACAGACCTGTAACTTCTTCTTTAAGAAGCTCTTCTGTCCTCCACTCGTTACCTGTATTAATGGAACCTGTTTGACCTCGTCATCTGTATAAAAGACACCTGTCCACAGCCTCAAACAGTCAGACTCCGAACTCAACCATGGCCAAGACCAAAGAGATGTCAAAGGACACCAGGAAGAAAATTCTAGACCTGCACCAGGCTGGGCAGAGTGAATCTGCAATAGGCAATGTGAATAGATCAACTGTGGGAGCAATTGTAAGAAAATGGAAGACATACAAGACCATTCATAATCTCCCTCAATCTGGGGCCCCACGCAAGATCTCATCCCGTGGGGTCAAAATGATCATGAGAACGGTGAGCAAAAATCCCAGAACTACACGGAGGGACCTGATGAATGGCCTGCAGAGAGCTGGGACCAAAGTAACAAAGGCTACCATCAGTAACACACTACGCCGAGAGGGACTCAAATCCTGCAGTGCCAGGCATGTCCCCCTGCTTAAGCCAGTACATGTCCAGGCCCGTCTGAAGTTTGCCAGAGAGCATATGGATGATCCAGAAGAGGATTGGGAGAATATCATGTGGTCAGATGAAACCAAAATAGAACTTTTTGGTAAAAACTCAACTCCTCGTGTTTGGAGGAAGAAGAATGCTGAGTTGCATCCCAAGAACACCATACCTACTGTGAAGCATGGGGGTGGAAACATCATGCTTTGGGGCTGTTTTACTGCAAAGGGGACAGGACGACTGATCCGTGTTAAGGGAAGAATGAACGGGGCCATGTATCATGAGATTTTAAGCCAAAACCTCCTTCCATCAGTGAGAGCATTGAAGATGGAACGAAGCTGGGTCTTCCAGCATGACAATGATCCCAAACACACCGCTCGGGCAACGAAGGAGTGGCTCCGTAAAAAGCATTTCAAGGTCCTGGAGTGGCCTAGCCAGTCTCCAGACCTCAACCCCATTGAAAATTTGTGGAGGGAGTTGAAAGTCCGTATTGCCCAGCGACAGCCCCAAAACATGACTGCTCTAGAGGAGATCTGCATGGAGGAATGGGCCAAAATACCAGCTACAGTGTGTGCAAACCTGGTGAAGACTTTCAGGAAACGTTTGACCTCTGTCATTGCCAATAAAGGTTATGTTACAAAGTATTGAGTTGAACTTTTGTTATTGACCAAATACTTATTTTCCACCATCATTTACAAATAAATTCTTTAAAAGTCCAACAATGTGATTTCCTGGATTTCTTTTCTCATTTTTGTCTCTCATAGTTGAAGTGTACCTATGA